>JAIEZT010000104.1:255593-314568 GCA_019594935.1 Periophthalmus modestus | reverse complement strand
AAGGGTCTGTCACACAAAAAAATAAAATTACTCACCTCCAACTGGTATGCAGCCAAACAATTTGTTATTCCCACCTGCTCATACCCAAGTGACTATTTGGTTGAAAATCAAAACATCGTGAACATCTGAACCACGTGAATGCGCTGCTACTGATTAATATATATATCGATATATATATGATCGTTAGGACAGAGATCTATATATAGATATATAATATAGATATTACTAATAGTATATATATATATATTATTATGAGATAAGTATGAGTCGTAATAGATATTATAGATTATAATACTATTTAGTTAACTTATGGTTTTTAGTTCTTAGTTTCTGCTTAAAACTTGTTGGAAGGTTGTTTTTTTGAATTGCAATTGTGTTCCCATGGTAACTGCGGTCAACATTCACCATGGAGACAGATACCATACTGTATTTTATACGTGCTTTTAGTCTATTCTACTATGTGCAATTTTGTGAGCCCGGTTTACCTTGACACGTTTCGTTGCTTTATAACTGATGTACTCTCAAGGCTACCAAAAAGCCACGTTGTTAGGCTTTATATATTTTATACTTTTATATTGTAATGCTAATATTGTATCTTCTGTTCTTATTTTAGCCCACACCCACCAAAATCCACACATCCAAACACATGATTACCCTGTAACCACTTCAATATCTTCCCTTAGTATACAAGCTTATTTCCATTTGCTAAATGCCAGAATAATGAGAAAAGGATTTTTAGCCAATTTTTCACAACTTTCTTCAAAGTCAGAAGTTTGCCTACAGTGAGATTACTATAACTTCAAACAATTTGGGAAAGCCCAGATGATGATGTCATATCTTTGGAAGATTCGGATTGGTTTGTTGACAACATTTGAGTTAATTAGAGACACACCTGTGGATGTATTTGAAGCACACCTGAAACACACTGCGTCTTTGTGTAACATCAGGGGAAAGTCAAAAGAAACATCTGTTCAAACAATTACACACAAGTACAAACACCATGGGAATGTCCAGCCATCACACTGCTCAGGAAGGAGATGGTTCTGTGTGTCCCAGAGATTAATGTGGTTTGGTCTGAAATGTGCATAACAACCAAGAACAAAAGCAAAAGACCTTGTGAAGATGCTGCTGAAGCTGATGAGAGTGTGTCATTGTCCACAGTGAAACGAGGACTGTACCAACATGGACTGAAAGGTCACTCTACAGGAAGAAGATATTACTCCAAAAAGCCAGTTTACAGTTTGTAAACGCACACAGGGACAAAGACGTTCATTTGTGGAGACGTGTCCTGTGGTCTGACGAAACTAAAATTGAACTGTTTGGCCATAATGAGCAATGTTACATTTGGAGGAAAAAAGGGGAAACTTGCAAGTCTGACAACACCATCCTAAGTATTTCACACTTAGGATGGTGTTGTCAGACTTGTTGTCCACAACATGATGCTGGCAGCATCATGTTGTGGGTTGTTTTGCTGCAGGAGGGACTGGTGCACTTCACAAAATAGACGGCATCATGAAGAAAGAACATTATGTGGAAATACTGAAGCAACATCTCAAGACATCAGCCAAGAAGTTAAAACGTGGGCGCAGATCCAAATGGACAATGACCCGAAGCATACTGCCAAACTGGTTACAAAGTGGCTTAAGAATAACAAAGTCAGTGTATTGGAGTGGCCATCACAAAGCCGTGATCTCAGCAGTTCTGTCAGGAGGAATGGGCAAAAATTCCTGCTAACTATTGTGAGAAGCTCATAGAAGGATTTCCAAAACGTTTGACCCAAGTCATACAGTTTAAAGACAATGGTACCAAAAAATAATGAAATGTATGTGAACTTCTGACTTTGAAGAAAGTAATGAAAATTTGTCTAAAAAATCCTTCTGGCATTTAGCAAATAGAAATTATTTTGGTAATTTTAATTTACTTTAAAAAGGAAAGGTTTAGTATGATTTAATTTCAGTGAGAAAAAACCCCCCCAAAAAACCCCACATACATACAAACAAACATACATGTTGTTTTATATAGTGTATGTAAACTTCTAGTTTCAACTGTATATGGGACAGCAGCAAAAAGAAGTGAGTAAGTTAGCTAAACATTTAGTAATTATATGTAAAAAGGCGAATCAAACTCATGATACGCAAGCTAAAGCTGTCTTCATATAAATACATTGCTTCCTAGTACCTTTTTTGTAGTTATTTTTTCCATGATCTCCCATGCATTTGTAGTCTTGTCAGTGCAGTTTGGGACAGATACAGAATTTGCGTTGAGAGTTTTTCAGTCAACTAATCAATCGGCAGAACATGTCTTTTGTGGACCAAGAATTTCTTTAGTCGAATACAAGCTCTCTCCATACCCTATAGCCCATCTCCGATCTGATCAGGACACACCAGTGTCCCACTATATCACAATATTAAACCCTTTTTTTTCTCATTTCAGCTTGTGAATGTAACTTGGAGGGCACACTGCGACCCTCCTGTAATCCTGAGACTGGAGAGTGTAACTGTCGTGATGGTGTGACTGGTATTTTCTGTGATGAGTGCGCTCCGGGTCACGACTCCAACTTCCCAGAGTGCAGAGAGTGTCATGCCTGTGCCAGACACTGGGGGCACTATGTCTCAGATGTGGAGACAGCTGCGCAGACCATGAGGACCTTTATCCCTCGCCCACCAAACGAGCTCCGTCCTGGTGCTCCAAGACACCAACAGCAGCTGCGGAGACTCTTCCTCGATCTGGACAATATGAGAAGAAATATAACACGACCAACTACTCCCCGTGTCAGCAAGATGGAGGCGCTGTTTCAGAAGGTCTTGTGAGTAGAAATTCACCTTATTCCAGTAATAGTTGATTTATTTTGATTGTTTCTATTGTTCACTGAGACTTTTTAAAGGCCGAAATATGGTGACTGAAGGTTTCTTGAATAAAGTGTGTTATTGATGACATAGATTATTCTTTTTTGACATTTGGATTTATTGTCACTGTCTTTGTTAAAAAAAAAAAGGTCTTCTCATATGTGTTGTAGAGTCTGTATAGTCCAGATAACGATTACAATCGCCAAAATGTAACTTAATATTGTATATTATATATTTTATATAGTATTCATCATTGTAGCAATAGTCGAAACTAAGCCCTAACTAGTTCATTAACCCTAATTTCTAAGCCTAATTCCAAGTAAAAAATTAGGTCCAACACTCAACAACAACCAATGTTTTCCTTTTAGGAAGCTCAAAAACAGCATAGACCCAAACTGCATCCTGCTGGACCCGACTCCACTTTTAAACGCTGAGATCGACAACATCAACCTCCAGTTCAAGAACCTCCTGTCCCACCTCCGGAACAAAGTGGACAACCCAGACGATGAAGACGATGAAGATGCAGAGGGTAAGCTACTGTCACACACACTATCATAAGCGATACTTTGGAATGAACAGTGCATGTATGTCTATGGTGGAATGTTCATCAGTTACCATGGAGACACAATGCACACTTAAGCAAACACAGCCTGACAAGTTTGTAGATTGTCTGAAAACTGAAGAAAGTACTAAATGGATTTAAACAACACATTTTCAAAAGCCTGTGATCAATACAACGGTTCATGGTTATGTTTAGGTGTTTGGTTTTCAACAAAAAGGTGAGAGTGACTGACTGAAAAACATTTGGCTAATGATAGCTAGTTTTGACTAATTTAACAGCACAAATCAACTCACCTGTTGTAGTTGCAACTAAGTCAGTTCTTTCAGCTCAGATAAGTCTATTTTGAGTAACAGCTTCAGAAAGAGCAGTGCCTCTAGTTAGCTTCACCTAACTAGAGGCACTGCTCTAATTAGGTGAAGCTAATGTTAATGTATGTTAAAAACCTCAGTTGCAAAGTATCAATATGACCACTCAACTGTTCACTACTGGGTCTTGTTTCATAGGAGGACCAAGTGCTATGAGCTTTTCACTCTGCAGAGGGCGCTCTTGTCCTGCTCAACAATTGAAACTTTGCAGCTGATGTCCTCAACACTCCCGGGGTGTGATGCTAACTGTAAGCACCGCTTTGTCTTAAAGTCTGTTACTCAAGTTAAACCTTAATCTGAGCTTTGGTTTAACACAATCTGACCATAAAGACTCAGCTGGAGCTACAACAGATGAGCTCATTTTGTGCTGTTGAACAGTTCTCAGACTATCTTAAAACTTTTTGACAGTGTTTGCTGTGTTCATTGTACCGTCATGGTAACTGTTGAACATTCTGCCATACACATACATGTAGTACGTCCCCAGCATGATTGATGTCACTTGTAGTATCAATAGGTTAGGTAATAGCTGGAACAAGCCCTTTTGATTTTACAGGACCAGCAATCACAAAATCTTGTATATCTTGTTTAGAAATTACTTATATAGAATGTATATATGACTATAGATTTTATTGATAAGTAGTGCAAGAGGAGAGGAACGAGAGCTGCAGCTGAACCAGGGAGTGGGGACAGGCCACAGAGTGAGGGAGAGACCATGCAAAGGAGAGAGAGAATCGACTTTTGACAAATAATATTTTTAAAGAGAGAATTTTGTGGACCAGGCTACATGAGTGTTTTATAGCTTTTAAGGAGTAAAATAAAGCATATTAAACAGCCCTCTGCAGAATAAAGCTCACAGCACCCTGGTATTCCCAGGCGGTCTCCAATCCAAGTACTAACCAGGCCCGACGCTGCTTAGCTTCCGAGATCAGACGAGATCGGGCGTGTTCAGAGTGGTATGGCCGTAAGCGAGAGATTAAGCGGTGGGGATTATTTTTATATCTACTCTGTACCAGTCATACATGTTTACTTATGTCATGAAATTTACATTTTAAACCAAAAGAAAATCCTGCTCAAATGTGACTGTTTGGAGACACTTTGCGGTTTTGCCATTTCTCAGTTGTTCTCTGCAGCACAGTTCAGCCCTTTTACTTTATTTTGTTCTATTTGTTATTAAAGGTAGACTTTACTGAACCTTTATTGGTGTAGATATAAAAACAGTGTCACACACGTGTCCCTTCGCTTACGGCCATACCACTCTGAACACGCCCGATCTCGTCTGATCTCGGAAGCTAAGCAGGGTCGGGCCTGGTTAGTACTTGGATGGGAGGCCGCCTGGGAATACCAGGTGCTGTAAGCATTTTATTCTGCAGATACGTTTTATTTTTTCCTTAAAAGCTGTAAAACACTGAAGATGCTTGGTTTTAATAAACGATTCTTTCTTTGAAACACTTGTTTGCCAAAAGTCGTTTCATTTGTACTCTCCTGTTCCTCAGAGCATGGCCTCCCCGCCCCCTCCCTCTGTGGCTCCTCCCTCCTCATGTGTGGCCCCTCCCTCCTCATGTGTGGCCCCTCCCTTCTCATGTATGGGCCCCTCCCTCTTTCTGGTTCAGCACTGCGGCTGAATATGCAAGAAAAACTATTGTGATTAGACTTGCGATACGATATATGTTTAAAAAGTAGGATTCTGTTCAGCGTGCACATTGTAAACAGCTACAAGAGCATTAACATTTGAGACAAGTCTGAAATATGACCTGATGAACAAATACAAGAATCCCCACATTTCAGAGCATGTTTGTAGAGGTCGAAACTAAAAGACTTAAAAAACATGATATTTTGTTCTTTGACCAAATCAAACTGAATTATTGCTTTGATTGTCACATATTGTTAAGCCATAGCTTAAAGTGAGTTATAGGGGTTAAATAATAACAGCAGCAGTGGCATTCTTTAGGTACACATGGTTATTTTGACTTTCTTATTTTTATTTACTTTCAGCCATGTAACAATCTGTTCTTTTATATCTGATGGAGTTAAATTATGATCCAAAAAATCAGAATAAACAAAACTCACGAACCCAGTAAGCCCGAGTTTTAAAATGTAGAAAAGTATCAGAACAGCTCCCTCTGCTGGTCATATTGCAGTAGTGCAGTAGTAACAGTAACAGTAATTTGTACAATAGAACATGACAGTCATGTGATTGGGCTAATGTGTTTTATTTTCACTTAAAACAATAATAACTTTAGATAACAGTTTGAAAAAGAGAGGAAAGATAAAAGCTTACAGCACCTGATATTCCCAGGCGGTCTCCCATCCAAGTACTAACCAGGCCCGACCCTGCTTAGCTTCCGAGATCAGACGAGATCGGGCGTGTTCAGAGTGGTATGGCCGTAAGCGAAGGACACATCGGTGGGGATTGTATTTATACCTAGTCTGTACCGGTCACACATGTTAACTGACATCATGAAATTTACATTTTAAACCAAAAGAAAATCCTGCTCAAATGTGAGAGTGACTGTTTGGAGACACACTTTCTGGTTTTGCTATTTCTCAGTTGTTCTCTGCAGCACAGTTCAGCCCTTTTACTTTATTCTGTTCTATTTGTTATTAAAGTAAAGGTAGACTTTATTGAACCTCATGGGGAAATGCATCCTCTGCATTTGATCCAGGGATTTTGCTTATTGTGGATGTCTAAAGCTACATGTCCTTCTGTTCAGAGACTTGAATGTAGATATAAAAACAGTGTCACACACGTGTCCCTTCGCTTACGGCCATACCACTCTGAACACGCCCGATCTCGTCTGATCTCGGAAGCTAAGCAGGGTCGGGCCTGGTTAGTACTTGGATGGGAGACCGCCTGGGAATACCAGGTGCTGTAAGCATTTTAAATTACTTTTTCTTGGAAGACTGTTCCCTAAAAGTAGCATTATTTGGTAAACATTTGTGAAAAGGAAAAATAATTAACATGTTTTTAAGATCAAACATTTTCATAGTGCAAATTACAGTTTGGAATAAGACCTGAAGAGGGCGCTGTACTTTTCAGCGTATTCTTATCCCTTTAAGCGATACATGAAAAAATCATCTGAGAAATTGTCTGAAAGAGTGAAAGAAAATTTATTGAATTGAAATTTATTGTGGTTTATTAGTTTTATTATTCATTTATTTCCCTTGTTCTGGATGTCAGTTAATCTAATCTATTCACATTGACAGTCACTCTCATCTGTTCAGAAGCCTCTGCTCTCAGCATGTGTCCTTGTGTTTCTTTGTTGGGAAAAGTTGTGTCTTTCCTCTCTGTCTGCAGGGTTTGTTTTCTGCCCTCAGCAGCGGGGTAAGGGCTGTGTCAGCGCTAGGTTGCATTGCATTTTGGGAACTGCAGTTCAAATTGCTATGTACATTTTATTGGCAAGTCACTAATAATACAAATAAAAATATAAATCATCACTTGATGGTAGTAACCATGTTGGGGAGGAGAGCCCTGTGCTTATATTAAATCAGTAAGTGAAATGAGTGCAGGTCAATACATTTTTCATTTCCCTCTGTTCTACTGTAGATCTGTTGGAGGACATAAAGAAGAGTTTTAGGTCGTTCCAGGATGAGGAGAATCGTGTGAAAAATGCCTCTAGTGCAGTAGCAGACTCGGCCGACACACGACAGGACACCAAGCGCAAATTGGGCACGTGCAGCGGCGAGGGTCTGCTGGGGCCTCTGGAGAAGAAGGTCAAAGCTCTGAGTGTCGTCAACTTTAACAAACAGGTGAAACAAACAGGTTTTACAACTTATCTAATGTTTTATAGAAACAGGCATCTAAAGGTGCACTGTGTAACTTTTCTAGTATAGGGTCCGTCACCTTCTTGTTTCCAGGGAGATGTTATTGCTGAATAATTCAATCTGTTTTGATATTTAACATGATGTCCACGTCAAATAAAACTTGTATGATTAATGTTAGTAAAATCCATTATTACCTGAGTTCAGCAAACTATTTTTACCCAGAGTTGTAAAGTAAGTTACTTTAAATGATATTACTCAAGCAGGAGTATAAAGTAAGGCAAGGCAAGGCAAGTTTATTTGTATAGCACAATTCGTACACAAGGTAATTCAAAGTGCTTTACAGAACAAGAAAGACATTAAAATCACACAAATCAAAACATAAATAATCACAAATAATCATCCTAAAATATATATTAAAATATTAAAACAAAAGAGTCTGGATTTAAACATTGTTAAAGTTGAGGCCTGTCTCACATCTTTAGGAAGACTGTTCCAGGTTTTAGCTGCATAAAACTGAAATGCTGATTCCCCATGTTAAGTCCTGACTCTGGGCACCAGCAGGAGGCCGGTCCCTGAAGTCCTCAGAGTGTGAGATGGTTCATAAGGCACTAACATCTCAGAGATGTACTTTGGACCTAAGCCATGAAGAGATTTGTACACTAGCAGAGCTGCTTTAAAGTCTATTCTTTAAAGTCTGGTTTTGACAGTATACCTTTGATTTTTGCAATGTTTTTTAGATGGTAAAAAGCTGCAGATGTTATTGATTTGATGTCTGTTAAAGTTCAAGTCTGAGTCCACTATTACCCCTAAATTTCTAGCCCGATTTGAAGGTCTTAGAGAAAGAGACTGGAGGTGACTGCTGACACTTTCTCTATGTTTCTGTGGGCCGAAAATGATGACTTCAGTCTTGTCTGAGCTTAGCTGAAGAAAGTTGTTTTACTTCCACACACTGATCTGTTGGATGCAGTGTCAGAGTGAATCCACTGGTCCATATTCACCTGCTGCAGTGAGACATAGATCTGAGTGTCATCTGCAGAGTTGTGGTAGGACACATTATTGCTGCGTATTAACTGGCCTAACGGCAGCATGTAGAGATTGACCAACAGGGATCCCAAAATTGACCCCTGGGGCACGCCACAGCTCAGGGACATTTTATCTGAGACACATTTTCCAATTTCAACAAAGAACTCCCTGTTTTCTAGATAGGACTTGAACCAGTTTAGTGCCGTACCAGAGATGCCCACCCAGTCCTCTAGTCTCTGTAAGAGGATCCCATCATCCACAGAGTCAAAGGAGACTCAGATCTAACAGGATAAAGACTGAGATTTTGCCTGCATTAGTGTTCAGGCGGATGTCATTTGTCACCTTGATAAGAGCAGTCTCAGTGCTGTGGTGGGGTCTAAAACCCTCCTTGGAAAATATCAAAGGAGTTGTTAATTTGGAGGAAGTTAATAAGCTGTTGGTAAACAACTTTTTCGAGGACTTTACCTAAAAACGGCAGATTTGAGATTGGTCGGTAATTGTTCAGTATTGTGGCATCAAGACTGCTCTTCTTTAGGAGAGGCTTGATAACTGCAGTTTCCAAAGCTCTTGGGAATGTTCCAGATTGAAGTGACATATTAACTATGCAAGTGAGTGGTGACAGCAACCCAGACTGGTGACTATCTCTTGGACAGTTTTGTCAGTTACAGGTGCAAAGTGAGTCAGCTCTAAGTGTCTAGGTGGCTGCAGGGATGTTATTTGCTTTGTGGGATTGATGGCATTTTTAATGGCCTGAACCTTGTCATTAAAGAATATTGCAAACTCATTGCACTTAGATTTGGAAATTAGTTCTAACGGCAGTAGCTGTAAGTAGTTGTCCAAGAAAGAAAAAAAAAAAAACTACTGGGAAAACTACTATTCAAGTAAGAGTAAGTTAAAGAGTAACTGTTGGGACATAACATCTGAGTTATAATGTGATGGTAAAGTAATTGGAAGGGTAAAACATTAAATAATGCACAGATCTGGTATTTTCTAACAATAAACACTTGTGTTTCTTGTAGACTTACAGTGGTATTAGTATCCAGAACTTTTACTCATGTACTATCACTTTAAACAAATTGTCACTCAAGTAGGAGTAATAGTATGCTGCTACAAAAGTACTCTATAAAGTATAATTTACTATCCACATTTGGTTAATGGGAAAAATGTCGTCACTAGGCGTACTATTTCATGCCGGTTAACATCCCTATTTCTAAACAAAAAGCATAGAGTGAGCAGGACTCTCTCCCTGACACTTCTGTCTGTTTGTTGTTGCAGATCTGTGGTGGTCCTGGCCTGGACTGCTCTGGCTGTGGAGGAGCTTTGTGTCTGACCTGGTTCTTTGGCAGAAAATGTGGCGGTCCAGACTGCGACGGCATCCTTTCCCTGAGTCAGGAAACCATCGAAATGACCAAAAAATCACAAGACGCAATCAACACTCTGCCTCTGAAAATACAAGAGGCCAAAGACAAGGTAGATTCACATTAGAGCTGTTTCTCGACTAAAGAAATTCTTGGTCGACTAAAGACATACCCTGTCAACCGATCAGTCGACTTTAAAGGGGACATGGCTCAGATAATCAAAAACTATTCATCAGATCTCACTATGATCTGACCTTGTATCTGACTCAAAACTGCACTCACAAGACTACAACGCACTACATGCAGAAAAAGACTATATGTAAAATGAAGGTTAAACTCATCATTTCACACTATTAAAGGGCCCATATTACACTATTATCTGATCTGTTATAATGTAGTTACCTCATCACAAACACACCTGGAGTCGTGTTTTGTTTCATTTACACATGTTTAACACACAAACCCTGCAATTTTAAGCTGGGTTCTTCTCTCAAACAACAAATAAAAACACTGTTCTACCTTGTGATGTCATGTGATAATACAGGAAGAGCTCTACTACTGTGTTTTTAAACTCCATACACCTTCACTAGAATCATTTACATAATTTTAACCCTGGAATCTCTATTGAACAAAAAATAAAAAGTAGCTGTAACTTGAAAACTACCACCACATCAGTGACGTGCGGTCAGGTGAGGCAGGTGAGGCAGTGCCTCACCTGTCATCACAGAGAAAAATAAATGAAATAGTTATATTTATCCAATAATTTGTTCTATAAAGTTTCCATTTAACTTTGCAATTTTAATCTTTTTTGTACTCAAAATCTCAGAATTTTCACATTTACCATTGAAATCCTGAAAAGAGACGCGCGGTGAGGCACAGGCCGTTCGTGCCTCACCGCTCTTCTCTTCTCAGGACTGACTGTGCTGTAGCAGTGACGCTGCTGCTTTAAGCGGCTGTGAAAAGGCGCCGGGTGAGGCACACAGTTACCCTGCCTCATAGTAGGGGGCACTCGTGAGCCCAGGGATTCTTGCAACTCCCGCAGAATAGGGGCCACAAACTACAATTTAGAGTTAGCAAGTCAACTTTAGCAATTCACTTTCTTTCTTCTTGTCTGGCCCTAAAATATTTTTTTTTAATGGAGGAAGATACATATTAAAGCTCAAACAGTTTTCTAAACTGGACTTTCGGATGAAGCAGGAGATTATAATTAAAGGACCGAGACCAACGCTAAAGGAGCTAAATGGTTTGCTCCAGACGACGGGATGAAAGACTCGCTCTTTTCAAATAGAGACGTACAAAATGGTAAATTAAAATTTAATTACTTCAATCCACTGAAAATTAGGGGACCAGAATAAGGATAAAAAACAATACAAAACCAGCTTGCTTTTTATTTCATACTATTAGAGCTATTTCATACGGACTTTGGAACTTTTATTTTGAAATTCTTTTTTTTATTCTGGCCCCAAGTCACTGGGAGAGAATCTGACCCGGGGCCAAATGTTCTGACACCTGGTTTATATGTTTGTAAATCTGATTGTGACGACATCAGTGCCTCACCAGCCACAAACCTCACCGCACGACACTGCACCACATGACATCACAAGGTGGGACACAGAACATTTTGAGCCTGGAGATGTAGACAGAATAATAAAGGATTTAACAAACATGTGTGAATGAAACAAAACACAGCTCCAGGTCTGTTTTTGAGGAGGGAACAACGTTTTCACACGGCTTAACGCTCACAAGAGTCAATTTTGCGTAACTTAGAATCTTTCATTTTAAGCTAAATCATTCCATACATTCTCCTTTCTGCTGTTGTTCCATAGAAGCACATCTATGAGCAAAAAAATAAAATAAAATTAGTAGATTAATATGAAATTTGATAAAACAACTAAAGGATTACAGCCCTACATCACATTACTGCTGATCCACTGGAGAATCTCAAATTATCAAATTAGTCCAAATTGATAAAACAAATCTACCTTGATTTGAGTAAATGTTGGCTAGATTTGATTGATTTAGAAATTTGAAAGTGTGAAAAATATGAAATTTTAATGTCAAAATATAATCACAATCTAAAGGATTATCCAGGCCCTAATTTATAACATTTTCACATTACAGATTTCAGTCCACTAATAGAGACTAAAACTCAGCAAGGCAAGTTTATTTGTAAAGCACAAATGAATTCAAAGTGCTTTACAGAATAAGAAAGACATTAATGTTTTGATTTGTTTGTATTGTGGTTTTAATCATTGTAAAACTGACATTAAAAGAGACGAGTGCAGAATTCAAACGTTTCAGTCATATGCCCAGCTGAACAGAACCGTTTGGAGCCTAGATTTAAACATTAGATTTAAAAACTAGATTCATTTGAACAAGTACCCATACTGCAAAAGAAAATCACATTTATAGGCCAAAGTTGAGATGTCGTGATGGTTTTCAGATGGAGCGAGTGAATCAAACGGCTCAAGAGACCAAAGACCAGTCCAGAGACCTGCAGGACCGGATCAGTTCCAGTAAAGAGTCCTACGAGAAAGACAAGGACCAAATCAAAGAACTCATCA
The DNA here is from genome assembly GCA_019594935.1 of Periophthalmus modestus. Taxonomy (NCBI): domain Eukaryota; kingdom Metazoa; phylum Chordata; class Actinopteri; order Gobiiformes; family Gobiidae; genus Periophthalmus; species Periophthalmus modestus. The sequence goes on along the minus strand of JAIEZT010000104.1, from coordinate 302,088 downwards.
AGAAGGTCAAGGACTACCTACTCGGTCAGTATCACTATACTACACTATACTTCAATATGACAGTTCATGGTCCCATTTAAGTATTTGATGTTCAACAGAAAGGTGAGAGCAACTAACTGAAAAACTGTGAGAGAAAAATCAGCTCCTCTGTTATAGTTCCAACTAAATCAGCTCTGTCTGGTCAGATTATGTTAAAACAAAGCTTCAGGGACTGGAAGCTGCATTCAAATATAAACCTGCACAGTGCCCTCTTACATTTGGATGAATTACTCACGTTTTGTTCAGGCCCAACATTACAGCAGTTGCTCTCCTTTCTCTCTCGTCTGTAGATGATCTGCTTCCTGCCGAGGACATAGAGAAAATGGCTCGTGCCGTTCTGAACATAAACCTGCCCAAGACTCCAGACCAGATCCGAGCCATGACCCAGGAGCTGACGGATCTTATAAACAACGCCACAAACTCAGACAAAGACCTGAAGGAGCTGGAGGAGCAGGCCAAAACTGCACAGGAGCTGAAGGAAAAGGCTGTGGAAGTCAAGTTAGTGCACTCATGGAAACTTAATATCACAGCCTCGTTTGGGAATTATGCATTATCCATTAACGGTGCAGTGTGTAATGTTTCCTGGACTTTTTTTTTCCAGGCATCTTCCACAAATGGCATTAAACCGATAGATCTTACTTTTTTCAATTATATGTGTTTTTGTTCTTTGAAAAACGTGAATTCTTACTGAAGGGTGTCACCTCTCCACAGTTCTGACTATAGTAATTTGGCCTGCTTGTCTCCATGGAGATAGATAAAATTAATGCCATGCTGTGAAACATTTTAGCCACAGAAATGCCTTTAATATTGCACCTGGAAAATGAAATATTCTTGTAAAGGTGCTTTTCTGGTGACGGTGTGCCATGAGATGTTATTTCTTTGCCTTTCCTTAGGTTTTGAAATACTGAGAAAATATGTAAGAAAAATAATCAGTCATAACAGCAAAAAACATATTGAATACAGTATATATTATTAATGTTTATTTTTACTTTACTTTTTTTCAGGAATCGGACCAAATCCATAAATGTGTCTGACATCACAAAGGACATTTACGATGCAGAGAAAGCTCAGGACAGAGCCAACGATGATTTGGACTCTGCCAGCCAAGACCGGGACATGATCCGGGGGACCTGCTGTCAGAGGGTACACCACAAAAAATATGAAATTACTGCAATACTCATATTACTGATGTTAGAGCCAAATTTTTGGCTGTTGTTTTTGGCCTTGGTTTCTGATTTTGGCCTTGGTTTCTCTGGGTTTGTCGCTAGAGGAGGGTAAGGGACCTGTAAAAAATGACCCCCTTGTGTCCCCTGAGAGCCACAGACTTGGACTCTTACTCTCTCTTCTTGTTTGCTATGCACCTCACTCTACCTAGACTGTCATCCAATCAGAAGATGCCTTGGACTTTCCTTTGTGCAGAAGTTGACAGTCACTCGGAGAGTTCGCTACAAGCAGCAGTGTCTGTGTAGTTCCCCTTGTTAACCTGCTTTATAGTTTTACTTTCACTGTCCTCTGATTCTATGTATTGTGTGCGTTTTGTGCAAAACCACGAACATCCATATTCACAATTTATAATAATTTATCAGCAAATCAGGGAAGCGTCATCGTGATTCTGACCGTTCACCTGCTGTGGGTTCTACCTTAGAGAGAAACAGCGTAGACTTTTAACATGAAAACATGCTTCCTCTTTGAATTCTTTACAAAGCAAATGGTGCAGTGAGCAGTGCAAGTGTCTCTAAAACCTGAGCATATAAATGTATGACATGACTGATATTGTGTCTATGTGGAGTGAGTGCATAGCGGCTGTTTTACAAACACTGAATAAAACATGGAGAAGTTGAGGCACTTTTAAAGCGCCTGTCACGTTGGGATAGCAGAACCCTGAAAGCTGTTTGGCAGCTGTGGCAAGATACTGTAGCACCACTATCAGAGAGGAATAGTGCTGCTTAAGACCAACGAATGCCACAACAAAGGGTGAGTACATAGCTGCAGAGATTCTGAAACATTTTGATGAGCGGGGATTGATATCAGTAAAATATTTGCATTGACCACAGATGGCATGGTGGGAAGGCAGAAGGGGCAGTCAGGTTAATTAAGGAGAAAAGTTGGCCATCCCATAATGAAACTCCACTGCATAATACTCCAAGAAAATCTGTGTGCAAAGATGGTATAATGAGGTATTATGGTTATGGTGGCAAAGGTCGTAACTGTTATAGTGAAGCAGTCAGTGCTGACCCATCGTGAGTTGGAAGAGATTGGTGTGTGTTTGGCGACCTCGTCACTCATCAATGAGGTGGTTAAGCTGTGGAAAGGTTTTGGAACGATTTGTCGGCTGTTTTGACTCTTATCAAGACACAAAAGGGACAGCAGTACCCAGAGATGCATGACGAGACATGGCCTGTCAAACACACGTTCCTCACGGACATCGTGGGACATTTAAATGAACTTAATCTGCAACTACAAGGCAGAGGAAAGATGCTGCTTGAAATGTCGACTGCCTTTATTGTCAAGCTGGAAATTCTCTGAAATGATGTGGCTACTTCCAACTTTTGTTACTTCAAACACCTGAGGCAGGGGGCGTCGCTGGACAGCATCCCCACTGCTGCTGCTGGACTCTTGCATGGATATATGTTCAAACCGGTGCTGTAGTCCTCCACCTGCTCTGAGGACGGAAAGTACAGGCCCATGTTTTCTGTCTTTATTAAACCCAACTGCTGTAATGTTCAGATTTTGATTTCTCACTATTTGGATGGACACAGTGGACTTTGAAATGCAGCTGATAGTAAGATGTGTAAAGCACTTGAAAGCACAGGTGTGTGTCTGAGTCCCTGATCTCTGTTTTTGGCTCCATAATGATGAAAAACATGATCTCTCCCCTTCAGTCGTCTAACACTAGAGCACTCTGAGGCAGGTGTCTGCAACTAAAAGTCACAAAGTATTTTTGCACTGGCAGTATTACAAGTTACAACTGTCCTTTAAATATGCAATGTGGCAAAAATGTATTGAGTTTGAGTGACACATTAATGATTAATGATGATTTACACAAAAAAATGTGTGTTAATAAAATTAAAGCAATGTTAAAATGTTTTAGCTTATATTTATACCCGATACTTGACTGTTGGCACACTCAGAGGGTTAAACTTTTTCAGTTGGCATGCACGGGTAAAAGTTTGCTTACCCTTGATATACTTTTTTCAGAGCAAGATGGAGGAGCTGGAGGCGAAGTTGATGGATCCAAGACTAGAGAATTTAAAAGACGAGATCGAAGCTGTGAAGAATAAAACTGAACAGAACCGAGAACAGGCTGAAGAGGCAAACAGGGAGGCGGAGTCTGCTCTGGGACAATGCACTCGATGTTATACCGGTAAAGACAATTCACTGTAATCTAGCCTGTTATCAGAACCTGCAGTTAGGAATTAACGATTTATATATTATACAGTTATTTCATCCCAATACTGCCTGGAGTTTGCATGTTCTTCCTTCTACAGTGGTAATTTTCCTGTTTATTTCCTCTCAGGGTCTGAAAGACGTCCTAGATAAATTTGACCTGTTAAAAAATCAAAAATCAAACCAAACACAGGACAGTGAAGCAACCAAACGACTGGAGGAGCTGAAGAAAGAGGCGGAGGCACTAAAGAAGGAGGTGGAGGACAAAACTGCAGCAGATAGAAGGTAAGGTACTGACTCTAAACCTGGCACATATAGATTAGGTCTATGATTAAAGGGAAAGTTTATTACAATTCTGCGACATTTCTCAGACATTACAAGGAATTAAATGACATAAGCTGGACAAAATTGGATCTTTCCTGTAACTTGACCTTGCAGGACCACCTGCTTGTCTCCATGGAGGTAGATTAGTTTAATGCCATACTGTCGAAGTTTAAGTAATAACATCTCCATGAAAACAAGAGGACCCATAGGTCTGAAGATGTATAATTCTGCAAAACTGAATGAATCTGCAAAACTGATCTGAACTAAAGCATTGCTATAAATTCTGTTTGATTCTTCAAACTGGTTTGTTACTGTGTTTCAGATTTGGAGAAGTGGATCGAGGAGCTGAATAAAAGTGGGCAGGACAAAGCAGCAGAAGTGGCTGAACTTCTGAAACAGGCAGATTCTCTCAGAGAGGTCATCAGCCGCAAAGCCGAGGACTACATCAAGTGCACATGAAACTTTTAAACATCTATGTTCAGTTGTGCAGTTTTGAACAGGAAGTCTGTGATCCCATTAAGCCATTTTAAATCATTATTGTGGTTTACAATGAACAAGCATGATGTCTTCAACAGACAAGTGCAGTAACACTAAAATGGCACTAGAGGGCAGTACAGGAGACAAAGTCACATAGAACTAAGACCTCACTTTACTTTTTACTTTACTTTTTTACAAACTCAGTATTTGTACTCAAGTAATTTACAAATGTGTTTTTTTTAGAAGACACTCTACATATAGTTACTTTTGTGTATTTTTGTAGAATATTTTAAAGATTCTAATGTCATTGTTTCTCCTTCATTTTTTACAAAATCAAAATGAGTCAAGATCATAAACTGAAGCTACATAATCTTGGTGCTAACATGACTCATTATTAATTGATGTAGCTAAAATTCCTTTGCTATTTTTTTTTTTTTTTGTTTTTTGTAGTAGTTTACAATATTTTTCACTGTTTTGTCAAGTGTAATTGTGCTTCTGTTGATCTAATTTGTTCTAACTTACTGCTACTACTACTTCTTGGGATTTTATAACAAACAGTTAGCAAAACAACTACTACTACTGGTACTACTACTGGTACTACTACTGGTACTACTACTGGTACTACTACTATTACTATTACTACTACTTGTACTACTTATACTACTTCTTTGTCTGGGATCCACAGACACTTATACAAACTTCCCTAATACTTTATGAAGATGTTCTCTCCCTCTGGATAAAATCATTCTGGACTTGTCAGGCAAAAAACTTCAACTATTAAAGGTGCTTTTCAGGTGGGGGGGTCTGCCATCTGTTTGTATGGAGACATTATTCCTTTATTAAGTTAATGCTCCTGTTTGCCTCTCCAAACTTCACAAAATGTTGAAATACTTAATTATTTACTCAAGTTTAACTATCTAGGTTCAAAAAAAGTCTGCCTTTACTTTAATAACAAATAGAATAGAATAAAGTGAAAGGGCTGAACTGTGCTGCAGAGAACAACTGAGAAATAGCAAAACCAGAAAGTGTGTCTCCAATTAGTCACTCTCACATTTGAGCAGAATTTCTTTTAGTGCAAAATGTCAATTTCATGATGCCAATAAACAGATATAAATACAATCCCCACCGCTATGTCTGTCGCTTACGGCCATACCACTCTGAACACGCCCGATCTCGTCTGATCTCGGAAGCTAAGCAGGGTCGGGCCTGGTTAGTACTTGGATGGGAGACCGCCTGGGAATACCAGGTGCTGTAAGCTTTTATCTTTCCTCTCTTTTTCAAACTGTTATCTAAAGTTATTATTGTTTTGAGAGAAAATAAAACACATTAGCCTGATCACATGACTGTCATGTTCTATTGTACAAATTACTGTTACTACTGCACTACTGCAATATGACCAGCAGAGGGAGCTGTTCTGATACTTTTCTATATTTTAAAACTCTCAGGCGGAGCTCTTGGGTTTATTGGGTTCATGAGTTTTGTTTATTCTGTGTTTGTTTTTTTTTGTTTTGTTTAATAATTTTACTCCATCACATACAAAAGAACAGACTGTTACATGGTTGAAAATAAATAAAAAGAAGAAAGTCAAAATAACCATGTGTACCTAAGGAATGCCACTGCTGCAGTTATTATTTAGCCCCTAAAACTCACTTTAAGGTACGGCTCCACAATATGTCACAATCAAATCAATAATTCAGTTTAATTTGGTAAAAGAATAAAATATCATGTTTTTTAAGTCTCTTAGTTTCGACCTCTACAAACATGCTCTGAAATGCGTGAGATTCTTGTATTCGTTTATCAGGTCATATTTCAGACTTGTCTCAAATGTTAAAGCTCTTGTAGCTGTTTACAATGTGCACGCTGAACAGAATCCTACTTTTTAAACATATATCGCAAATCTAATTGTGGCCAGGTGTAAAATGAATATACCAGACACCAGCAACTCCAAAAAATTAATGTGGATCTTTTATTTCCCGACTGTCCCCAGCAGGAGAACAGCATTAAATTTTGGTTTGATTTGGCTTCTTTTCAAAAACAGTTTCTTTGTAATTATCACTAGTAAAGATAAAAAACATATGATCAAAGATAACACTCTAAAGAAAACAATCAAAAGAAGACAACAGTAGTGGGCTTATTCTAAACAAAACATGGAATAACACTACTTAGTTGACATTTAGGTAGCAACGGTACAATAGAAAAAGAATTACAGTTTAACAGTGAACTTCAACTTACGTCAAAATGGCGGACAGACTGCCCAGTACAATTTAGCACTCTGGAGAACCCTGGACAGTGCTATCTCCCTTCTGAATAAATCACAAATTTACAAATGTACAAGATCAGTCACAAAATAATAAAACATTCTTAAATATTCTCAACTATTACATTGAACTTATTTGAAATTAACACTCACGCCGTCACGCAGCTCCGTCTTTCTGTTACGTGAGCCGTTACTCTTTTCACAGGATGGTAAATCTCAATCTCAATCTCGACCAATCCCAATCCTCGGGTCTACAACTTTGAATAATATTTTTACTCTTCACATGCACCGTTCTCTGTCTGGTTCTCATTGAGGCACTTGGCTGTCTGCCTTTAATGACATCAGGCCTGCGACTTCAAGTGACTACTGCATTATCCAAATAGTATAGTAATATCTAGTGGCTAGGCCGAAAACTGCAACTAATACTTATTAAGTTAGATTCTGTTTTATTTGACCCGGGTACATAATCGCAATAGTCGCATGATCTCCCCTCCCCCTCCCACAGTGGGAGGGGGAGGGGAGACCATGCTCTGAGGAGCAGGAGAGTACAAATGAAACGACTTTTACCAAACAAGTGTTTTAAAGAAGCATTTCTCAAAACCAGGCAACTTCAGTGTTTTACAGCTTTTAAGGAGTAAAATAAAACATATTAAACAAGGCTCTGCAGAATAAAAAGCTTACGGCACCTGGTATTCCCAGGGGGTCTCCCATCCAAGTACGAACCAGGCCCGACCCTGCTTAGCTTTCGAGATCAGACGAGAAAAGGCGTTTTTTTCCCTCTTTATTATCAAAAATATCATTTAATAAAATCACAGTACAAAGCACATTAGGAGGGACATGGGGGCGGGGGAAACACACATGGAGGAAATGGGGACAACATTACAAGAAATAATAAATAAATATGTATGTATATATATATATATACACACATCACAAGACAGGTAACATTGGGGCATATAGGGAGGGTGCGAGGTGAGATGGGACACATGAGGGGTTGGGGCAGATGAGGACATGATAAAGAAAAAGTTTGAAAAACAAATAAACAAAGCATTGAAAATTCCACATCAGAGTCTCTGTGTCATTCTTTGTTTTTCCAGTCCATTATTCTCTGTTCCTTAGTTCATTGTCCATTCCGGGGTCGTGTGTCGAGAGTTTAGAAAGTTCAAAAAGCAGAGAGTACATAGTCCATGACAGGGTGCGAGACGGGGGGATGGGTGAGATCAGAAATGAAAGTCCAGGTATCCTCGGGGGGTGAGGGTGATGAGGGTGGGGGAGGAGAGTTCTGTTGAAACGGTGGGGAACGGCTGCATGGAGGTGTCGGAGGTGGGCGGTGAGACGGTCAGTAAAAAAGGTCCAATGGGGGGTGATTCGATTCTGATAAAGGTGAATGTTTCTGACTTGATAAATGTTGTACCGGGCTATGGACATGATGAGTCTGGTGAGGGGGAGATTGGGTCTGTAGGGGGGCCAAGGGTTGGGGTGGACGGTCGGGGGGACGGTGATGGTGACTGTGATCCAGGGGACATGGGTCTAGGATGCGGTGATCTGGGGTGCGGTGGTCCGGCAGGTGTCCCGAAGTGTGATGGGGAAGCACCCTGCCCGCCGCGCGATGATTGGCTGGGGCTGGGGTAGCGGCTGGAGTGGCGGCAGCTGGGCTGTGGTAGGTTCCGGCAACGAGATGATGGTCGGCTGCGGCGACAACGGCTACGGCGTCTCCGAACAGGAGAGACCAACGCTCCTGGTCGTCCCCACCCAGGGCTACCGGCGGTGGGAGTCCAGCCTCCGGGCGAGGAGGTCCTGGACCCGGACCCAGAAGCGGCGGGCAGCACCACATTCGCAGAAAAGATGTATCGGAGTCTCAGGGGACTGACAGCACACCCTCGGTCAGTCTGGCCTCAAGAGCGTTAATGGCAGCATGAGTGGCATATGACGAGGTACCTTGCACCGCGAAACAACTCGGAATTAAAGTTTTGAATTGTCTCGAGCAAAGTACAGTGGTCCGCTGAGGAGACACCTGCAGAGTCGGTGAGCTGCTGGATGAAGAGTTTGCCCTGCCTTCTCTTCTCCAGGCCAAAGAAGTAGGCTGTTCCCCTCTCACCCTCCACTGCGTACCACGCCCTGGCTCTGAGGGTGGCCCCCCTGCTCTTTGCCAGCTCCAGGGTCTCCAGGCGGACCCTGAGCTGGAGAAGCTCAAGGTCAACCAGGCCCTCCTGAGAAGCCGCGCCCGCACAGATGGTTTGGATGGGCTGGCGCGGGGTGTTCTCCTTGACGCTCTCGAGACATTTTTTGTGTTTGCAGTAGTTAATTGTGTTTTTTTAATTCTGGTATTCGCTTCCTCCTACCATTCTATTACATTTTGAAGTATGTTTTTTCTTGCTCGAGAGCGTCGAGGAGCCTGTCCAGTCTCTTTTGGTATTTTTCCTCGGGGAGTACAGAGTTGTTAAACCCACAGCCCCCCGTGAGGGAGAAAGTTTGACCGAGAAAGGTGAGTGGTCACTGACACGCGTCCACATGTACTCGGCCCTGTCCAGATTCCTCAGCAGGCACCCGGAGGAGAAGCACATGTCTAGCCTGGACTGTTTCAGTGTGCCCTGAATGACCTGCCTTCTCGAGAAGGCCCTGGCCCTTGGGTGTAGCATGTGCCAAATTTCTATCATGTCCAGAGTTTTTATAGATTCTGTGATAGTTCTGCCTGATGGTTCTGTTTCCCCCAATCCAGCTCCATGTTCCAGTCCTTCTTTTGTCACCTCCCTGTTTTCCCTGCAGCTGCCTCTCATTTTGGTAATCAGCCCAGGGTTGTCTATATATACTCCCTCACTTCAGTTAGTTCTTGCTTGATTGTTGAACAGACAACAGCAACACTCAAGCCCTGTTTCTGAATTACCTTGTCCTTGTGCCTGATATTCTGAACCTGCCTTGTCTCTGAGTCACCCATTCCTGAGTTTATTTCCCCAGCCTGTTCCTCTTATTTGAATTCCCAGTGTTGGAAGATATTTTTGTTTGACATGAAATAAGACATTTTCCTCAGTTGTTGACTTGCCCGATTTTCCACATTCTGCATTACCTACAAAAAGGACACATTCTGTTGTAGTTTCTGAACGTTCGACTGTTCTTTTTGTGCTGCGTTTGAGTCCACTTTACCTGCGTGATAGATGTATTATTGGCGATGTCATATTTACTTTAAACTGTGTTAAAGTCACCTATGATTGGTGATGGGAAAAATGAAGCGCCGTGAACCATTGGAGCATACCTGACTATTGCTTCACCAAGAGGTTCATTAGTGAAGATTCAAAATGCTGCCATCTGGTGTTAATTTAATGTATAGCAAATGTTAGGTGGTTTGATTGAAACAGGACACGCTCTTGAAATAGAAAATGCATATTCTCATTAACTGTGTTACAATAAACATGCCTGAAATCGGAATGTTGTTTTCATTCAAAAAAAACTCTTTTCCAAAGTTTTTGGAATTTGTCCATTTTTTTTATTTATTTATTTTTTTTTTTATAGAAAGTATTTCTCCGGTGTTACGTGCCGGTTGGTCCAGGGGTGGTGGCACGTAACGAGAAGAGATATTATAAAGCCGGGCGCAGAACAAAATAGGAGCGTGGAGACGTGGTCAGCAAAAAAGATAACTTAAATTTATTCTTTACAAAAAGGTGCTTCCAAAAATACAAACAAAAGCTAGCTAACAAAACAAAAGCTAGCATAGCTATATAATGAAACAAATGTGCTGCAGCCAGGGACGCCACCGGTCAACGATGTTGTGAGGTGCTTCAGCTTTTATCCCCCCCCACCAGCTGATTGTTGAGCCTCGCCAGGTGCGGCTCAACTGGTGGGCGGATCTGGTTGGGAGAGGCAAGGGCCGTGTCCCAATTCGCCACTATGCCCTTAAAATCACCCTTGCAGTGTGGGTCTAAGGGCGTTACGTCATTTCCGGCGCGACAAGGGCTGTCCCATTTCAACGCACCCTACGGCCGTGTGACGAGTGAGCACAGCAAAATGTGCCCTACCTTTCCAGCGTTTCCGTGGAGATCATACGTAACCAAAGCGTCCATCCATGCAGACTTCGCACACTTATATATCCCATGATGCACCGCGCTTACAGAAAAAGGTTGCGCTAAAATGGACACACCAATGAAATGCACGTTTAAATGCTAGTACTGGTTCACATGAACGCTGGGACATGAAACTGTTGTTACATAAAATTGTTAAAAATTTAAATATGTATGAGGCGACTCAACTTAGTGAAGTATATGTGTATATTCATCGTGATATTCATATTTTTCCTTATTTAAGAATATTATTTTGTCTTTAGGGAGAGACAAGCAGACGGTTGACTTCATTCGCATGAGGGGGGGGGGGGGATGTGCACCTTTTCACAGGGGCCAAATTCTCCGCACACTTGGAAGTAAGGCCAAAAACACTGATATACTCCCAGATAATATAAGGACCCTAGAAGTACATAAAAGTTGCAGTTACTGCGAATTTAATACCATTTACATTTGTACATAAGTGTATTGTAATGACTTAACCTGGATTTGCCTATTTTATTTCTGTCTTATCCACAGCCTGTACTTCTGTGATCACTGATGGCCCTTGCTGCTGCTGATCTCACATCACATTGACACTAAATGTACCTGTTTCTCAGTAGACTTTTGCTCACAAAAACATGTGAATTATTCATTTGGTAAAATAGGTAGAAGGTATGATGATCAAAGAACACTCAAATATATTCCAAAACACATAATGAACTACATAAATGGAATGTGCTGCGTAGTAATTGAACAAATGTTTCCAGTAACACTAGGAAATCTGTAACAGGGTTGTAGAACATTCTGATTGTCAGTGTATTATAAGCTGCTGTATTTCTAATTGGGTAAATTGTGACTGTTTTTCTGTATGACTCAGAATAATCCTGCAGAAGATGGGCCTGGAGGGGAAGGTCACACCCCTTCAGGCCAAAAGAAAGTGGGAGAACTTGGTAAAGAGATATAAAGTATGTATATGATCTGAATTTGTACTTAGAAACCATTGTATTCATCTTGTTTTCACATGTGTTGTAGTAACATTTGCTTTGTGTTAAAGGACTGCAAATATCCCAAAAGTGGGGAAGGAGTGGCGGGGAAGGCCACTGCAGAAACTTGGCCCTGGGTTTGTCCACATGGATGAGGGTGCTGGGGCAAAGGCCCTCCATCAACCCCCCTGTCCTCATCGCCTCCATCCCTGAGGACACACCAGGGCCAAGTTCTGCCTGGAAGGAGCCACACCAGCCGCTGGAGGAGGAGGAGGAGGCGGCGGCGGTGGAGGCTGTGGAACAAATGGAGCAGAGCAGCCACAGCCAGCCACGACCACGAAAAAGAAAACATGAGAGCGAGCTGGGTCAAACTCTACAAAGAGGACTTAAGGTGGCAGAGGGAGAGAGACGAGAGGGAGGGAGGCGAAAGAGAGGAAAGAGCGTTTTGAAAGACTTTTTTGTTGCTTGAAAAATTTTTAGATAAAAATTAAACACTTTTCTTTTGAAACATGTGACTTTTTATTTACAATTATTGACATTTATAATTGTCCAAACACAAAGTACTATTTACAATATCTGAACTTAAAACTCAAAAGTAACTGTGAAAATTCAAATCCATAAACCTGAGTGTGCCAGGTTTTAATCATGAAGACACACTTCCAGGGACCTTGGCAGTGCTAATCGACCTTCAGAGTGCTGAGATTGAGGTCTTTATCTTCTTCTGGCTGGTAAGTGGGCTCTCATACGGGTGCTGCTCCTCTGTCCACCACATTGTCCGTAGGCTGGGTTTGCAGGACTGGCTGGGGCTATAGATGACTGGCATGTCACTTTAGATAAATGGGAAAAAAAACATATTAATAGTACTCCTGCTCATGTCACGTCACATCTTCTTACAGTGTTTACAAGTAATCACCCTGAAACACTTTCAGTGAGAATTTGAAACTTGCTATTATGTAAATACCAAGATATAATCATGGTCCATTGGAACCTCCTCCGGGGCAGAGACCTCAGCAGACAGCTGGTCCCGCCACTGTGCTCCTGCGACTGCCTCCACTTCACCATCCGCCTCATCCTCCACTACATTCGCTTCTGGCTCGTCCTCCAGGGCCACGATGTCTCCTGCCCCAAGGCAGAGATGTTATGGAGGACGGCACAGGCAGTGATGACCTATGACAAGAAAATATGATTTAGTCTTTCACAATCACATATTTCATGATATTTAACAATTCACTTGCATGTGGTGCAAAGGTGTGGTGGTCCTCCAGCGCATGAAAAAAGATGGGCCCTGAACCTCGTTTTCATCATTCCAAAGGCACGTTCAATAATTGAACATACCTTGGAATGATGAAAAAGCGCTGGGCTGCCACACCTTGCACTGGGCGCTTGTAGGGAGTGATGCTGGTAGTGGACGCTGGAGACAGGGGTACCCTCCACCTGCGAGGATGACGTGCCCTGGAGGAGGATACAGTCCTCTCTGGTAAAGAGGACTGTATCGAAGGACTCTACAGTCATGCACAGAACCACGCCACCCCACGTAGGTGTCTATGAAGCAGCCCTGATGGTCAGACAGCTTGAAGTATTATACTTGGAAACAGTTTCCTGGGCCGCTGGGTGGCCCGATTCTCACATGGCAGCCATCTATTGCCCCAGCCGCTCTCCTAAAGGCCCTGTGCCTTGCCAGCCGTGCAAACCCAAGGGTCACTGCCTCAAGGTCATCATTGGTAGGGAGGCGGATGATTTTGTGACGCAGAGCCACCACCTCCCCAGTGACCCTGTGGACGATGCGGTGGAGCGTGGTATCCCAAATACTCTGGAGACCACCCGGTATGATGTCCCACTTGCCAGCCAGAAGAGGAAGACCAGGACCTCCAGCTCTGCACCCCATCCGTGTCGTCGGTCCTGGTCCAGAAGGCCCATTAGCACTGCCAAGGATTCCCTGCTCACCCGAAAGTCAGGCTGTGTGTCTTCATGATTAAAGAACCTTTCCAGCACTGGCACACTCAGGTTTATTTGGCAGTATGTTCTTCGGGGCTGATTTGAGGAAACAAAAGCAGTTACATTGAATAAAGGTGTGTGCAGTTATTGCCCGACAATAACAACAATCATAATATATTAGTATGAATAGAAATTACTTTTGCTATAATATGAATAATACAATTTAATGAACTGGCACAGAAGAACAGCTCTACTCGTATTAAAGTGATTTAGCCACAGATCAAATTAAACCTGTCCAAATACTGAACCATTAAACTACACAATATCCCACTTTATATAAACTAATCAGTGTTCTCTGGTTTATAGACTATGAATGTAAAATTATATTGCTACCTCTGTCTCTGTTATAACATTTTAACAATGTATATTTGGTTAAAGTTATGAAGTAGCTACAATTGGGACAACAACCACATGGAACCTCACATTTGCCTGTTATTCCACAGGAAACATTAATTACTTCATTCAATCTAAAAAGAATTGAACGCCTACGACGACGAGATCTTTCCTCCTCTAATAAATAAAGAAAAAAGAACCAGAAAATAGTGAATATTTGAGGAATCATTTTAACACGTTTCGTGAACCACAAAAGCTGTGCAGCTCATTAGTTGGTACCGTAAGCTTATTAGTCACCAGCCGTCACGTTTTATACACGTAACGTAAGTTACGTAACATACGCGCAAAGACAGCGGTGGAAGTGCGGTCTGTGGTGTAGGGCTGTCCCATTTCGACAAGATGTTCTACACTGAGAACTACCATTCTCGACCGGAAGTTTAAAACCATACTTTGCGACCCGCACTTCTAAGGTACATCTAAGGGTGCATTTGGTGAATTGGGACACGGCCAAGGACAAAAACACAAACTAGCCCGTAACATCCGGCTTTAGAAAATATTCTTTCACATGGCAGTGAAGATGCCGGAGAACATAGTTTATAAAGATTTGGATATAGATGCTTTGCTCTGCTCCAGTATACTATTGGATCTTCTGTTCTTGTTTGTTTCAGCAAGGAAGCGATCAACTTCAATAGTTGCGTCTGCAATAATGCTGGAGGTGCTTCGGCTGCTCTCAACTGTTTGGTCAAAAGGCTTCCAAAGGGAACCTATTAACAAAAAAATATATAAAACAATAGCCTATATTGAGTTGGGATTCTTGATGTGAAAATATAAAGTAATTTTACCCAAATTGCTAGAAAGATACAGAGGGGCAGCTTCAGCTGGGTCCGGGAGGGCAGATGTGGTGCTTCTCATAAGCTGCATGCATTCGTTTATTAAGTGATTAATTGCTTCTTGTGCTTTCACATGGCTTAGAAAAGCTAAATGCTTGAACCTAGGATCCAAGAGAGTTGGCAATGTTAACATAATAACTGTTTCCATACGAAATACATATGCCCTTTAAGTCTTTTTCTCAGGCTTTCAGCAAGATTTTTTGCAATTATATTGGTGAGTTCAGAAGATCTGTTAACAACCGCATGATGCACCATGGCCATCAGTGGAATTACTTTGTAGGAAGACACTTTTTTTTTTCCTCACTCGACAGCTCCACAGTAGCCTCGTAAAATGGCCCCATAATGAGTGCTTCCTTCATAATATCATCTGAAGCTGTTAATGGGGCTACATCAGTGTTCAGTGTGGTGAGGGCCGCGCTGACAGATTCTTTTAATTCAGATGCGCGTTTGAACATCAAGTGCTGTTCCAACTCGTGTCCACCTCAAAAATCATCTTAAGGGGTTGTCCTCCCATCTGGAGCTGGAGTTGGAACAGTCGCTCTTTTGCAGTGGTACTTGTTCTGAAGTATGTGGCAACTTTTCTGCATTTGGTTCGCAGCTCATTCATTCTTGCAGCATCATCTAAAGATTTTTTCACCATGAGGTTAATGGCATGTGCTACACAGACAGCATGTCTGACATTTAAGTGTTTTGCACATGCTATCATATTAGAAACACCATCCGTTATAAGAAATTTAGTTTTTTCTCTGAAGGCCCACTCCTCCATCAGGTTAATGTGTCCTTCTGCAAGATTTTCAGCAGTGTGGCTTTGTGGGAAGTGTTTAACTCCTAGAGGAGTGCTACACAACTGGTCATCAAAAAAATGGCAAGTAACAGCCAGATATGTGTGTTTATGGAGGTTCACATATCCGAGGTGAGGCTCACAGCAGAAGCCTTCTGCAGCTGTTCTTTTGATTTTTCCTTTGCCTCGTTGTATTTTTTCCCTACCATTTCCTTCAAGACCCTAGGAGGAAAAAACAGACATGAAAAGTACTAAACCTACTGTATTGGACAAAAATCTAGGACACCAAAAATGTTAACGCACCTTTCTGTTTGACAGAATGTAGTTGTCATCCACAATTTTCATCAATTCCACAAAACCTTCATCCTCCACAATTGACAATGGTCTGGGAATCTTTGATGATCATGTTCACAACTCGAGCATCAAGCATGGCTGATCTGGATTATTATTATTTATTATATTGACTAATGGCTGCCGCAGCTGGCTGAGCTGAGTCATCATTTCTGATTTGACCATGCAATCCCTTGTAGTGTCTAATCATCAATGACATATTGTTGTTGTATGCCAACTGTGTGTCACAGACCAAGCACTTTACCTGTAAAATGAGTAATTATTAGCAGGAGTAAGACAGAAATTACATAAATTCTCAGCAGGTTTTGTTGGTTGAAGGTTCACACTTTGTACAAAAAAGATTCAGTCAAAACTTTGTTACACAATAAATTGGCTATGACAAACGCTAAGTCAAGGGAATGGTGTTATTTTAAACAACTATCTTCCAGCAAACCCGGCATCAGATAAGCGGAAGAAAATGGATGGATGTTCCAGCAAACAATACAAAGTGTAGCCTACTAAATGTCTTGGGCAGAACCGTATTTGAAAGTAATTGCGTTTGTAAATGTTTGCTGACTAGAAATCAAGTAAATGCTTGTGGAACTGAGGCCTACATCAATTAACTTACTATGTAATTTAACCTACTACAGCAAACAATCATTTCTTCACATTAGATCAAACATTTTAAAGTTATGCTATGTAATTTTCTAATGAAGGGTGTGCAATCTTATAATCTCAAGGGATACATTATTTTACCTGAAATAATCTAACAAATGGAATAAAACAAACTGTTTTTTTTTTTTTGTTTTTTTTTAAAGCTCTATTAATTGAATAAACAGAAGAGCTTTTATCACAGTGGAACTTCATAACCTGCTTTATATTTTATGAGAGGAGCTTCTGATATTATAAAACATGGCAAACATTTTATTCTCCTACATATCCTGCTATCATACCTCATGTTCCTTTTTTTATTATTTCTTCAACCAGACCGCTGACGACCCTGAGCTCATGGAATTCAGCACGGCAGAACTCAAACAGGGTCAACAGCACAAGTCCCAGAAAAAAATTCTGACAATGACATTAAAGCTCATGCTCTTGCTTTTATTTTTTTAAATTCCATTTTATTACCCTCTTCTCCCTAAATCTAAATATTTAAAATGCTAACTTCAAGATGGGATTCATCTCAGTTAATAATACAGTAAATATTTTGTGGTTGCTGCAAGCAGGTTTTTCCATGTATGTCAAGAGTAAGTTACATGACTTTATAAAGTTGAGTGGATCATTCGGTTCTGGCGTGAAGTTGTTTACATGTATTTTGTTTTTCAAGCTAGTCAGATTTCCACTCATTACCTCATTACCATGGAGCTCCTCTCAGCCATACACAGATGTAAAAAAAGGAAAAGTGTATTAATAGTTTATAAAATGTACAGTAAACTATTTCCATTTGTTTCTAATAGTGCATTTTGTTTTTGTTCAAGAAGTCTAAAAAAATAATATATATTGGTGGGCACAGAACTGGAGGAGCTCAACTTATAATTAAACCCATTTTGGAAATTTTAGAAGCACCCATGCCATCGAACTCAAATCACCTCATCAAAATCACAAAGAATCCCAGCAGCCTTCTATCCAAAAGATCCTCCTTTTCTTCTGGCAACTTCTATAAGTTTTGAAGTTTATTCTATAGGTTTTGAAGTTTATCTTTATTATTTGTGTTTATCCAGTTCCCCCATGAATGCTGACTCTAATCGGCGTGTGGTGATACATAGAAATACTGCATTAATCTGAAATTTACACAGAAATCAAAGCTTGAAAACACCAAAAAAGCTTAATTTAGTGCACAGCTTCTGACTATCAACATACCTCGTCCTTTAGACAAAGTGCAGGCCATCTCCCCTTTACTTCTTTCGCTGACGGCTCACTATAGACAATTTTTTGTCTACGGTATCTGAAGGTTCTTGCCATCTTCATTTTAACAACCTGTCTGTTGTTTCTCTTCTTCAGTTCTCCCAAGATGGAAATCCTCTCTTCTTCCAGGACTCTCACCGAATGGCAAGGAAGGAAAATAGTTGACTTCAGCTCTTCGAGGCTTCTTAATGTTCTTAGCTGGGTGGTGTTGAGAAGTTGAGCTTTGATTTTAAAGAGTTAATATTGACTTCCAGAGAAGACCCATGTGACTCAAGAGTTGACCTGAAGTTTGCCTTTTTAACCTTGAGTCTTTGCTTCCACCCCTGGGTTTCATCAGAACATCCAGCTTGACCGAGACACGTTTCATTATCAATACCTTAGCAACATCAGCAAAGTTGGAATCCTCAGGATAGGATTTGAATTTATAGATTTCTTCAGCAAGTGTTCCCAGTATATTTGAGAGCATTTTAACGCCGGGTGTCAGTCTTAATTGGTCGACAGCATAGGCTGCGTTCCCCTTCTGAAGCTGTATTTCAGTGTCATATGAGAAGGCAGGGATCTGGAAAACTTTGGGCTACTGTTGTGTTCTCCATGTTGATTGCGAGTGGTGAATTATGACTGTATCATCAGAATTACCAGAGAAAGACTCCTCACTCCTCGAAATGACAGGGACTGATACTGATGCACTTGCTGATGGAAACATCGGAGCAGGAGGAACATCCACTGGATACAACGCAACAGTAGATTCTGGAACAAGCTCAATGACTTTCAGCACTGCAAGTTCTCCAACAACCTCAGTTGACATCAGATTAACAAATGCATTTCCGAAGTACACGTCTTTGTATTGCAGCCGTATGCAGCCTCCAATCGAACATGCACTTTTTACAGCTTCAATGAGGTCTTCTACAGTTTCTGGAACACCATTATCAAGCATTATTCTCATGCTGTTATCTTCACTTAAGATGACAAGCAGCTGAACTGGAGCAACGCATGCCATGTTACCTGTAGGGAAAGAAAAAAATAATTGCATTCTACATACATCCTGTGTACAAGATGAAAATCAAGTCAAGTATTTACATGTATGCAAAAAAACCACGCTTGTGCTTTACTTGGTGTAGTTACAAGTTGGAATAATTTTACTTGTATGTAACTTATTGTAATCACATCTGTGTTATTTTGACTTTTCTGTAACTTAAAATGTGCAGTGCTTGAAAAATATGCACAAATGACTAAGTATTAAATTTATTCTTAGACTTACAATGTGCAACTACAATGGGTTACACACATCCAAAAATTGCGCACAACACTATGTAAAGTTGAACTAAAAAATACATTAGGTTACAGACAAATCCAAATATGGATTTTGATTAAACTTAGTATTTGTAGTACAGATATGGGGTGTAAAAAAACGTGACTGTCTTAGAGCATGAAACGTTCACCTTAAACATGCACGTATCACTTAAGAGTTATCATTCTCTTTCCCCCAACAAAGTACTCCTGCAATGGATATGGATCAGAGAGTTCATCAACTTCCAACAGTACAACTTGTTTTGAGGGACAATTTGAGAGTTCGTATGATCGGTAGTGTTCGTGATACCATGCAGCTTGTTTGTGAACAATGAAAAACAGCTTGTTCTCCACAACAATCATTTCAATAATCAGAAAACTCTGGCATTCCAGCTAGATGCCAATGCTAGAATCATCCCATTTCTGTAGTTCAGTCCATTGAAAGTTGCATTTTTGGTAACAAAAACAGAATCCATGTTAGGGTACTTCTTCTTAATAGCAACTGCAATCTCCTCTTGTAAAGAACATATTGAAAAGTTGGACACATTTGAAACTTCAAGGTTTGGTTTTGGAATGATGCACACATGGAGATGATGTGCATTAGAAACTGGTGTCTTTGTGCCAGGGACATCAATATATGTTTTGAAGCAGCTGGTATGTCAGTTTTTTTAAGCGAGTTGTCTGTTTTACTTCAAATCGCATTGTCTAAAGCACAACAAGGGGTCCGTAGTGACGTATTAAAGCCGGGTAATGCTTGAGATAATGAGCCTTGGGGAGCAGATTGATGTCTTGGAACACCTCTTTAAATTTTGTCCGATGTTCACAAATCTTAAACCCTAAATATCTGTAACGTAGGCTGACCGTTGGCAGTAGAATGTGGACAGAAGACAGCAGCACGGGTGTGGTCCACAATTTTTTATTTCTTTTCTTCAATCATTAAAGTGCGATGTGCGATGGAGGATGAATGATGAAGTAAGTAATTAATGTTTCCTGTGGAATATCAACAGGCAAATGTGAGGTTCCATGTGGTTGTTGTCCCAATTGTAGCTACTTCATAACTTTAACCAAATATACATTGTTAAAACATAACAGAGACAGAGGTAACAATATAATTTTACATTCATAGTCTATAAACCAGAGAACACTGATTAGTTTATATAAAGTGGGATATTGTGTAGTTTAATGGTTCAGTATTTGAACAGGTTTAATTTGATCTGTGGCTAAATCACTTTAATACGAGTAGAGCTGTTCTTCTGTGCCAGTTCATTAAATTGTATTATTCATATTATAGCAAAAGTAATTTCTATTCATACTAATATATTATGATTGTTGTTATTGT
The DNA here is from genome assembly GCA_019594935.1 of Periophthalmus modestus. Taxonomy (NCBI): domain Eukaryota; kingdom Metazoa; phylum Chordata; class Actinopteri; order Gobiiformes; family Gobiidae; genus Periophthalmus; species Periophthalmus modestus. The sequence goes on along the minus strand of JAIEZT010000104.1, from coordinate 281,730 downwards.
CGGGCAATAACTGCACACACCTTTATTCAATGTAACTGCTTTTGTTTCCTCAAATCAGCCCCGAAGAACATACTGCCAAATAAACCTGAGTGTGCCAGTGCTGGAAAGGTTCTTTAATCATGAAGACACACAGCCTGACTTTCGGGTGAGCAGGGAATCCTTGGCAGTGCTAATGGGCCTTCTGGACCAGGACCGACGACACGGATGGGGTGCTGAGCTGGAGGTCCTGGTCTTCCTCTTCTGGCTGGCAAGTGGGACATCATACCGGGTGGTCTCCAGAGTATTTGAGATACCACGCTCCACTGTCCACCGCATCGTCCACAGGGTCACTGGGGAGGTGGTGGCTCTGCGTCACAAAATCATCCGCCTCCCTACCAATGATGACCTTGAGGCAGTGACCCTTGGGTTTGCACGGCTGGCAAGGCACAGGGCCTTTAGGAGAGCAGCTGGGGCAATAGATGGCTGCCATGTGAGAATCGGGCCACCCAGCGGCCCTGATGGCCAGAGCTACAGAAACGGGAAACTGTTTCCAAGTATAATACTTCAGGCTGTCTGTGACCATCAGGGCCGCTTCATAGACACCTACGTGGGGTGGCCTGGTTCTGTGCATGACTCTAGAGTCCTTCGATACAGTCCTCTTTACCAGAGAGGACTGGATTTGAATTTTCAGTTACTTTTGAGTTTAAGTTAATATACTGTAAATAGTACTTTGTGTTAGGACAATTATAAATGTCAATAATAATAATAAAGAAGTCACACGTTTAAAAAAAAGTGTTTCATTTTTATCTATTAAGTTTTCAAGCAACATAAATAGTCTTTCAAAACGCTGTTTCCTCTCTTCCGCCTCCCTCTCATTTCTCTCCCTCTGCCATCTCAAATCCTCTCTGTACAGTTTTACAAGCTCGCTCTCGAGCTTTCTTTTTTCGTCTCCGTGGCTGCGGCTGCTAGGCAACTTGGCCCTGGTGTGTCCTCAGGGATGGAGGCGATGAGGACAGGGGGGTTGATGGAGGGCCTTTGCCCCAGCACCTCATCCATGTGGACAAACCAGGGCCAAGTTTCTGCAGTGGCCTTCCCCGCCACTCCTTCACCACTTTTGGGATATTTGCAGTCCTTTAACAGAACCAATGTTACTACAACACATGCGAAAACAAGATGAACACAAAGGTTTATAAGTACAAATTCAGATCATATACATACTTTATATCTCTTTACTAAGTTCTCCCACTTTCTTTTGGCCTGAATGGGTGTCACCTTCCCCTCCAGGCCCATCTTCTGCAGTATTATCCATGAGGCATACAGAAAAACAGTCACAATTTACCCAATTAGAAATACAGCAGCTTATAATACACTGACAATCAGAATGTTCTACACCCTGTTCCAGATTTCCTAGTGTTACTAGAAACATTTGTTCAATTACTACGCAGCACATTCCATTTATGTAGTTCATTATGTGTTTTGGAATATATTTTTGAGTGTTCTGTGATCATCATACCTTCTACCTATTTTACCAAATGAATAATTCACATGTTTTTGTGAGCAAAAGTCTACTGAGAAACAGGTACATTTAGTGTCAATTGTGATATGAGATCAGCATCTTAAGGGCCATCAGTGATCACAGAAGTACAGGCTGTGGATAAGACGGGAATAAAATGGACAAATCCAGGTCAAGTCATTACAGTACACTTATGTACAAATGTAAAGGTATTAAATTCATAGTACCTGCAACTTTTATGTACTTCTAGGGTCCTTATATTATCTGGGAGTATATCAGTGTTTTTGGCCTTACTTCCAAGTGAGAATTTGGCACCTGTGAAAAGGTGCACATTCTCCCCCTTCATGCGAATGAAGTCAACCGTCTGCTTGTCGCTCCCTAAAGATAAAAAATAATATTCTTAAATAAGGAAAAATATGAATATCACGATTAATATACACATATACAAGTGTAAGCGATAATCCGCTCAGTTTGGTCAGTTACACAACAATTACTGTAAACTCAATTTAACAGAACTTCACTAAGTTGAGTCGCCTCATACATATTTCAGTTTTTAACAATTTTATGTAACAACAGTTTCATGTCCCACCATTCATGTGAACCAGTACTTACATTTAAACGTGCATTTCATAGCTGGCTCCATTTTAGCATATCCTTTTTGCGTAAGCGCGGTGCATCATGGGATATATAAGTGTGCGAAGTCTGCATGGATGGACGCTTTGGTTACGTATGATCTCCACGGAAACGCTGGAAACGTAGGGCACATTTTGCTGTGCGCACTCGTCACACGACCGTAGGGTGCGTTGAAATGGGACAGCCCTTGTCGCGCCGGAAATGACGTAACGCACTTAGACCCACACTGCAAGGGTGATTTTAAGGGCATAGTGGCGAATTGGGACACGGCCAATGATTGTTTAGGCGCCTTTCATACTGTGCCACAAACTGGGTTAAACTACTGTTGATTAATAGGGGTGTCTAAAACAGATAACATTAGCTCTTTAAACTCTAACCTTCATAAAAACCAAATAAACCAGTAAACCATATAAACTTTAAAAATATATACACAAATATACCCTAACACCAACACCAAAGATAGTTAAAATCCCTAAACAATTAAAAATGCCCAGCCTGTCTCCCCCACACATTTCCCATCTTGGTCCTGCCCCAGAACCTTTTTAAAGGGAGTTCGTTAGCCTGGGGCTCTCTTGGAGACCTGGACACAAGATACAGGGAGGGAAGTTTTTTAAAACACTATTCCACTAAAAAAACACTAGAAATTACACAACACACAAACACTTAAACCCATCCTTAAACATATGCTGCACTCATATTGCACTTATCCAATTTAATTTGCCATAACCTTGTCCTCTTTCCCCTCCAGGACACACAGCTTCAATTAAAGTACTACTGTGCCTCCAGATCTAAAACTGGGTAAAAGCAGACAAGTTAAATAAACATTTTAAAATCCTTTTGTGTTTTTTTTAAAGTGCCAATATCGTTAAAGTGCTGTTTACTGTTAAAGTGTATGTGCAATTTAAAGTGCTCATAGTGAAAGGTGCTGTTCATCTAGGTAACAAATGGGCTATTTGTTACAATATCCAATGGATTGGTAAATTGGAGTGCTAAATTCCATAAGCTCAGGGTCGTCAGCGGTCTGGTTGAAGGCGGCCGGGTGCCGGGGGTAGGGGCTGGAGAGAGGGCCGGCTCGTTGGGCTTGAATAGGCGAGGCAAGCATCTCTACAATGTCCTTTAAGTCACCAAGAAGTTCCCATGATGGTTCCTGTGGTGGTACAGTCTTTCCTACCAGGAACGGAAGAAATCTAAGCAACACCCCCCTCGTGAACACTGCCGGCAATGTTTTTTCTGCTTGAATAGGTTTCTGGTATAGGATGTGGTTGATTTGATTTATCAATCAACTTGTATGGAAAGTCAACTATTGCCCTGTTCAGAGAAGCTAAAGAAAAATATTTTTTGCTTGTGAGCACATTTAAAGTTAACGCTATCTCAACTGGGACTATACCCTCAAATAAATCATGTAAAATAAACAAAAAACATGTGACATTAAATGAAGACAGTTGTTCAGAAAATACACACTTTCCCTTAACACCAAAAGAGGAATTGTCCTCAATGGTGTCTAGGTGCTTTTTGTGATCAGTTTCATTCCTTAAAACAAAGCTACCACTTGCCACATCTTTTGTTTGAAAATCTTGCCTTTCACCAGTACAAAAATGACTCGCATATCTGGCAGAAAAACTTTCAACAAACCCACCTATGCTGTGAGCACCAAGATTGTCAGCGACCACACATAACAATGTACCTTTTAGTGCTTTCCCCAACTTTTGCAGAAAACCCCCCGACTCTTCTAAAATGACTAAATCATAAGTTAGGGGCTCCATAAGCCTTAAAATCATTGCTATTGATTAGGGCTGACAACTGTATGGAGGACAACCAGCAGGCAGATTACCCAAAATCCAATACAATGCACAAAATGTATGCTATGAAGTCCCGAGAGGATTACAAATCTCAAATTCGTCAACATACAGAATCAATGAAATCGCACAGTCCTCCTCAGGGTACACTGCATATACTGGATTGTCGCCCACTTGCTCTTTAACTAAATAAATGATCTTCTCCCAGAAAGAACGTAATTTCCCTGGTCCCCCTCGTTCACTAAAGTTCCTAACAAGGACCCTATCTCCAGGCTGCAAAACAACACCTTTTAAGCTTTTTGTCATAGTAGGACTTGCTTCTGGCACTAGAAAGTCTACTCTTCTCACTTGCTATCTTGTACGCCTCTGTCATTCTTTTTGCCCACTTATCTGAATAGCTCTGGTGTGACACGGTCTGTTTCTCCCCAACTAAACCAAATAAAATGTCTACTGGGAGTCGTGGGTGGTGTCCAAACAGCAAAAAGTAGGGGGAAAACCCTGTGGATTCGTGCCGTGTACAATTATATGCATGAACTACATGTTGCAAGTGGTCTTTTCAGTATTCTTTCTCTTTTTCACCTAATGTCCTTAACATCTGTAGAAGTGTCCTATTAAACCGCTCAGCGGGATTACCTTGAGGGTGATATGCTAAGGTTCTCGAGTGTCCAGTTCCAGATTTCTCTCGCAGAGTTTTAAAAAGTTCATTTTCAAATTCATGACCTTGGTTGTGATGTAGTCGAGCTGGGTATCCAAAACGTGGGATGTACTCTCCGAAGATGCGCTCAGCTGCAGTCTTTCCGGTCTTCCGGTTCTTAGTTGGGTATGCCTGGGCGTACCGGCTGAAGTGGTGTATGACAACGAGGATATACTCATATCCCCCTCTGCTGGGCTCTAGATGGAGATAGTCGATGCAGACCCAGATCCAACGGTGAGCCGCTTCCAGGCTCTCCACATCTCGGGCAAAGAGGTTAGTGTCATCTGCATACTGGATGACCCTCAGCTCGCTTCCAGAGGGAGAGACGATGCCATGGGCGTGGGGTTCTTCTTGATGAGTGCAGCCAGGGCTCCGCCACGATGCTGTACAGAAGAGAGGAGAGGGGACAGCCTGCCTCACCGATCTGCTTAGCGAGAAGGTGTCCGTCAGCGAACCATTGCACTTCACTCTCGACCAGGCGTTTTAATAGAGGAGTTGAATCCATGTAATGAAGGTATCGCCAAACCCGAACCTCCGCCAGACGTCCCACAGAACGAGTGTTCGACCCTGTCGAAACGCCTTACGGAAGTCCACGCTGACGTGTATCCCCCCCGTGTGGTGCATGTGTCTGATGAGGTACTTGTTGGTGAGGATGTTGTCAGCAATGTCCCGGTGCGGAATACTGTATGACTGGGTCGGACTGATGACGGAAGCGATGACTAATTTAAGGCGGTTAGCGAGAATTTTGGCGAGTATCTTGTAGTCAGTGTTGAGTAGTGAGATGGGCCTGTAGTTTTCTAAATCCAATTTACTGTCCTTTTTGTGTAGTAATGTAATGACGCCAGTGCAGAATGATGCAGAAACGCGATTCTCAGATTGCATCTGCGTGTACAGTGACTGCAGTATGGGCGCGATGCGGTGAGCGAAACTCACTCGTGAGACCATCCTGACTGGGGCTCTTGTTATTGTTTAGCCCTTGATGGCTTCCCGGACCTCCGCGACGGTTATGGGCCAGTCGCAGAGGTCTCGGCCCTCGGTCAGTCTGGCCTCACGAGCGTGCTGTGTGAGCGGCATGTGACGAGGTACCTTGCGCGCAAAATAACTCGAGTAAAATTTTTGAATTGTCTTGAGCAGAGTACAATGGTCCGCTGAGGTGACACCTGCAGAGTTGGCGATCTGCTGTATATACATTTGCCCTGTTTTTTGTTTTTTCTAGGCCGAAAAAGAAGGCTGTTCCCTCTCACCCTCCACTGTGTATCTCACCCCGGCTCTGAGACTAGCCACCCTGCTCTTCGCCTGCTCCAGGGCCTCTAGACGGGCCCTGAGCTGGAGAAGTTCAGGATCAACCTTTCTGAGAAGCCGCGCCCACACAGATGGTTTGGATGCGTTGGCGCAGGGTGTTCTCCTCGACGATCTCGAGCCATTTTTTGTGTTTGCAGAAATTAATTGTAGTCTTTTTGATTCTGGTTTTTGCTTCCTCCCACCATTCTATTAGATTATTGAATACCTCTTTTTCTTGCTCGAGAGCGTCAAGTAGCCTGGCCAGCTTCTTTTGGTATTTTTCCTCCGGGAGTACAGAGTTGTTGAGAACCCACAGCCCCCCGTTTCGCCTCCCCCGTGATCTCCCTCACGGGGGCTGACCGAGAGCGGTGAGTGATCGCTGATGCCCGTCCACGTGTACTCGGCCCTGTCCAGGTTCCTCAGCAGGCACCCAGAGGAGAAGCACATGTCTAGCCTGGACTGTTTCAGGCAGCCCTGAACGATTTGCCTTCTCGAGAAGGCCCTGGCCCTTGGGTGCAGCACGCGCCAAATTTCTGTCATGTCTAATGTTTTTATTGATTCTATTAAAAAGGAGTGGCTAGCGTCATTTTGGTAGGTGTTGTTTTCTGATATGTCATGTTTGCTTAGTACTGTGTTGAAATCCCCGATAATTATTGTTTTGTTAACGTATTTGAAAAGTTCAATAAAGAATGTTTTTCGATGTTCATGGTTGGGCGCGTGCATGTTAATCAACCAAAAGGCCAGAGCCCCCTCAAAGTCCAGGACTAGCATGTTTCCCTCCTGGTCTTCATGGACAAGGCTGGGGCCGGCCCGCGAAGCCAGGCTTGCCAGAGGCGTGCCATGGCGCACGAGAGGAGGAGAGATCTATCGTGCTTTCTTATGTTTGCCTTTGCTTGAGTCCGTGTCATTCTGGCGCTTTTGATTTCTGGAGTGCTAAATTCCATAAGCTCAGGGTCGTCAGCGGTCTGGTTGAAGGCGGCGGTGCCGTGGGTAGGGGCTGGAGAGAGGGCCGGCTCGTTGGGCTTGAGCGTAGGCAGAGCGCTCGCCTTTTGGGCGCGCGCCGCCTCCGCTCTGCCCTGCTCGGCTGCACCGCTCTGGGACAGGGAGCGCGCTCTCATTGGCAGCCCGCCCCTATCTCTTCCCCTTGTTAAGCTCTCCAGTCTAGGAATGTGGCCCGCTGCCGGGGCCACTTCCCCCGCTTCGGAGGTAGAGCGCGGGGCCTGTCTCGCGCTCATCCTCCTCCCCGGTTCGACTGCGGCCGCCCGGGCATTAGGAGTGGGGCCGCACGTGGCCTCCTCCCCCCGATCGAGGGTGCGGCGTGAGTCCGCCGTCTCATCCACCCCCTGCCACGGGCGCCCCCGCGCGCTCGACTGTTGTGTCTTTCGCACCGCTGACGGACCCTGAGCCTCCTCCTCTCCCACCCCAGTCCCGCAGAGCCCAGGCGAGAGCTCCGCGGGTGCTGAGACGGCCTCCTGTCCCTCCTGCCCCGCTCCACCCGGGGCCTCATGGGGGTCGGTGTCCCGGCACGGGCACAGGTGGGCGAACATGCGGCACTCCCCACACTTAGGCGCCCTAGGCTCGGTGCACTCCCGCGCGTAATGGCCCTGCAGTTCCTGCAGAGGAAGTCCGGACAGTCCCTAAACAGGTGGTCGGGCTGCAGACACCCCCTACACACCCTCACCTGTCTGTCATGCAGCACCCTGAAGTATTCAGGGCCCGCAGCGGTGTTGAACCTGACGGAATAAGGCAGAGACTCTACTGTGTCGGTAAATCTCCCTCACGAATCTGGTGCCGTCCGCCACATCAGTTCCGGCCACATTCTCCTCCGCACCTCAGAGACTGCGGAGACTCCCCAGGAGAGGAGCTTGGCCACGATCTCCTCATCCTCGATGTAGGCCGGCAGCCCCATGAAGGAGACGACCAGCTCATCCGCTGTGATATCCCTCCCGTGCACTTTGGTCTCTCCAACACGGAAGCCATCCAGTAGGCGCCCCTTCACCTGTGTCGTCGTTACCGTCAGCTCATATTTTTCTTTATTTATTTGCCGAAACGCTACCACGTTGCCAGCTATGCCCTTAGCCGCTTTCAGCAGGACCATCGGCGGCACCTCCTTCCCATCACACTCCAGGAATACGGTCAAATCTTTATCATATTTTCTTAACTTCTTTGTTGGGGGTTGTTCTGGTGCCTTGGTCGTTGTGGGGGTCATCGCCATGTTGTCCGTCCGGGGGGGGTGGGGGCCCTGGCACCGTTTGCTCCATAGTGGGAGCAAACGATGCGGGGAAACAAAAAAACGGCTGCCACCCAGTCAGGTGCACTGGAAGGGGGCAAAGTAACGATGGAAACTAAATCAAAATAATAATTTTGATCAATATAATACTGTAGAGAAAGAGGCCGAACTCTATGCGGCTCCTGGTGCCTAAGTGGCACCACACACTACCCAGCAGCCCACGGGCCTGACCCTGCTTCCGAGATCAGACGAGATCGGGCGTGTTCAGAGTGGTATGGCCGTAAGTGAAGGGACATGTATGTGACAGTTTTTATATCTACATTCAAGTCTATGAATAGAAGTACATGTAGCATTAGACATCCACAATAAGGAAAATCCCTGAATGAAATGCAGAGGATGCATTTCCCCATGAGGTTCAATGAAGTCTACCTTTACTTTAATAACAAATAGAACAGAATAAAGTATAAGGGCTGAACTGTGCTGCAGAGAACAACTGAGAAATGGCAAAACCAGAAAGTGTGTCTCCAAACAATCACTCTCACATTTGAGCAGGATTTTTTTTTTTTTTTTTTTTTTTTTCGTTTGTTTGTTTTAAAATGTAAATTTCATGACATTATTAAGCATGTGTGACTGGTACAGAGTAGATATAAATCCAATTCCCACGGGGGTGTTCTTCGCTTACGGCCATACCAATCTGAACACGCCCGATCTCGTCTGATCTCGGAAGCTAAGCAGGGTCGGGCCTGGTTAGTACTTGGATGGGAGACCGCCTGGGAATACCAAGTGCTGTTAGCTTTTATCTTTCCTCTCTTAAAACTGTTATCTAAAGTTATTGTTTTGAAAGAAAATAAAACACATTAGCCCAATCACATGACTGTCATGTTCTTTTGTACAAATTAGTTACTGTTACTGCTGCACTACTGCAATATGACCAGCAGAGAGAGCTGTTCTGATACTTTTCTACATTTTAAAACTCTTAGGCGGAGCTCTTGGGCTTACTGGGTTCGTGACTTTTGTTTGGTATGTTCTTTTGGATCATAATCTAACTCCATGAGATATAAAATAACAGACTGTTACATGGTTGAAAGTAAGAAAAAGAAGAAAGTCAAAATAACTGTAGCTGGCGGTAATATGTCAGTATATTTGTTTTGAGGAGTTTATTCAAAATGTTCTATATTTGTCTCGGACCATTGATGTGTTTATTTTATAAATTTCATCTATCGTATTTGGAAAAATAATTTACTGTTGTGAGTCACGTGAGCGAATGTTTGCCCCGGAAGTTACACAGAGACAGAGAAATATAGAAAAGCAAGAAAAATATCAGTTTTAACTGACCGCTGTTCATGTTGGCGAACACGGTTGTTTATTTTGTATTTATTTTTAAATGTTTTATATGTGTTACAAATGACCATTTACTTTTAGTTTTCACGATGTGAAGGTGTTGAAGGTGTAAAGTATAAAAAATTAAATATTGGCACATGAACATCAGTAAGGAGTGTGACGTCCTTTTGAAGAAAACCAGGGTTGCTGTAGTGAAAACGTGACCTGTTTCATCGTGGCTGTTGGCTGCGCTTCCCCATACATCCAGAAGATGGCGCCAGAGATCGCGGGAAGAAGTTTGTCAAGTAAAATCCTCAAGTCAGATGCGACTTTGAATGTCAGCCTCAACCACTGATGAATAAAGTAAGTTCAATAAATTAAAAGGAGGCGGATAAAGATTGCACTGCAAAACTAAAGAAATAAAGGCAAATACATGCAAAATGATCTCACCAGAAATTAAATCAACAGATAGTGAAGAGGATGTTGAGTCTCAAGGTGAATTAAATGCTAAAGAGAAAGAATGTGCCAAACCAGACAAAGATGAGACAAAATTGAGAAAATCCTCTTGTGAAAGACGATTCACTCCAAAAAATGCAAGAACTAGCTCAGAAGAAGTTTATTGCAGTGTATGAAAAATGGAAAACTAAAGTAAGAGACATTCAGACAATACTAAAAGAGGCATGCTCAGAAAAAGACTTGTGTAACATGATGGATGAAGCTGAAGCATATGACACTGGACTGAAAGAGCTGTATGATGGCATAAGAAGGAATACAACTCCAAGTCAAGAAATCAGAAGGAAAATAGATGCATGCTCAGTTGTTACATCTGATTTGCTGCGCTTAATGAGAGTTAGACTAACTGAAGAACGAGAGTTTATGTTGTGGCAGAGAAGGCAAAGTTACGTGCACTTCTTGATAATGACTATGCCAGATCTATATATGGGTCTACAGCAGGGGTCGGGAACTATGGCTCGCGAGGCAGGTGTGGCTCTTTTGATGATTGCATCTGGCTCGCAGATAAAATATGAAATATTCTCACTTGTTGTAGCCTTTAGCGTCGGGTGCTATCGCTGCCGATAGACTCGCGGTTGCGGACATTTTATTACCCTAACTCCGCATCCAATTATACTGTCGTGTAAATTCAAACGGCATCTCAAAGCAGAGGCACGAGGCTCTGTAGATATTTTACCGTCATTACGGTAATCTGCCTCTGTCCCTCGAAGATGATGAATGAGAGCGCAGAAGCCGCGGGATTTTCCCAGTCGCTTATTCAATTCGTCAAAGAAATGTGTAAAACAGGTAGCTGTGTGAAAAAATGCAATATATTCTGACACTTCCTTTAATATGCGAGTATTGCTGTATTGCCCATGTTTGGATGTAGTATGCATGTGAACAGTCATTTTCACATTTTAAAAACATGAAGTCCAACCTACGATCACGTTTAACGGATGAAAGCCTCAACGCTTACATGAAGCTTAACCTCACCAAGTACCAACCGGACTACAAAGCCATCAGCAAATCCATGCAGCACCAGTGGCATTAATGGTGAGTATTATAACAACATTATTTAAAAGATTAAATTCAGAGGCTTATTATACTCATACTTAGTTGAATTCAGTCTTAAAACATAGGTTCCCGACCCCTGGTCTACAGCTACTAGAGTGTCTGCACATGACTGCCCTTCTGAACATCCCCCAGCATCTCAAGCAAAAGAGCAGAAATTGCTGCAGAACTGGCTGCAAAGCAAACTGAAAATGATATGGAAACTATAGAGGCACAAAGTCAAGAACTGAGAAAGCTTGAGAAACAGAAAGAGATTGTGGTAATGCAGGTTAAGTTGAGGGTGTACACTGAAGAAGAGATGAAAGTGAAAGAGGAAAGATGTAGCTCTGTACAAGGCAAAGGCAGTGCTAGCCTATCATCTCATACTAAACATGTTGTACATCCAACCACACAAAATGAAGAAATGAGTTGAGAGAGTTTAGTGATTTCCTTCAAACGTGCAGTCATACTATGCTTTACATTAAAGGTCTACAGGTTCTAAACGACTGTGAGGAGAACCAGAAGTTGCTGACTAAACTCCCAGATTGGATCACGTCAAGGTGGAATCGTAATGTCACTGAGCAGCTGGACAAAGGAAAGGACTATCCAAGCTTCTTCGAGTTTGCTTCCTTCATCTCTAAGGAAGAACGCATAGCTTGTAACCCTGTGTCATCCCTGCATGCTCTAAAACCGCCTGCAGATTTTCCAACAAGGGAATCAAAGCGCCCAAAAGCAAATGCATTTGTCACGTGAAAGCCTCAAAAACATCCAGTTCCACATCTAAGACTAATACAGAGTATGTGAAGTTCGAATACAAGAAAAGAGACTTTACACCACAAAACTCAACTGTAAGCAAATGTATGTGCTGTGGAGAGGACCACTCTATACACAAGTGTCAAAAGCTCACAGAAATGTCTGCCGATGATAAGAAAAAATATATACAGGAAAACAAACTGTGCTTTGCTTGTTTGAGGAAAGGCCACAACTCCAAGCACTGTAAAAACAGAGCCATGTGTGGCATATGCAAAAAGAGCCATCCAACTCCAAAGCACGAGGACCGCCCATCAGCAGACAAGCCTCCTGCAGAAAGCACAGTAAGTGAAATTACCAGCTCTCTCTCTTGCTCTGTAGCAGGAGGTGGAAACTGCAGTACGTCCATGATTGTGCCTGTATGGATCTCATCAGTTCAGGCTCCTGACAGTGAAACTTTGAGTATCCAATAGAACGTATACCAAAGTACTCACACCTTTGTTGATCAGGAGGTGTGTGAGAAGCTGCAGATCGTTACAGAGCCAGTAAAACTAAAACTTGCCACTATGGTCAAAAGAGACTCTATTGTGAAAAGCCAAAGAGTAAAAGGACTAAAGATCAGAGGGTTTTACTCAGATACTAGCAGTGACTTGCCCCTAGCTTACAGCAGAGACTTTATTCCTCTCGAGCGTGCTCATATCCCTACTTGTCAAACATAAGCAAATGGAAACATCTTGCTAACTTAGCTCAAAAGATGCCTCCTTTAATGGAATGTGCTGTTGGACTTTTGATAGGGTACGATTGCTCCAGAGCCCTAGCCCCCAGAGAGGTCTTTATTGGTGGTGACAGTGAGCCCTACGCTGTTAGAACAGATCTAGGTTGGAGCATTGTAGGAGGGGCACCCCAGCATGTAAATGCTAGTAATGTAACTGGTTTATGTCACAGAGTGTCTGTTAAAGAGGTTCCGCTTGTAACTCCTTAAGTCATTATTAATGTACTTGAGATTTCGCAGACACCAAACAAAGTAACAACCTCATATCCCAAGAATATATCCAGTTCCTTCAGATTCTAAATGACAAAATCAAACAAAATGAGCATTGACACTTTGTAATGCCCCTGCCCTTTAAAACACACCCACAGCTCCCAAATAACAAAACTTTGGCTCTGGCTCGCTTAAAGCAGCTAAAAGGAAACTAGACAGAGACTAGAGACTCAAAGTTCAAAGCTGATTATGTAAAGTTCATGGAAGGAGTTCTAAGAGACGGTGATGCAGAAAAGTCAGAGTCACACCTCATTCAAGGAAGTGTTCGGTATATACCACATCAAGGAGTATATCACCCCTGCAAGCTGGACAAAATCAGGTTGGTATTTGACTGCTCAGCAAAGTTTGAAGGAACAGCTCTAAATGACCACCTACTAACAGGACCTGATCTTACAAATGGCCCAACGGGAGTACAGTGCCGTTTTCGTAAGCACAACATTGCAGTCATGTGTGATGTTGAGAAGATGTTTCACAGGTTCCATGTTTGTCAGGAGGACAGAGACTATTTACGCTTCCTTTGGTGGGACAATGGAGACACAGACTCAGAGTCCAAAGAGTACCGAATGAAAGTTCATTTGTTCGGTGCATCCTCATCCCCTGGCTGTGCCAATTTTGGCATGAAGTATCTGGCCAATGAAAACGAGAGACACTACCCACCAGCTACTAACTTTGTCAAAAAACATTTCTATGTTGACGATGGCCTTACAAGTGTAGAGTCAGTGAAAGAGGCAGTCAAACTTGTAACTTGCCTGCTTGTCTCCATGGAGATAGATAAAATTAATGCCATGCTGTGAAACATGTTAGCCACAGAAATGCCTTTAACGTTGCACCTGGAAAATGAAATATTATTGTAAAGGTGCTTTTCTGATGACGCGCCACGAGATGTTATTTCTTTGCCTTTCCTTAGGTTATAAAATATTGAGAAAATATATAAGAAAAATAATCAGTCATAGCAGCAAAAAACATATTGAATACAGTATATATTATTAATGTTTATTTAATTTTTTTCAGGAATCGGACCAAAGTAATAAATGTGTCTGACATCACAATGGACATTTACGATGCGGAGAAAGGTCAGGACAGAGCCAACGATGATTTGGACTCTGCCAGCCAAGACCGGGACATGATCCGGGACCTGCTGTCAGAGGTACACCACCAAAAATATGAAATTACTGCAATACTCAAATTATTCATGTTAGAGCCAAATTGAGGTTGTTGTTTTCTGCCTTGGTTTCTGGTAGTTTTCTCTGGGTTTGTCGCTAGAGGAGGGTAACGGACCACTGTAACTGATGTCTGGGAGAGGTTGGTCCCAAACAGGGGTTGTAACAGGTGACGCTACCGGAAGGAAACAGCCTTTTGATCATTAGTTAGACATTTTAGCTTTGATTGTTAATGAAGTATTTTAGCTCTTACAAATGTCTGGAAACCTTTTGATTTTATCTCCACAAACAAACAACGTATCAGACTAGAACTTCCTCATGAGTAGTGCCCATGTTAGCACCTCAGAGCAGAAAGCTGTACTAAAGCTCTGTCACTGTTGTGATAGAGTTGACAGTGTGTTGTTTCTGGTATCTTTGCACTGGCAGTATTACAAGTTACAGTTGTTCATTAAATATGTAATGTGGCAAAAATGTATTGAGTTTGAGCGACACATTAATGATTAATGATGATTTACACTAAAATGTGTTGTAGTGACCATAAGCCTGTGTGGCTTTGAGAGGAGTCCGGGTCCAGTACCTCGTTCTGAAAAACTGAATGACTCGTGAAGTGCATTTTATGGTGGTTTTAATCAGTTTGTTGAAACAGTGTTTAAGCAGGTTACACATACAGCGATGGTAAGTTGTAGGCCTACAGAAAAATGGTACGGTAACAAGCATGAAAATAAAGCGGTCAACGAAAAATACGGTCACCCAGTGTTTCCCCTCTCCACCTGTAGACAGCAGGAAACCCGGTGCCTTTGAACCTCCCGGCACGTCACCCTTGCCCACGTGAACCCCGCCCCTCACGCATTACCAGGGCAACCCAACACACATATGGCTCCTACGTGTGTGTTAATAAAATTAAAGCAATATTACAATGTTTTCAGCTTATATTTATACCCGATACTTGACTGTTGGCACACTCGGAGGGTTAAACTTTTTCAGTTGGCATGTCACGGTAAAAGTTTGCTGGCCCTTGATATACTTTTTTCAGAGTAAGATGGAGGAGCTGGAGGCGAAGTTGATGGATCCAAGGCTAGAGAATTTAAAAGACGAGATCGAAGCTGTGAAGAATAAAACTGAACAGAACCGAGAACAGGCTGAAGAGGCAAACAGGGAGGCGGAGTCTGCTCTGGACAATGCACTCGACGTTATACTGGTTAAAAAAAAAAAAATCATTGTAATCTAGCCTGTTATCAGAACCTGCAGTTAGGAATTAACGATTTATATATTATACAGTTATTTCATCCCAATACTGGTCTGAAAGACGTCCTACATAAATTTGACCTGTTAAAAAATCTAAAAACAAACCAAACGCAGGACAGTGAAGCAACCAAACAACTGGAGGAGCTGAAGAAAGAGGCGGTGGCACTAAAGAAGGAGGTGGAGGCTGAGGTGTTTCGGGCATCTGTTCCAGACGCCTCCCTGGAGAGGTGTTCTGGGCACTTCCCACAGGGAGGAGGCCCCAGGGAAGACCCAGGACTCGCTGGAGGGACTGTGTCTCTCGGCTGACCTGGGAAAGCCTCAGGATCCTCCCGGAAGAGCTGGAGGAAGTGTGGAGAGGGAGGTCTGGGAAGAAAATTGATGGATATATGTAAAGTCTGATACAGTTTTGCAATTATCTTAACACTATGCACAAGTCAAGTGCTTTAACTGATGGGACTTTAACTTGAGGGGCACTAGCCTTCCCTAGAATGGCCCATGTTCCCCATAGCTCCCCCTAAAGATTTTTCCTCACTTTCAGAGCACATCCAATTTTGACTGAAAATGTTCAAATGGCAACCACCGAGTATTCAAAATTACTTTTAGGTTTTTATTAGGTTTTATAAACTACTACAGGGGATAACTACTACACATTTAAACTTTTTTTTGAAATTTTCAACATTGAAGCAAACATGGTGGGGTTCGGGGGGTTCCAACCAAAAATGTCTGGCTCCTGCTGTCAGCGAACAAAATTATGACAATGAATAACTATTGTAAGAAAGATTTAAAAAAAATAAATCAAATAAAACATGAAACAAGATTGATACAAGGCATGTATAAAATTAGGTATTAGAAATGAAAATACACTTTGACTAATTATAAACAGAAAATACTAGTTACTCTTGGTTGTCGCAGCTGTCGTCATTTATGGGATGGGACTCAACTCAGGACTGTGCTGCGACACAGTCACAGCAAATTATCCTGTAAAATAGTAAATGTAATGTACCTGTACTAAAATGTACTACAGTCTAACCTGAAAACATGAACGCTTTACAAATGAGGCCTATTTTATATGAATATTATATAACGCTGGTTTCACACAAATGCAACCACAGTAGATCTTTTGCAGTAGCAAAAATAAATAACTCAAAATGATGAAAACATTTCTAAGCTACTTTTAATCGCTAATACGTGAATAAAAAATAAATTATTATTATTACACTCAGAACTATTCATATTGGTCTCCCCTGCCCCTCCCTCTGTGGCCCCTCCCTGCTAATGTGTGGCTCCTCCCCCTCCCTCTGTACCCCCTCCCTCTTCACGTGTGGCCCCTCCCTCTCTCTGGTTCAACACTACGGCTGAATATGCCAGAAAAACTACTGTGATTAGATTTGCAATATATGTTTAAAAAGTAGGATTCTGTTCAGCGTGCACATTGTAAACAGCTACAAGAGCATTAACATTTGAGACAAGTCCGAAATATGACCTGATGAACGAATACAAGAATCCCCACATTTCAGAGCATGTTTGTAGAGATCCAAACTAAGAGACTTTAAAAGCATGATATTTTGTTCTTTGACCAAATCAAACTGAATTATTGATTTGATTGTGACATATTGTGGAGCCGTAGCTTAAAGTGAGTTATAGGGGCTAAATCGTAACTGTGCAGTGGCATTCTTTAGGTACACATGGTTATTTTGACTTTCTTTTTTTTCTTTACTTTCAACCATGTAACAATCTGTTCTTTTATATGTAATGGAGTTAAATTATGATCCAAAAGAACATACCAAATAAAACTCACAAAGCCAGTAAGCCCAAGAGCTCCGCCTGATGGTGCGTTCACACCGCAGCGTCAAAAACGCGCTGGCCGCCTCTATTTGGCCGCGTGTGCATTTGAGGGCAGACGCTTTGGAAGCGCGTACAAGACGCGAGTCCAGAGAGCGCGTCTAGAGCGTTGAGTGTTTTTCTGCTCCTTTTGTGCACAATGACAGACCATGTTGAGAGAACAGCTTTGGTGTATTTACTGCACAAAAGTCATCAGCGGAGGCAATCGGCTCGGCGGCGGCGTGTCTGGGTTCACGACATAATTCAGAGGTGTTCGGAGTTTTGGCGAGTTTCATTACTTGCTCCAGGAGCTCCGCCGGGATGATCAGCGCTTCCAGCGGTATTTCCGTGTGACCCAGGCCCAGTTCGATGACCTGCTGTCCCGCATTGGTGCGGATAACGTCCCTGTCCCCTGTCCCAGTCACTGTTTGTGTTTGTGACTCCAGCGCTTCCGAATGACGTCGCTGTGTCACTGGAGCGTGGTCTCTGATTGGTTGACACGCGCGTCGACCGCCTCAAAAGTTCAACCAAGTTGAACTTTCGAGGCGTTCAACGCTAGTACGCTTGGGCGTCTGAACGCGTAGACGCGTGGAAGCTCAAGACGCGCCGCGCTAACGCCACATTCGCGCCGCCTTGACGCTTGAAAACGCGCCGCAAATACTCTGCGTCACCAAGACGCGCGTCCACCATAGACTTTGAATGGGAGCTTGACGCATCTGACGCCGCGGTGTGAACGCAGCATCAGAGTTTTAAAATGTAGAAAAGTATCAGAACAGCTCTCTCTGCTGGTCATAGTGCAGTAGTGCAGCAGTAACAGTAACAGTTATTTTTACAAAATAACATGACAGTTATGTGATCAGGCTAATGTGTTTTCTTTTTATTCCAAACAATAATAACTTTAGATAACAGTTTTAAAAAGGGAGGAAAGATAAAAGCTTACAGCACCTGGTATTCCCAGGCGGTCTCCCATCCAAGTACTAACCAGGCCCGACCCCGCTTAGCTTCCGAGATCAGACGAGATCGGGCGTGTTTTTTTTTTTTTTTAACTTTTATTATCAAAAATAGCATTTCGTAAAATCACAGTACAAGGTGCATTTGGGCAAGTAGGGGGGGGGGACATGGGGGAGGGAAGCACATGTGGAGGAAAATGGGGAAACATACAAGAAATTATGAATAAATATGTGTGTGTACATCACAGGACAAGCAACATTGGGGTAAGTAAGGAGGGTGCGGGGTAGATGGGATACATGGGGGTTGGGGTGGACGAGGACATAATGAAGGAAATAATTTGAAATTGAATAAACAAAATTTCACATTTAAGTTCAGTCTCTCTGTAATCCTTGTTCAGTCCATTGTTCTTGAAATCACATGTCGGGGGGTCAAAAGTGAAAGTCCAAGTGTCCTTGGGGGGTGATGGTGATGAGGGTATTGCGGCGGAGCAGGGTCTTGTTGAAGCGGTGGGGGATGGCTATGTGAAGGTGTTGGAGGTGGGTGGTGAGACGGTCTGTGAATAGAGTCCAATGGGGGGCAGTGCGCTGATCGTACAGGTGGAGGTTTCTGACAAAGAAGATGGTGTACCGGGCTATGGACATGATGAGTCTGACGACGGGGAGGTTCGGGCTGGATGGGTGATCAGGTGAACGGTCGGGCGGGAGGTGATGGTGGCGATGTTCCGGAGGAAGTAGGTCTGGGGTGCGGTGATCCGGGGTGCAGTGATCTGGGGTGCGGTGATCTGGGTGGTCCGGTGGGTGTCCCGGAGTGTGATGGGGGAGCACCTTGCCTGCCGCGAGATGGTCCGGGCGATGGTTGGCCGGGGCAGCTGAAGCGGCTGGAGCGGCGGCAGCTGGGCTGTGGTAGGTTTCGGCGGCGAGCTGACGGTCAGCTGCGGCGACGACGG
Organism: Periophthalmus modestus; assembly: GCA_019594935.1. Lineage (NCBI taxonomy): Eukaryota > Metazoa > Chordata > Actinopteri > Gobiiformes > Gobiidae > Periophthalmus > Periophthalmus modestus. Next base: position 262,827 of record JAIEZT010000104.1, on the reverse strand, counting down.
CTGCGGCGCTGGGGCGGTGGTAGGCCCCGGGGCGCCCCCTTCCGGCCCCGAACAAGAGAGACCAGTGCTCCTGGTCGTCCCCTCCCAAGGCCGCCGGCGGTGGGAGGCTCCAGTCTAGCCTCCGGGCGAGGAGGTCCTGGACCCGGACCCAGAAGCGGCGGGCGGCACCACATTCGCAAAAAAGATGTACGAGAGTCTCAGGGCATTCACCGCACACTGGACAGTCCATGCCGTACACCGTGGGGCTGATGGCGAGTAACTGTATGCACGTGTAAATCAGTCTGTGTTTCAATTTGAATTCAAAGTTGCTGACTATGTGTGGTGTAAACCATTCGAATGTGTAGGCCCAGATGGATGCAATGTCGTGCGAGGGGAATGTCTGTGACCATTTGTGTTCTGCCGCGGGGCGTCTGAAGACTCCAGGGAGCAGCACTCTGTAACAGGCTCGGGTGTTCATCTCGGTCAGCCTCTTCCACACGGTCCCGCCCGCCCAAACGTCAAAGTCAAAGCCAGCGGCGGGGGAGTCGACTTCCCTCGCCGCCAGCCCGGGGGTACTCCCCCCGGGGGCCGGCGCACCGCGGAGCGGAGCGCCTTCCCCCAGGAGGAACCCCGATTTGACTCCGACGCTCAGGGCAAAACGGAAGGCCATATTGGAGACCGGGGTTCGCCGGAAGGTTAGGCCAGCGGCCGCGAAGCGCCCCCGGACGACCTCCATGTCGAAGTCGCCGGTGGCGCCCAGCAGGTCGCCGACCCGGACGAACCCCGCTCTCTCGAAGTTCTCACTCCTCATGTACTCCCGAGGGGCGGACGGGCTCGACAGGAGGTCCGGGTTGAACCGCAGGGGGATGCTGGACAGCTGCCCCGCTGTGGCAGGCGCGGCAATCGCTAGGGGCCTCAGTGCCCGCCACGCCGTCCACGCCTCCCGTTCGAATGGGGGCAAGCGGTCCAGCATCAAGGGCGGCAGCATCTGGCAGAGCCGGTACACTCCCTGGCCGGCCCCCAAGCCCATGGCGTGGCCAAAAAAGGGCTTCCAGGGGGCGTGACAGTGGGGGTCCAGGAACCTGCGGACAAGTTTTAGTCTGAGGCTGTTCTTTTTGGTGACTAGGTCCACAAGCCCTAGACCCCCACTGTCGTAGCCCCCCACTATGGTGTCGTGGGCCACCAACGCTCTCTCCCTCTTCCAGATGAAGCGGCTGAGGGCCACGCTCAGTCGGTTGGCGACGTCGCCCGGCAGGTGGAGCACCGTTAGCGCGTGGACCAGCGTGGACACGCAGAGGGCGTTGACGACCAGCACTTTTCCTTTTACAGTGAGCGCCCTAAGGTTCCAGAGCGAGATGGTCTGCCCGATCTTCAGCAGGGTTTTCTCCCACTGCTTCTCGGCGCAGACCACCTCGTCTTTCCCCATCAGGACGCCCAGTACTCGGTACTGGTCGTCGGCCCTCTGCATGTCCACGCTGAGGCGCACCGGGGCGACGTCGCCGCAGAATGACACTGATGATTTTGACCAGTTCACCTCCCCGCCCGAGGCTAGGCAGTAGATGCCTAGCTCGTGGAGAGCCGCTTCCAGGCTCTCCACATCTCGGGCAAAGAGGTTAGTGTCGTCTGCATACTGGATGACCCTCAGCTCGCCTCCAGAGGGAGAGACGATGCCATGGGCGTGGGGGTTCTTCTTGATGAGTGCGGCCAGGGGCTCCGCCACGATGCTGTACAGAAGAGAGGAGAGGGGACAGCCCTGCCTCACCGATCTGCTTAGTGAGAAGGTGTCAGTCAGCGAACCATTGCACTTCACTCTCGACCGGGCGTTTTGATAGAGGAGTTGAATCCATGTAATGAAGGTATCGCCAAACCCGAACCTCCGCAAGACGTCCCACAGGAACGAGTGTTCGACCCTGTCGAACGCCTTACGGAAGTCCACGCTGACGTGTATCCCCCCCGTGTGGTGCATGTGTCTGATGAGGTACTTGTTGGTGAGGATGTTGTCAGCAATGTCCCTGTGCGGAATACTGTATGACTGGGTCGGACTGATGACGGAGGCGATGACTAATTTAAGGCGGTTAGCGAGAATTTTGGCGAGTATCTTGTAGTCAGTGTTGAGTAGTGAGATGGGCCTGTAGTTTTCTAAATCCAATTTACTGTCCTTTTTGTGTAGTAATGTAATGACGCCAGTGCAGAATGATGCAGAAACGCGGTTCTTGGATTGCATATGCGTGTACAGTGACTGCAGTATGGGCGCGATGCGGTGAGCGAAAGTCTTATAAAACTCACTCGTGAGACCATCCTGACCGGGGCTCTTGTTATTGTTTAGCCCTTTGATGGCTTCCCGGACCTCCACGACGGTTATGGGCCGGTCGCAGAGGTCGCGGTCGCCCTCGGTCAGTCTGGCCTCAAGAGCGTTTATGGCGGTGTGAGTGGCATGTGACGAAGTACCTTGCGCGCGAAATAACTCAGAGTAAAATTTTTGAGTTGTCTCGAGCAAGGTACAATGGTCCGCTGAGGTGACACCTGCAGAGTCGGTGAGCTGCTGTATATACATTTTGCCCTGTTTTTGTTTTTCTAGGCCGAAAAAGAAGGCTGTTCCCCTCTCACCCTCCACTGTGTATCTCGCCCTGGCTCTGAGAGTGGCCCCCCTGCTTTTCGCCAGCTCCAGGGCCTCTAGACGGGCCCTGAGCTGGAGAAGTTCAGGATCAACCGGGCCCTTCTGAGAAGCCGCGCCCGCACAGATGGTTTGAATGCGCTGGCGCAGGGTGTTCTCCTCTACGCTCTCGAGCCATTTTTTGTGTTTGCAGAAGTTTATTGTAGTCTTTTTGATTCTGATTTTGGCTTCCTCCCACCATTCTATTAGATTGTTGAATACCTCTTTTTCTTGCTCGAGAGCGTCAAGGAGCCTGGCCAGCTTCTTTTGGTATTTTTCCTCCGGGAGTACAGAGTTGTTGAGAACCCATAGCCCCCCGTTTCGCCTCCCTCCCGTGAGGGAGAAGCTGACCGAGAGCGGTGAGTGATCGCTGATGCCCGTCCACGTGTACTCGGCCCTGTCCAGGTTCCTCAGCAGGCACCCGGAGGAGAAGCACATGTCTAGCCTGGACTGTTTCTGGCAGCCCTGAACGACTTGCCTTCTCGAGAAGGCCCTGGCCCTTGGGTGCAGCACGCGCCAAATTTCTGTCATGTCTAATGTTTTTATTGATTCTATTAGAAAGGAGCGGCTGGTGTCATTTTGGTATGTGTTGTTTTCTGATATGTCATGTTTGCTTAGTACTGTGTTGAAATCCCCGATGATTATTGTTTTGTTGTTGACGTATTTGAAAAGTTCAATAAAGAATGTTTTCCGGTGTTGTTCATGGTTGGGCGCGTGCACGTTAATCAACCGAAAGGCCAGGGCCCCCTCGAAGTCCAGGACTAGCATGTTCCCCTCCGGATCTGCGTGGACAAGGCTGGGCCGGCCCGCGAAGCCAGGCTTCGCAAGCACGGCCACCCCGCGGGAGCGCCCCGGTCCCAGGGCGCAGTGCAGGGAGCCCACATGGGCCGCCCTCGCCACCTGCGCGCGCGCCGGGTCCCACCGCGTTTCCTGAATGCACAGAATGTCCCAGGGCGTGGCCTGGGACACTCTGTGCATCCGGTCTGCTCCCCCGAGGCCCCCAGCGTTGATGGAGAGGAGGAAGAGGCGTGCCATGGCGCACGAGAGGAGAGAGATCTATCTTGCTTTTTTATGTTTGCCTTTGCTTTGTTCTGTGTCATTCAGGCGCTTTTTAACTTCTGGAGTGCTAAATTCCATGAGCTCAGGGTCGTCAGCGGTCTGGTTGAAGGCGGCGGTGCCGGGGGTAGGGGCCGGTGAGAGGGCCGGCTCGTTGGGCTTGAGCGTAGGCAGAGCGCTCGCCTTTTGGGCGCGCGCCGCCTCCGCTCTGCCCCGCTCGGCTGCACCGCTCTGGGACAGGGAGCGCGCTCTCATTGGCAGCCCGCCCCTATCTCTTCCCCTTGTAAAACTCTCCAGTCTAGGAATGTGGCCCGCTGCCGGGGCCACTTCCCCCGCTTCGGAGGTAGAGCGCGGGGCCTGTCTCGCGCTCATCCTCCTCCCCGGTTCGACTGCGGCCGCCCGGGCATTAGGAGTGGGGCCGCACGCGGCCTCCTCCCCCCGATCGAGGGTGCGCCGTGAGTCCGCGGTCTCACCCGCCCCTACCACGGGCGCCCCCGCGCTCGACTGTTGTGTCTTTCGCGCCGCTGACGGACCCTGAGCCTCCTCCTCCCCCACCCCAGTCCCGCAGAGCCCCGGCGAGGGCCCCGCTGGGGGCTCTCCCCCGCGCTCCGCGGGTGCCGGGGTGGCCTCCTGTCCCTCCTGCCCCGCTCCACCCGGGGCCTCATGGGGGTCGGTGTCCCGGCACGGGCACAGGTGGGCGAACATGCGGCACTCGCCACACTTAGGCGCCCTAGGCTCGGTGCACTCCCGCGCGTAATGGCCCTGTCCCCCGCAGTTCCTGCAGAGGAAGTCCGGACAGTCCCTAAACACATGGTCGGGCCGCAAACACCCCCTACACACCCTCACCTGTCTGTCATGCAGCACCCTGAAGTATTCAGGGCCCGCCGCGGTGTTGAGCCTGACGGAATAAGGCAGAGACTGTACTGTGTCGGTAAATCTTACCCTCACAAATCTGGTGCCGTCCGCCACATCAGTCCCGGGCCACATTCTCCTCCGCACCTCGGAGACTGCGGAGACTCCCCAGGAGAGGAGCTTGGCCACGATCTCCTCATCCTCGATGTAGGCCGGCAGCCCCATGAAGGAGACGACCAGCTCATCCGCCGTGATCTCTCTCCCATACACTTTGGTCTCCCCGACACGGAAGCCATCCAGTAGGTGCCCCTTCGCCTGTGTCGTCGTTACCGTCAGCTCATATTTTTCTTTATTTATTTGCCGAAACGCTACCACGTTGCCAGCTATGCCCTTAGCCGCTTTCAGCAGGACCATCGGCGGCACCTCCTTTCCATCACACTCCAGGAATACGGTCAGATCTTTATCATATTTTCTTAACTTCTTTATGAGGGGTTGTTCTGGTGCCTTGGTCGTTGTCGGTGCAGGGGTCATCGCCATGTTGTCCGTCCGGGGGGGTGGGGGGGTGTGACAAAGTAGGCCTTTGTCCCTTTTAGATATTTATTTCATTTGTTGGTTCACATGTTTGTTAATTTTCCACAACTGTCCATATAAACTAAATAGAGCTATCCTGGGTTTGTTTTGTTTAGTTTTCATTCTTTTAATCACCACACGCAAACATTTGTTACTTTAAAGTCATCTTATTTGGTTAAAGTTAATTAGTTTCATATACTGCATTTACTTACCTGAATCTCCACATGGTCCAGACAAAAGAGGGGGCGTGCCCCATGTCTGCCATCTTTATAGGCTGGGGTGTGGCTTTGGGCTGGACCATGTGGAGGGGAGAACTGGGTTTTGAGTTCATTTTTTGTTCCTGTGTTTAAGGTCTTATGTATTTAGTTTTATTGTGTAAGTGTTTAGTTTATTTTGTTAACACTATGTTTTAGTTATGGGACTTTGGCCCAGAGAAAAGACCAACATTTAAAACGAAATGTCATCCCCACAGCACCTGTGATCAAGGTGGTGTAGGCTGGGGGAGGGGTGTCTGCACCAGAGGGCTATATAAGGAGCCCTAATGAGACATTTGGGGAGACCTGTGTTGTAAGGCTACCCGTGGGTTTTTTTGTTTCTTCAGTTTCTTAATTTCTGTTGCTTAGTTTATTTTGAGCACAGTTAAGTTTTGTAAATATGTATCATTTTTGCACTTTTTTTCCACGGTGGCTAAATAAATTGATTTAAATGGGACGATTCGAAGTCTGCCTCCTATTTTGATCGCTCGGGCCAGCTTCCCCACAGGGGGCTGGCACAGTTTGCTCCATGGTGGGAGCAAACGATGCGGGGAAACACAAAAACGGCTGCCTCCCAGTCAGGTGCACTGGGAGGGGGCAAAGTAACGATGAAACCTAAATCAAAGTAATAGTTTGAATCAATATAATACCGTGGAGAAAGAGGCCGAGCTCTGCGCGGCTCCAGGTGCCTACGTGGCACCACACACTACCCAGCAGCCCACGGGTCTCACCCTGCTTCCGAGATCAGACGAGATCGGGCGTGTTCAGAGTGGTATGGCCGTAAGCGAAAGGACATGTATGTGACACTGTTTTTATATCTACATTCAAGTCTATGAATAGAAGGACATGTAGCTTTAGACATCCACAATAAGCAAAATCCCTGGATCAAATGCAGAGGATGCATTTCCCATGAGGTTCAATAAAGTCTACCTTTACTTTAATAACAAATAGAATAGAATAAAGTGAAAGGGCTGAACTGTGCTGCAGAGAACAACTGAGAAATAGCAAAACCAGAAAGTGTGTCTCCAAACAGTCACTCTCACATTTGAGCAGGATTTTCTTTTGGTTTAAAATGTTTAATTTCATGACATCAGTAAACATGTATGACTGGGACATAGTAGATATAAAACGAATCCCCACCGCCTACCCCCTCGCTTACGGCCATACCACTCTGAACACGCCCGATCTCGTCTGATCTCGGAAGCTAAGCAGGGTCGGGCCTGGTTAGTACTTGGATGGGAGACCGCCTGGGAATACCAGGTGCTGTAAGCTTTTATCTTTCCTCCCTTTTTAAAACTGTTATCTAAAGTTATTATTGTTTGGAATAAAAAGAAAACACATTAGACTGATCACATGACTGTCCTGTTATTTTGTACACATTACTGTTACTGTTACTACTGCACTACTGCAATATGACCAGCAGAGGGAGCTGTTCTGATACTTTTCTAGACACATATTTGACATGGAGAGATTGACCTTCTCATTACGACTTTCTGCTGACAGATGTGCAAAAATATTGGGAGAAGTGGTTTTGTTAAATTTAAAAATAGGTATCTGATTATATCCTATTATTGTAATCACTGTACTTTTTGTGGTCTCCTCTAGATGCTCTATATTGTTTTGTTTTGTGGTCTGCCTTTTTCTTTGTTCTAAAATACTTAAAAACTCAAAAATAAAGTATAAAAAAATAAACAATTAGAAGACACTGAAAATTACAAGGAATGTTTAAAAAATGTGGAGAGACGAAGCTGAAGTCAAAATCAGAAAAAACAATGCACAAGCCTCTTCTCTGCCCCACTCGCAGAGATCTTTGTCTCAACAGTTGACTGGACTGAAGTTTGACCCAGATCTGAACAATCTGCAACCAACC
>JAIEZT010000104.1:248093-253093 GCA_019594935.1 Periophthalmus modestus | reverse complement strand
AAATTGTAGAAAAGTATCCGAACAGCTCCCTCTGCTGGTCATATTGCAGTAGTGCAGTAGTAACAGTAATTTGTACAAAAGACCATGACAGTCATGTGATCGGCCTAATGTGTTTTATTTTTACTCAAAACAAAAATAACTAATAATAATAACTTTAGTTAACACTTTAAAAAAGAGATGAAAGATAAAAGCTTACAGCACCTGGTATTCCCAGGCGGTCTCCCATCCAAGTACTAACCAGGCCCGACCCTGCTTAGCTTCCGAGATCAGACGAGATCGGGCGTGTTCAGAGTGGTATGGCCGTAAGCGAAAGGACATGTATGTGACACTGTTTTTTTATATCTACATTCAAGTCTATGAATAGAAGGACATGTAGCTTTAAACATCCACAATAAGCAAAATCCCTGGATCAAATGCAGAGGATGCATTTCCCCATGAGGTTCAATAAAGTCTACCTTTACTTTAATAACAAATAGAATAGAATAAAGTGAAAGGGCTGAACTGTGCTGCAGAGAACAACTGAGAAATAGCAAAACCAGAAAGTGTGTCTCCAAACAGTCACTCTCACATTTGAGCAGGATTTTCTTTTTGGTTTAAAATGTTAATTTCATGACATCAGTAAACATGTATGACTGGGACATAGTAGATATAAAACGAATCCCCACCGCCTACCCCCTCGCTTACGGCCATACCACTCTGAACACGCCCGATCTCGTCTGATCTCGGAAGCTAAGCAGGGTCGGGCCTGGTTAGTACTTGGATGGGAGACCGCCTGGGAATACCAGGTGCTGTAAGCTTTTATCTTTCCTCCCTTTTTAAAACTGTTATCTAAAGTTATTATTGTTTGGAATAAAAGAAAACACATTAGACTGATCACATGACTGTCCTGTTATTTTGTACACATTACTGTTACTGTTACTACTGCACTACTGCAATATGACCAGCAGAGGGAGCTGTTCTGATACTTTTCTAGACACATATTTGACATGGAGAGATTGACCTTCTCATTACGACTTTTGCTGCTGACAGATGTGCAAAAATATTGGGAGAAGTGGTTTTGTTAAATTTAAAAATAGGTATCTGATTATATCCTATTATTGTAATCACTGTACTTTTTGTGTCTCCTCTAGATGCTCTATATTGTTTTGTTTTGTGGTCTGCCTTTTTCTTTGTTCTAAAATACTTAAAAACTCAAAAATAAAGTATAAAAAAAAAATAAACAATTAGAAGACACTGAAAATTACAAGGAATGTTTAAAAAATGTGGAGAGACGAAGCTGAAGTCAAAATCAGAAAAACAATGCACAAGCCTCTTCTCTGCCCCACTCGCAGAGATCTTTGTCTCAACAGTTGACTGGACTGAAGTTTTGACCCAGATCTGAACAATCTGCAACCAACCAACCTGTCTGTCTGATCATTCACCAAATAACTCTACAACACGGGACAGTAATGGACACATGCAGATACAGATGAAAACAAAACATTTCTCACAACTCAAGGCTCCACCACCTCCATCACAACATGACTATTACCCCACTGCTCACAGACTACACCACTGTGCTGAAGAAGACACAATGTGCACTATAGCACAAGCACCGCTAATACTACAAATCCCAGAATGCTTTGCCCCCACCACTTCTGTTGGCAATCATCTGTGTCTTTGGACACACCGACAGATCATGCTTATGAATTTAAAATAAAACTTAGTGTCTTTAATCCTTGTGTAACTTGATCTATGCACGTGTAATCCAAAGTGTGCATGCAGAGTTTGTTTCCTGAGTGTGTCGAGCATGTTTAGAGTTTGGTAAACTCTAAAAATGTAAATTATTTCAGTTAAGAGTCAAGTGAGAAACTAGGCTTGTGTATTGTATGGAAATGTATATTTACGTGTTAATACACGTTTCTCTGGTGATTAGCCTGTATGTGTGTGTGTGTGTGTGTGTGTGTGTGTGTGTGTGTGTATGTATATGTGTATGTGTGTGTATGTATATGTGTATGTTGTGTGTGTGTGTGTGTGTGTATGTATATGTGTGTGTGTGTATATGTGTGTGTATGTGTGTGTTTGTGTATGTGTGTGTATATGTCTGTGTGTGTGTGTGTGTCTGTGTGTGTGCGTGTGTGTGTGTCTGTCTGTGTGTATATGTGTGTGTTTGTGTGTGTATGTAAATGTGTGTGTGTGTCACTGTTTGTGTATATGTGTGTATCTTTCTGTGTGTGTGTGTGTGTGTGTGTGTGTGTATGTGTATGTGTGTGTGTGTGTGTATGTTTGTGTGTGTATATGTGTTTGTGTGTGTATGTGTGTGTATGTATATGTGTGTGTATGTGTGTGTTTGTGTATGTGTGTGTATATGTCTGTGTCTGTGTGTGTGTGTGTGTGTGTGTGTGTGTGTGTATGTAAATGTTGTGTGTGTGTGTTGTCTGTGTGTGTGTATATGTGTGTATCTGTGTGTGTGTGTGTGTGTGTGTGTGTGTGTGTGTGTGTGTGTGTGTGTGTCTGTGTGTGTATGTCTATGTATGTGTGTGTGTGTGTGTGTGTGTGTGTATGTGTGTGTATGTATATGTGTTTGTGTGTGTATGAGTGTGTGTGAATGTGTATGTGTGTGTGTGTGTGTGTGTCTGTGTGTGTATGTATATGAGTGTATGTATATGAGTGTGTGTGTGTGTATGTGTGTGTGTGTGTGTGTGTGTGTGTGTGTGTGTGTATGTGTATGTATGTGTGTGTGTGTGTGTGTGTGTGTGTGTGTGTGTGTGTGTGTGTGTGTGTGTGTGTGTGTGTTGTGTGTGTGTGTGTGTGTGTGTGTGTGTGTGTGTGTGTGTGTGTGTGTGTGTGTGTGTGTGTGTGTGTGTGTGTGTGTGTGTGTGTGTGTGTGTGTGTATGTATGTGTGTGTGTGTGTGTGTGTGTGTGTGTGAAAGTGACACAGGGCCATATACAGGGCCATATACCATAAACCTAATTAATAATTTTTTCAGTACTATTGAAACTGATGTAACTAGAGAAACTGCTCTTTGCACTGTGTGCGTGATCCAAACTGATGTGTTACAGTGTCAGATGTAACTGTTGATCTATAAACAGACTCTAGAGTGACTGTAGTGAGTGTAGTCCAGGTGTGAGAGGGTCTTACTTTGGCTTCTCCAGAGGATCAGGTTCATTTCGGCCCAGGCCCACAGGGCTCTTCTCTGCCTCCACTGCGCTCACCAGGTGCAGCTCCACCTCTGCTTTACCCTGTAACACACAAGGCTCATTTAACAGCTCATGTACAACATCTACAGGTCACTCAATCAGAGCCAGACCCAAGTCCCAGAGTTTAGGAAAAGTGTGCAATTGGCTGTCCAGGTTATGGGATTTACATTCTCTAAAGTCATGAAGTTGGCATACTGTATGCTTCTTTATATGCCAAAGCTCTCTCCTCACCGTTAGCTCCATGTCATCATTCTCGTCTCAGGCCACAAAGCGCCACCAGCCTTTGACCCTCTTCGGTTTGAAGATGGAGATGGTGGGCAGCTCCTGCTCCTTCTTGATCATGCCCAGAGTGCACTGTTTGGCTGTCTTTTCCATAGTTACACATTGCACACTTTAGCAAACACTGCCTGATGATGTTTTAGATTGGAAATGCGGAGGAGAGGCTAAATAATAACTGCAGCAGTGGCATTCTTTAGGTACACATGTTTATTTTGACTTTCTTCTTTTTCTTTACTTTCAACCATGTAACAATCTGTTCTTTTATGTCTGATGGAGTAAAATTATGATCTAAAAAAAAAAACCCACACCAAACAAAACTCATGAATCCACTAAGCCCAAGAGCTCCGCCTGAGTTTTAAATTGTAGAAAAGTATCCGAACAGCTCCCTCTTCTGGTCATATTGCAGTAGTGCAGTAGTAACAGTAATTTGTACAAAAGACCATGACAGTCATGTGATCGGCCTAATGTGTTTTATTTTTTACTCAAAAACAAAAATAACTAATAATAATAACTTTAGTTAACACTTTAAAAAAGAGATGAAAGATAAAAGCTTACAGCACCTGGTATTCCCAGGCGGTCTCCCATCCAAGTACTAACCAGGCCCGACCCTGCTTAGCTTCCGAGATCAGACGAGATCGGGCGTGTTCAGAGTGGTATGGCCGTAAGCGAAAGGACATGTATGTGACACTGTTTTTATATCTACATTCAAGTCTATGAATAGAAGGACATGTAGCTTTAAACATCCACAATAAGCAAAATCCCTGGATCAAATGCAGAGGATGCATTTCCCCATGAGGTTCAATAAAGTCTACCTTTACTTTAATAACAAATAGAATAGAATAAAGTGAAAGGGCTGAACTGTGCTGCAGAGAACAACTGAGAAATAGCAAAACCAGAAAGTGTGTCTCCAAACAGTCACTCTCACATTTGAGCAGGATTTTCTTTTGGTTTAAAATGTTAATTTCATGACATCAGTAAACATGTATGACTGGGGACATAGTAGATATAAAACGAATCCCCACCGCCTAACCCCCTCGCTTACGGCCATACCACTCTGAACACGCCCGATCTCGTCTGATCTCGGAAGCTAAGCAGGGTCGGGCCTGGTTAGTACTTGGATGGGAGACCGCCTGGGAATACCAGGTGCTGTAAGCTTTTATCTTTCCTCCCTTTTAAAAACTGTTATCTAAAGTTATTATTGTTTGGAAATAAAAGAAAACACATTAGACTGATCACATGACTGTCCTGTTATTTTGTACACATTACTGTTACTGTTACTACTGCACTACTGCAATATGACCAGCAGAGGGAGCTGTTCTGATACTTTTCTAGACACATATTTGACATGGAGAGATTGACCTTCTCATTACGACTTTCTGCTGACAGATGTGCAAAAATATTGGGAGAAGTGGTTTTGTTAAATTTAAAAATAGGTATCTGATATATATCCTATTATTGTAATCACTGTACTTTTTGTGGTCTCCTCTAGATGCTCTATATTGTTTTGTTTTGTGGTCTGCCTTTTTCTTTGTTCTAAAAT
>JAIEZT010000104.1:220593-235593 GCA_019594935.1 Periophthalmus modestus | reverse complement strand
GTGTATGTATATGTGTGTATGTTGTGTGTGTGTATGTTGTGTGTTGTATAAATGTTTGGGTGTGTGGTATGTGTGTGTATGTATATGTGTGTGTATGTGTGTGTTTGTGTATGTGTGTGTATATGTCCTGTGTGTGTCTGTGTGCGTGTGTGTGTGTGTGTGTGGTGTATGTAAATGTTTGTGTGTGTGTCTCTGTTTGTGTATATCCTTGTGGTATCTGTCTGTGCACGTGTATCAAGGTGTGTGTGTCAGATGTGTTTCCTGACGTGTGTCGAGCATGTTGTAGAGTTGTAAACTCTAAAAATGTAAATTATGTCTGTGTGTGTGTCTGTCTAGTGTGTAGTATATGAGTGTGTGGTGTCTATGTGTGTTATGTTGTGTTTGTGTGTGTGTGTATATGATGTGTGTGTGTGTGTCTGTCTGTGTGCGTGTGTGTGTGTATCTGTCTGTGTGTAGTGTGGGTGTGTGTGTGTGTGTTAAATGTGTGTTGTCATGGTCGTGTTTATGTATGTTGTATGTTTATGTGTGTGTGTAGTGTGGTGTGTTGTGTATGTGTGTGTATGTGAGGTGTGTGGTGTTGGGATGTGTGTGTATATTGTGTTTTTGTGTGTGATGGGTGTGTGATGTGTGTGTGGTGTGTGTGTGTGTATGTGTATGGTGTGTGTATTGTGTGTCCGTTGTGTCGGTGTGTGTGGTGTGGTGTGTGTTGTGGTGTGTTAAGTATTGTGTGGGTGTTCAATGTGTGTGTTGTGTGTGTACCTGTCCGTGGTTGTGTGTGTAATGTTGTGTGGTATGTTTGGTGGTGTATGTGTGTGTGTGTTGTGTGTGTCTGTGTGTGTATGTATGTCTTTGTGGTGTGTATGAGTGTGTGTGAATGGGTGTATGTGGATGTGGTGTGGTCTAGGGTCTGTGTGTGTATGATGTGTATGAATGGGTACATGTGTATGTAGTGTGTGTGTGTCACTGTAGTGCGATGTATATGAGTGTATGTATATGGTGGGTGTGTGTGTGGTGATGATTGTAGATGGTGTGTTGTGTGTATGGTATGTGTAGTGTGTTGTATGGGAGTGTGGTGTATGTGGGTGTTGTGTGTGTGTATGTGTGTGGATGGTATATGTGTTTGTTGTGTGGTGGGTTGATGTGTGTATATGTGTGTGTGTGGTGTGTGTGTGTTGTGGGTTGTTATGTGTGTTGTGTATTGGTGTGTGTGGGCTGTGTGTGTGGAAAGTGACACAGGGCCATACATCAAGGTCCATATACCATAAACCTAATAAATGCAATTTTTTCAGTCCTAATTGGAATTTTTACGATGTAACTAGAGAAACTGCTCTTTGCAACTGTCGTGCGTGACCCAAAATGATGTTGTTACAGTGTCAGATTGTACCGTTGTTCTATCTAGAACAGACTCGTAGAGTGACTGTGGTGGGTTTTTCTAGCCAGGTGTGAGAGGGCTTACTTATGGCTTCTCCCGAGGAGCAGGTGTCATTTCGGCGCAAGGCCCACCAGGGCTTCCTTCTCTGCCTCTGCTGCCTCTACAGGTGCAGCTCCACCTCTGCTTTACCCTGTAACAAACAAGGCCATTTAACGAGAAAATTGTACAACATATAAGGTCACTCAATCAGAGCCAGACCGCAAGTCCCAGAGTTTAGGAGTAAGTGTGCAATTGGCTGTCCAGGTTTATGGGATTGACATTCTATAAAGTCATGACGGGTTGGCATACCGCCAGCATGCTTCTTTATATGCCAAAGCTCTCTCCTCACGTTAGCTCCATGTCATCTTCTCAGCATCAGTCTCGGCACAAGCGCCAACCAGCCTTTGACCCTCTTCGGTTTGAAGATGGAGATGGTGGGCAGCTCCCTGCTCCTTCTTGATCATGCCCCCTAGTGCACTGTTTGGGCTGTCTTTTTCCATAGTATTACACATTGCACACTTTAGCCAATACACTGCCTGATGATGGGGTTTAGATGAAAAGGAAATGCGGAGGGAGAGGCAATAAATAATAACTGCAGCAGTGCATCTTATCCTTTAGGTACACATGTTTATTGTTTGACTTTCTTCTTTTTCTTTAAGCTTTCAACCATGTAACATCTGTTCTTTTTATGTCTGATGGAGTAAAATTATGATCTAAAAAAAAAAAACGCCCACACCAAACAAACTCATGAATACCCACTACAGCCCAAGAGCGTCTCCGCCGGAGTTGTCAATTGTAACAAAGTATCCGAACACTCCCGCTGCTGGTCATCTTGCAGTAGGTGCAGTAGTATAACAGTAGATTTGTACAAAAGACCAGATGACAGCCTGGTCATGTAAATCAGGGGCCTAATGTGTGTTTTATTTTTACTGCAAAACAAAAATACCTAATAATAATAACGTCAGTTAACCGTGACTTATAAAAAGATGATGATAGATAAAAAGAAATACTTTACCAGCACCATGGTATTTAACAAAACAAACCCAGCTGGTAGGGGTCTCAGGAACAGCACCGGCGGTTCCATCCAAGTACTAACCACGGCCCGACCCCTAGCTTAGCTTCCGAGATCAGACGAGATCGGGGCGTGTTCGAGGGGAGTGGTCATGGCCGTCAAGCGAAAGGACCATTATGTGACACTTGTTTTTATATCTACAATTCAAAGTCTATGAATAGAAGACATGTAGACTTAAAACATCCCACAATAAGCAAAGCCCCGTGTGATCAAATGCAGAGGATGCATTTTTCCCCATGAGGTTCAATAAGTCGACCTTTACTTTAATAACAAATAGAAATAGAATAAAGTTGAAAGGGCTAGAACTGAACTGTTGCTGCAGGAACAACTGAGAAATAGCAAAACCAGAATTGTGTCTCCAACAGGTCACTCTCCACTTTGAGCAGATTTTCTTATTTGGTTTAAAATGTTAATTTCAGACATCAGTAAACTGTATGACTGGGACCTAGTAGAATAAAAACGAATCCCACCGCCTAACCCCTCGCTTACGGCCATACCACCTCGAACACCTTCCCCGATCTCGTCTGATCTCGGAAGCTAAGCAGGGTCGGGCCTGTTAGTACTTGGATGGGGGACCGCCTGGGAATACCAGGTGCTGTAAAGCTTTATCTTTCCTCCCTTTTTAAAACGTGTATCTAAGTTATTATTTTGTGGATAAAAGAACGCCACATGTAAACTGATCACATGACTGTCCCTGTTATTTGTACACACTTACTGGTTACTGTTCCTACTGCACTACTGCAATATGACCAGCAGAGGGAGCTGTGTTCTGATAACTTTTCTAACACATATTGTGACATGGGAGGATTGACCTTCTCATTAACGACTTTTCTGCTCGACAGATGTGCAAAAATATTGGGAGAAGTGGTTTTGTTAGAATTTAAAAAATAGTATCTGATTATAGTCCTATTGCTTGTAATCACGTGTACTTTTTTTGTGGTCTCCTCTAGATGCTCTAAGAATATGTTTTGTTTTGTGGTCCTGCTGCCTTTTTCTTTGTTCTAAAATACTTAAAAACCTCAAAAAATAAAGTATAAAAAATAAACCAATTAGAAAGACACTGAAAATTACAAGGAGGATGAATTTTTAAAAATGTTGGAGAGACGAAGCTGAAGTCAAAATCAGAAAAACAATGCACAAGCCTCTTCTCTGCCCCGCACTCGCAGAGATCTTTGTCTCAACACGTTGACTGGACTGAAGTTTGACCCAGATCTGAACAATCTGCAAACCATACCAACTGTCTGGTCCTGATCATTTCACCAAATAACTCTACACCACGGGACAGTAAATGGACACATGCAGATACAGATGAAAAACAAACATTTCTCACAACTCAAGGCTCCACCAACGCGTCACCTCCAATCACAACAATAACTATTACTGAAGGCCACAACTTGCTCACAGACATACACACCACATGTGCTGAAGAAGACACAATGTGCACTATATCACAAGCACCGCTAACTACAAATCCCAGAATGGCTTTGCCCCCACCACTTCTGTTGGCAATCATCTGTGTGCTTTGACACACGGGCAACCGACAGATCATGCTTATGAATTTAAAATAAAACTTAGTGTCTACGTTATCCTTGTAGTACTTGATCTTGCACGTGTAATCCAAAGTGTGCATGCAGAGTTTGTTTCCTGAGTGTGTCGAGCATGTTTAGAGTTAATGGTAAACTCAGTAAAAGTCTTTGTATTGTAGGAAATTATTTCAGTTAAGAGTCTTCAGTGAGAAACTAGGCTTGTATGTGTGTATGGAAATGTATGTATATGTTTACGTGGTTAATACAGAAAACCGTTTCTGTATGTATATGGTGATTAGCCTGTATGTGTGGTGTATGTGTGTGTGTGTGTGTGTGTGTGTGTGTGTGGTTGTGTGTATGTATGTGTGTATGTGTGTGGTATGTGTGTATTGTGTGTATGTTGTGTATGTATTTGTGTGGTGTGTGTCACTGTGTATGTATATGTATCTTTCTGTGTGGTGTGTATGTGTCTGTGGTTATGTCTGTGGGTATGTGTTTGTTGTACTGGTGTGTGGTATGTGTGTGTGGTATCTGTGTGGTAGGTGTGTGTGGTGTCTGTGTCTGTCTTTGTGTGCTGTGTGTCGTGGTGTGTGTGTCTGTGTGTATATGTGTTGTGGTTTGTTGGTGTTTGTGTATCTGCTGTGTGTGTGTCACTGTGGTGTGTATGTATGTGTGTGTATGTGTGTCCTGTGTGTGTATGTGTGTGTGGTGTGTGTGTGTGTGTGTGTGTATGTATATGTGTGTGTATGTGTGTGTGAATGTGTATGTGTATGTGGGTGTGTTGTGGGGGGGTGTGTCGGTGTGTGTTGGATGTATGTATATGAGTGTGTGGTTTGTGTGTGTGTGTGTGTGTGTAATGTGTGTTATGTATATGTGTGTGTGTGTATGTGTGTGTTTGTGTATATTGTGTGTATCATGTTTGTGTGTGTATGTGTGTGTTGTGTGTGTGGGTGTGTGTTATGTGTCGTGTTTGTGTATTTGGTATATGTCTGTGTGGTGTGGTGTGTCTGGTCTGTGTGCGTGTGTGTGTGGTCTGTCTGTGTGTATAGTGTGTTTTTTGTGTGTATGTAAATGTTGTGTGTGTTCACGGTTTGTGTATATGTGTGTATCTTTCTGTGTGTGTGTGTGTGTGTTTGTGGTGTCGTGTGTGTCTGTGTGTGTATGTTATGTATGTGTGTTTATGTTTGTGTATTTTATATGTGTTTGTGTGTGTATGTTGTGTGTCTGTCATATGTGTGTGTATTTGGTGTTTTGTGTATGTGGTGTGTATATGTCTGTGTGTGTGTCGGTGTGCGTGTGTGTGTGTGTGTGTGTGGGTTTATGTAAATGTTTGTGTGTGTGTCTCCTGTTTGTTATCTGGTGTGGTATCTGTCGGTGGTGTGTGTGGGATTGTGGTGTATGTGTTGTGTTGTGGTGGTGTGTGTGTGTGTATGTTGTGTATGTAATATGTGTTTGGTGGTGTATGAGTGTGTGTGAAATGGTCTGTGGATGTGTTGTGTGGGGTTGCCTGTGTGTGTCGTATAAGGTGATGTATATGAGTGTGTGTGTGTGTATATGTGGGTGTGTTGTGTGCATGTGTGTGTATGTATAGTATGTGTGTGTGTTGTGTGTGTGTATGTGTGGTGTATGTAATATGTTTTGTTTTTGTGTGTGTGGTGTGTGTGTGGTGTGTGTGTGTATGTAAATATTTGTGTGTGTTCTCTGTTTTTGTGTATATTGTGTATCTGTCCTGTGTGTGTGTGTATGTGTGGTTGTATGTGTGTGTGTTGTTTGGGTGTGTGGTGTGTGTGGTGTGTCTGGTGTGTATGTCTATGTATGTGTGTGTGTGTGTTTGTGTGTGTGTATGTGTGTGTTGTAATAAGTGTTTGTGTGTGTATGAAGGTGGGTGTGAATGTGTAGTGTAGTGTGTGTTTGTGTGGTCTGTGTGTGTATGTATTGAGTGTATGGTATATGAGTGTGTGTGTGTGTATATGTGTGTTGGTGTGTGTGAATGTTGGTGTAGTGTGTGTATTCTAGGTCTTTGTGCGTGTGTGTGGTGTGTGTGTGTGTATGTGTGTGTATGTATCTGTTTTTGTTTGTGTGTGTGTGTAATGTGTGTAATGTGTGTGTGTGGTGTGGTTTGTGTGGGGTGTGGTGTGTTGTGTGTGTGTGTGTGAGTGTGTGTGTGTTTGTGTATGTGTGTGTATGTGTGTGTGTGTTGGTGTGTGGTGGTGTGTGAATGACACAGGGCACAGATACAGGGCCATAACCATAAACGCCCTAATTAAGTAATTTTTTTTCATTACTATTGAAACTGATGTAAACTAAGAAACTGCGTCTTTGCACTGTGGTGGCGTGATCCAAACTATGATTGTTTCCGTGTCAGATGTACGTGTGATCTATTAAACCGACTCTAAAGTTGACTGTGGGTGAGTGAGTCCAAGGTGTGAGAGGGTCTATACTTATTGGCTTCTGTCACATCAGGATCATGTTGCATTTCGTCGGCGCAGGCCCCCACAGGGTCTCTTCTCGTAGGGAAGCAAACGGGTCCACTGCGCCACCAGGTGCAGGCTCCACCTCATGCTTTACCCTTGTAACACACAGATGTCTCCAGTGTTAAACAGCTCATGTAGCAACATCCATTCCAGGTGCAAACTCAATCAGAGCCAGGACCACCCTGAGTCCGCGTAAGTTTGTAAGACAATGTGCAATTGATAAACTGTCCAGGGTTATGGATTTTACATTCTCTACAGTCATGAAGTTGGCATACGGTATCTTCTGTTATTATTGGCGGGGGGCAAACAGCTCTGCCTCACTCAGCCTGTTAAAGCTGCCAGTGTCATGGGCAATTTCTCGTCTCAGGCGCGCAACAGAAGCGGCCACCATCACTTGTGAACGGCGCTCTTCGTGTTTGGCAAGATGGGAGAATGGTGGGCAAGCTCCTGTCTTCCTCTTGATCAGCCCAGAGTGCACTTTTGGACTTGTCTTTTTTTATTATTTTCCGGAAATAGATGGGTACACATTGCACGGACAATTTAGCAAACCCTAGCCTGAATTATGGTTTTAGGATTTGTAATGCTTAGAGATGCTAAAGTAATAACTGCAAGCAGTGGCATTCCTTTATAATACACATGACATTATATTTTGACTTTCTTGCATTTTTCCTTACACTTTCAACCGATGTAAGCATCGTCGTTCTTTTAATGTCTGATGTGAGTAAAATTATGTCATCTAAAAAAAAACACACAACCAAACCAACTCCATGAATCCCCTAAGGCCCAATTAGCTCCGCCTGAGGATTTGTAAATTGTAGAAAAGGTATCCGAACAGCAGCGGGGCCGTCTGCTGGTCATATTGCATAGTGCGTAGTAATCAGTACTTTGTACAAAAGGACCAATGACAGTCATGTGATCGGCCTAATGGTGTTTTATTTGTACTCAAAACAAAAATAACTAATAAACTAATAACTTTAGAGTTAACACTTTAAAAAAGAGATGAAAGATACAGCCTTACAGCACCCTGGTATTTCCCGGCGGTCTCGCCATCCAAGTACTAACCATGCCCGACCCTGCCTTCGCTTCCCGAGATTCAGACGAGATTGTCGTGGCGTGTTCAGAGTGGTATTGGCCGTAAGCTGAAAGGACATGTCTGTGACACTGGTGTTTTTTATATCTACATTCCAGTCTATGAATAGAAGGGACATGTAGCTTTAAACATTCCACAATAAGCAAATCCCTTGATATCAATGCCGAGGATGCAGTTTCCCATGAGGGTTCAATACCGTCCTAAGAACCTTGTAACTTTAAATAACAAATAGAATAGAATAAAGTGAACGTGCTGAACTGTGCTGCGAGAACAACATGAGAAATAGGCAAAAACGCAGAAAGTGGTGTTCCTCCAACAGTCCACGTCTCGACATTTGAGCAGGATTTTCTTTTGGTTTAAAATGTTAATTTCATGACATCCAGTAAACATGTATGACCAGGGCAATAGTAGATATAAAACGAATCCCCACCGCGCCTAACGCCCATCGCCTAAACTTACGGCCATACCACCGGTCTGAACACGCCCGATCTCGTCTGATCTCGGAAGCTAGCTAAGCAGGGTCGGTCGAGCCTGGTTAGTACTGGATGGAGACCGGCCTGGGTATACCAGAGTGCTGTAAGCTTTTATCTTTCCTCCCTTTTTAAAAACTGTTATCTAAAAGTAAGTATTGTGTTTGGAATAACAAGAAAACCATTAGACTGATCACAAATACTGTCCTGTTATTTTGTACACCTTACCCTGTTACTGTTACTACTTGCATCTACTGCAATATTACCAGGCAGAGGGAGCTGTTCTGATACTTTTCTCTAGACACCATATTTGACATGGTAGAGATTGACCTTCTCATTACGACTTTCTGCTGACAGATGTTCCAAAATATGGTAGAATTGGTTGGGTGTTAAATTTAAAAATGGTATCAGATTAGTCGGTCTATTATTGGTAATCACATGTCTTTTTGTGGTGCTCCTCTAGATGCGTCTATATTTGTTTTTGTTTTGGGGTCTGCCTTTTTCCTTTGTTTCTAAAATACTTAAAAACTCAAAAATAAGTATAAAAAAAATAAACAATTAGAATAACACTGACAGATTACAAGGGAAATGATTTAAAAAAATGTGGAGAGACTAATCTGAAGTCAAAATCAGAAAAAACAATGCCACAAGTCCTCTTCCTCTGGCCCAGCTTCGCAGAGATCTTTTTTCTCAACAGTTGACTGGACTGAAGTTTGAACCAGATCTGAACAATCTGCAACCACCAACCTGTCTGTCCCTGATCATCATCTCCAACGCAAATAACTCTACAACGCTGACAGTAATGGACACCTGCAGATACAGATGAAAATAAAAAAAAAAAGAAGAAAAAAAAAAAAGAAAAAACAAAACATTTCTCACACCTCAAGCTCCAGCCACCGTCCATCCACAACATGACTATTACCCTAACACTGCTACAACATACGTACACCACTGTGCGAAGAAGACCACAATGTTGCACTATAGCACAAGCAACCGCTAATACTACAAATCCAGAATGCTTTGCCCCCACCACTTCTGTTGGCCATACTGTGTAGTCCTTTGGACCCACCGACAGATCATGCTTTGAATTTAAAATAAACTTAGTGTCCCTTTATTCCTTGTGTAACTTGATCTATGCACGTGTAATCCAAAGTGGGTTCATGTCAGAGTTTTGTTTTCCTGAGTGTGTCGAGCATGTTTAGAGTTTGGTAAACTCTAAAAATGTAAAATTATTTCAGTTAAGAGTCAAAGTGAGAAACTAGGCTTGTGTATTGTATGGAAATGTATATTTACGTGTTAATACACGTTTCCTGGTTGATTAGCCTGTATTTGTTGTGTGTGTGTGTGTGTGTGTATGTGTGTGTGTGTATGTATAGTGTATGTGTGTGTATGTATGTGTTATGTTTGTGTGTGTGTGTGTGTGTGTGTGTATTTATATGTGTGTGTGTTGTGTGTTTGTGTGTGCGTTTGTGTGTCTGTTGTGTATGGTGTGTTTGTGTGTGTATATGTGTGTGTGGTGTGTGTGTCTGTGTGCTGTGGTGTGGTGTGTGTGTCTGTGTGTATATAGTGTGTGTGTGTGTGGGTGTGTGTATGTGTTTTGTGTGTGTGTTGTGTTTGTTGATGTGTGTGTATGTGTATCTTTGTATTGTGTGTGTGTGTGGTGTGTGTGTCTGTGTGTGTGTGTGTTGTGTGGATGTGTGTGTGTGTGTATGTCTGTGCGTGTATGTGTGTTGTGTGGTGGTGTGTGTGTTGATGTGTGTGTGTATGTGTGTGTTTGTGTTGTCTGTGTTGTATTTTTCTGTGTTGGTTTTGTCTGATATCTGTGTGACGTGTGTCTGTGTGTGTGTGTTTTTGTGTGTTAGTGTTGTAATGTTTGTGTATCTGTTGTGTGTGTTGCTGTTTTGTATATTGTGTTGTATCTGTTGTGTTGGTGTGTGTGTGTGTATGTGTTGTGTGTGTTGTGTGGTGTCTGTGTGTGTATGTATTGTATGTGTGTGTGTGTGGTTTTTTGTGGTGTGGTATGCGTGTGTATGTATATGTGTGTTTGTGTGGTGTGTGTTTGTGGTGTGTACAATGTGTATGTGTATGTTGTGTTTGTGTGTGTGTGTGTGTGTGTATGTATAGAGTGTATGTATGTTGTGTAGTGTGTGTGTGTTGTTTATGGTATATGTGTGTTGTGTGTGTGTGTGGGTGTGACACGGGGTGGTATGTAATTAGTTTGTTGCAGTACTAGTGTATGTGTGTGTGTGTGTGCTTGATGTGTGTGTATGTTATTATGTGTTTTTAAGTGTGTTGTGTGTTTGTATGCATCTGACCAGGTTATGTGGTGTGTGTGTGTTTACCAGTGTTGTTAGTGTGATTTAGGAAAAGTGTGTGTGGTTTATTGGATTTACTTTGTGTAAATATGTAGTTGGCATACTGTATGCTTCTTTATATGCCAAAGCTCTCTCCTCACCGTTAGCTCCATGTCATCATTCTCGTCTCAGGGCCACAAAGCGCCACCCAGCCTTTGACCCTCTTCGGTTTGAAGATGGAGATGGTGGGCAGCTCCTGCTCCTTCCTTGATCATGCCCAGAGTGCACTGTTTGGCTGTCCTTTTCCATAGTTACACATTGCACACTTTAGCAAACACTGCCTGATGATGTTTTTAGATTGGAAATGCGGGAGGAGAGGCTAAAATAATAACTGCAGCAGTGGCATTCTTTAGGTACACATGTTTTATGTTTGACTTTCTCTTCTTTTTTCTTTACTTTCAACCATGTAACAATCTGTTCTTTTATGTCTGATGGAGTACAATTATGATCTACAAAAAAAAAAAACCCCACACCAAACAAAACTCATGAATTCCCCACTAAGCCCAAGAGCTCCGCCTGAGTTTTAAATTGTAGAAAAGTATCCGAACAGCTCCCTCTTCTGGTCATATTGCAGTAGTGCAGTAGTAACAGTAATTTGTACAAAAGACCATGAAGTCATTTGTGATTCGGCCACGTTTCCTAATGTGTTTTATTTTTACTCAAAAAACAAAAATAAACTAATAATAATAACTTTAGTTAACACTTTAAAAAAGAGATAAAGATAAAAGCTTACAGCACCTGGTATTCCCAGGCGCGTCTCTCCCATCCCAGTACTAACCAGGGCCCGACCCTGCTTAGCTTCCGAGATCAGAGACGAGATCGGGCGTGTTCAGAGTGGTATGGCCGTAAGCGAAAGGACATGTATGTGGACACTGTTTTTTATATCTACTTCAAGTCTATGAATAGAAGGACATGTAGCGTTTTAAACATCCACAAAATAAGCAAAAATCCCTGGGATCAAATGGCAGAGGATGCATTTCCCCATGAGGTTCAATAAAGTCTACCTTTACTTTAATAACAAATAGAATAGAATAAAGTGAACGGGCTGAACTGTGCTGCAGAGAACAACTGAGAAATAGCAAAACCAGAAAGTGTGTCTCCAAACCAGTCACTCTCACATTTGAGCAGGATTTTTTCTTTTGGTTTTAAAAATGTTAAATTTCATGACAGTCAGTAAACATGTATGATTGGTTGTCGGGACATAGTAGATATAAAACGAATCCCACCGCCTACCCCCCTCGCTTACGGCCATACCACTCTGAACACGCCCGATCTTCTCGTCTGATCTCGGAAGCTAAGCGGGGCCGTTTGTTGAAGCTGTTAGTACTTGGATGGGAGACCGCCTGGGATACCAGGTGCTGTAAGCTTTTATCTTTCCTCCCTTTTTAAAACTGTTATCTAAAGTTATTATTGTTTGGAATAAAAGAAAACACCCATTAGACTGATCACATGACTGTCCTGTTATTTTGTACACATTACTGTTACTGTTACTACTGCACTACTGCAATATGACCAGCAGAGGGAGCTGTTCTGATACTTTTCTAGACACATATTTGACATGGAGAGATTGACCTTCTCATTACGACTTTCTGCTGACAGATGTGCAAAAATATTGGGAGAAGTGGTTTTGTAAATTTAAAAATAGGTATCTGATTATATCCTATTTATTGTAATCACTGTACTTTTTGTGGTCTCCTCTAGATGCTCTATATTGTTTTTTGTTTGTGGTCCTGCCTTTTTTCTTTGTTCTAAAATACTTAAAAACTCAAAAATAAAGTATAAAAAAATAAACAATTAGAAGACACTGAAATTACAAGGAATGTTTAAAAATGTGGAGAGACGAAGCTGAAGTCAAAATCAGAAAAACAATGCACAAGCCTCTTCTCTGCCCCACTCGCAGAGATCTTTGTCTCAACAGTTGACTGGACTGAAGTTTGACCCAGATCTGAACAACTTCTGCAACCAACCAACCTGTCTGTCTGATCATTCACCAAATAACTCTACAACACGGGACAGTAATGACACATGCAGATACAGATGAAAACAAAAAACATTTCTCACAACTCAAGGCTCCACCACCTCCATCACAACATGACTATTACCCCACTGCTCACAGACTACACCACTGTGCTGAAGAAGACACAATGTGCACTATAGCACAAGCACACCGCTAATACTACAAATCCCAGAATGCTTTGCCCCCACCACTTCTGTTGGCAATCATCTGTTGTCTTTGGACACACCGACAGATCATGCTTATGAATTTAAAATAAAACTAGTGTCTTTAATCCTTGTGTAACTTGATCTATGCACGTGTAATCCCAAGTGTGCATGCAGAGTTTGTTTCCTGAGTGTGTCGAGCATGTTTAGAGTTTGGTAAACTCTAAAAATGTAAATTATTTTCAGTTAAGAGTCAAGTGAGAAACTAGGCTTGGTTATTGTATGGAAATGTATATTTACGTGTTTATACACGTTTTCTCTGGTGATTAGCCTGTATGTGTGTGTGTGTGTGTGTGTGTGGTGTGTGTGTATATGTGTATGTGTATGTATGTATATGTGTGGTATGGTGTGTGTGTATATGTTGTGTGTGTGTGTGTGTGTGTGTGTGTGTGTGTATGTGTGTGTGTGTGTATGTGTGTGTGTTTGTGTATGTGTGTGTTGTGTATGTGTGTGTGTCTGTCTGTGTGCGTGTGTGTGTGTCTGTCTGTGTTATATTTGTGTGTTTGTGGTGTGTATGTAAATGTGTGTGTGTGTCACTGTTTGTGTATATGTGTGTATCTTTCTGTGTTGTGTGTGTGTGTGTGTGTATGTATATGTTATGTGTGTGTGTGTGTGTATGTTGTGTGTATATGTGTTTGTGTGTGTATGTGTTTGTGTATAGTGTGTGTATGTGTGTGTTTGTGTATGTGTGTGTATATGTCTGGTGTGTGTGTGCGTGTGTGTGTGGTGTGGTGTGTGTGTGTATGTTAAATGTTTGTGTTGTGTGTCTCTGTTTGTGTATATGTGTGTATCTGTCTGTGTGTGATATGTGTGTGTGTGTGTGTGTGTGTGTGTATGTCTGTGTATGTGTGGTGTGTTTGTGTGTGTGTGTGTGTGTGTGTGTGTATGTGTATGTGTTTGTGTGTGTGTGTCTGTGTGTGAATGTGTATGTGTTGTGTGTGTGTGTGTGTGTGTGTATGTATATGAGTGTATGTATGTGAGTGTGTGTGTGTGTATATGTGTATGTGTGTGTGGTGTGTGTGTGTGTGTGTTGTGTGTGTATGTAATGTGTGTGTGTGTGTGTGTGTGTGTGTATTGTGTGTATGTATATGTGTTTTGTTTGTTTGTGTGTGTGTGTGTATTTGTGTATATGTGTGTGTGTGTGTGTGTGTGTGTGTGTGTGTGTGTGTGTTGTGTGTGTATGTATGTGTGTGTGTGTTTGTTGTGTATTTGTTGTGTGTGTGTGTGTGTGTGTGAAAGTGAAAGTGACACAGGGGGCCATATACAGGGCCATATACCATAAACCTAATTAATAATTTTTTTCAGTACTATTGAAACTGATGTAACTAGAGAAACTGCTCTTTGCACTGTGTGCGTGATCCAAACTGATGTGTTACAGTGTCAGATGTAACTGTTGATCTATAAACAGACTCTAGAGTGACTGTAGTGAGTGTAGTCCAGGTGTGAGAGGGTCTTACTTTGGCTTCTCCAGAGGATCAGGTTCATTTCGGCCCAGGCCCACAGGGCTCTTCTCTGCCTCCACTGCGCTCACCAGGTGCAGCTCCACCTCTGCTTTACCCTGTAACACACAAGGCTCATTTAACAGCTCATGTACAACATCTACAGGTCACTCAATCAGAGCCAGACCCAAGTCCAGAGAGTTTAGGAAAAGTGTGCAATTGGCTGTCCAGGTTATGGGATTTACATTCTCTAAAGTCATGAAGTTGGCATACTGTATGCTTCTTTATATGCCAAAGCTCTCTCCTCACCGTTAGCTCCATGTCATCATTCTCGTCTCAGGCCACAAAGCGCCACCAGCCTTTGACCCTCTTCGGTTTGAAGATGGAGATGGTGGGCAGCTCCTGCTCCTTCTTGATCATGCCCAGAGTGCACTGTTTGGCTGTCTTTTTCCATAGTTTACACATTGCACACTTTAGCAAACACTGCCTGATGATGTTTTAGATTGGAAATGCGGAGGAGAGGCTAAATAATAACTGCAGCAGTGGCATTCTTTAGGTACACATGTTTATTTTGACTTTCTTCTTTTTCTTTACTTTCAACCATGTAACAATCTGTTCTTTTATGTCTGATGGAGTAAAATTATGATCTAAAAAAAAAACCCACACCAAACAAAACTCATGAATCCACTAAGCCCAAGAGCTCCGCCTGAGTTTTAAATTGTAGAAAAGTATCCGAACAGCTCTCCTCTTCTGGTCATATTGCAGTAGCAGTAGTTGCAGTAGTAACAGTAATTTGTACAAAAGACCATGACAGTCATGTGATCGGCCTAATGTGTTTTATTTTTACTCAAAACAAAAATAACTAATAATAATAACTTTAGTTAACACTTTAAAAAAGAGATGAAAGATAAAAGCTTACAGCACCTGGTATTCCCAGGCGGTCT
>JAIEZT010000104.1:213093-215593 GCA_019594935.1 Periophthalmus modestus | reverse complement strand
ATCTGCAACCAACCAACCTGTCTGTCTGATCATTCACCAAATAACTCTACAACACGGGGACAGTAATGGACACATGCAGATACAGATGAAAACAAAAAACATTTCTCACAACTCAAGGCTCCACCACCTCCATCACAACATGACTATTACCCCACTGCTCACAGACTACACCACTGTGCTGAAGAAGACACAATGTGCACTATAGCACAAGCACCGCTAATACTACAAATCCCAGAATGCTTTGCCCCCACCACTTCTGTTGGCAATCATCTGTGTCTTTGGACACACCGACAGATCATGCTTATGAATTTAAAATAAAACTTAGTGTCTTTAATCCTTGTGTAACTTGATCTATGCACGTGTAATCCAAAGTGTGCATGCAGAGTTTGTTTCCTGAGTGTGTCGAGCATGTTTAGAGTTTGGTAAACTCTAAAAATGTAAATTATTTCAGTTAAGAGTCAAGTGAGAAACTAGGCTTGTGTATTGTATGGAAATGTATATTTACGTGTTAATACACGTTTCTCTGGTGATTAGCCTGTATGTGTGTGTGTGTGAGTGTGTGTGTGTGTGTGTGTGTATGTATATGTGTATGTGTGTGTATGTATATGTGTATGTTTGTGTGTGTGTGTGTGTGTGTATGTATATGTGTGTGTGTGTATATGTGTGTGTATGTGTGTGTTTGTGTATGTGTGTGTATATGTCTGTGTGTGTGTCTGTCTGTGTGCGTGTGTGTGTGTCTGTCTGTGTGTATATGTGTGTGTTTGTGTGTGTATGTAAATGTGTGTGTGTGTGTCACTGTTTGTGTGTATGTGTGTGTATCTTTCTGTGTGTGTGTGTGTGTCTGTGTGTGTATGTATATGTATGTGTGTGTGTGTGTATGTTTGTGCGTGTATATGTGTTTGTGTGTGTATGTGTGTGTATGTATATGTGTGTGTATGTGTGTGTTTGTGTATGTGTGTGTATATGTCTGTGTCTGTGTGCGTGTGTGTGTGTGTGTGTGTGTGTGTATGTAAATGTTTGTGTGTGTGTCTCTGTTTTGTGTATGTGTGTTATCTGTCTGTGTGTGTGGTGTGTGTGTGTGTGTGTGTGTGTGTGTGTGTGTATGTGTGTGTATGTCTGTATGGTGTGTGCTGTGTGTGTGTGTGTGTGTGTATGTTGTGTATGTATATGTGTTTTGTGTGTGTATGATTGTGTGTGTGAATGTGTATGTGTATGTGTGTGTGTGTGGTCTGTGTGTGTATATGTATATGAGTGTATGTAATGAGTGTGTGTGTGTGTATATGTGTGTGTGTGTGTGTGTGTGGTGTATGTGTATGTGTGTGTATGTATATGTATGTGTGTGTGTGTGTGTGTGTGTGTATGTGTGTGTATGTATATGTGTTTGTTTGTGTGTGTGTGTAGGTGTGTGTATGTGTGTATGTATGTGTGTGTGTGTGTGTGTGTGTGTGTGTGTGTGTGTGTGTGTGTGTGTGTGTGTGTGTGTGTGTGTATGTGGTGTGTGTGTGTGTGTGTGTGTGTGTGAAAGTGACACAGGGCCATATACAGGGCCATATACCCTAAACCTAATTAATAATTTTTTCAGTACTATTGAAACTGATGTAACTAGAGAAACTGCTCTTTGCACTGTGTGCGTGATCCAAACTGATGTGTTACAGTGTCAGATGTAACTGTTGATCTATAAACAACTCTAGAGTGACTGTAGTGAGTGTAAGTCCAGGTGTGAGAGGGTCTTACTTTGGCTTCTCCAGAGGATCAGGTTCATTTCGGCCCAGGCCCACAGGGCTCTTCTCTCCTCCTCCACTGCGCTCACCAGGTGCAGCTCCACCTCTGCTTTACCCTGTAACACACAAGGCTCATTTAACAGCTCATGTACAACATCTACAGGTCACTCAATCAGAGCCAGACCCAAGTCCCAGAGTTTAGGAAAAGTGTGCAATTGGCTGTCCAGGTTATGGGATTTACATTCTCTAAAGTCATGAAGTTGGCATACTGTATGCTTCTTTATATGCCAAAGCTCTCTCCTCACCGTTAGCTCCATGTCATCATTCTCGTCTCAGGCCACAAAGCGCCACCAGCCTTTGACCCTCTTCGGTTTGAAGATGGAGATGGTGGGCAGCTCCTGCTCCTTCTTGATCATGCCCAGAGTGCACTGTTTGGCTGTCTTTTCCATAGTTACACATGTGCACACACTTTAGCAAACACTGCCTGATGATGGTTTTAGATTGGAAAATGCGGAGGAGAGGCTAAATAATAACTGCAGCAGTGGGTGGCATTCTTTAGGTTACACATGTTTATTTTGACTTTCTTCTTTTTCTTTACTTTCAAACCATGTAACAATCTGTTCTTTATGTCTGATGGAGTAAAATTATGATCTAAAAAAAAAACCGCCCACACCAAAACAAAACTCATGAATCCACTAAGCCAAGAGCTCCGGCCTGAGTTTTAAATTGTAAAAAGTATCCGAACAGGCTCCCTCTTCTGGTCATATTGCAGTAGTGCA
>JAIEZT010000104.1:143344-212993 GCA_019594935.1 Periophthalmus modestus | reverse complement strand
TTATGTGGACACTGGTTATATTACATTCAAGGTCTTATGAATAGAAAGGGACATGTAGCTTTTAAAACATCCACCAATAAGCAAAATCCCGGGATCAAAAATGCAGGGACGGCATTTCCCCATGAGGTTCAATAAAAGTCTAACCTTTACTTTAATAACAAATAGAATAGAAATAAAGTGAAAAGGGCTGAACTGTGCTGCAGAGAACAACTGAGAAATAGCAAAACCAGAAAGTGTGTCTCCAAACAGTCACTCTCACATTTGGAGCAGGATTTTCTTTTGGTTTTAAAATGTTAATTTCATGACATCAGTAAACATGTAGACTGGGACATAGTAGATATAAACGATCAATCCCCACGCCTAACCCCTCGCTTACGGCCATACCACTCTGAACACGCCCGATCTCGTCTGATCTCGGAAGCTAAGCAGGGTCGGGCCTTGTGGTTAGTACTTGGATGGGAGACCGCCTGGGAATACCAGGTGCTGTAAGCTTTTATCTTTCCTCCCTTTTTTAAAAATGTTATCTAAAGTTATTAATTGTTTGGAATAAAAAGAAACACATTAGACTGATCACATGACTGTCCTGTTATTTTGTACACATTACTGTTACTGTAATACTACTGCACTACTGCAATAATGACCAGCAGAGGGGGAGCTGTTCTGATACTTTTCTAGACACATATTTTGACATGGAGAGATTGACCTTCTCATTACGACTTTCTAGCTGACAGATGTGCAAAAATATTGGGAGGGGAGAAGTGGTTTTGTTAAATTTAAAAATAGGTATCTGATTATATCCTATTATGTAATCACTGTACTTTTTGTGGTCTCCTCTAGATGCTCTATATTGTTTTTGTTTTGTGTGGTCTGCCTTTTTCTTTGTTTTAAAATACTTAAAAAAACTCAAAAATAAAGTATAAAAAAATAACAATTAGAAGACCACTGAAAATTACAAGGAAGTGTTTAAAAATGTGGAGAGACGAAGCTGAAGTCAAAAATCAGAAAAAACAATGCACAAGCCTCCTTCTCTGCCCCACTCGCAGAGATCTTTGTCCTCAACAGTTGACTGGACTGAAGTTTGACCCAGATTGCTGAACACTCTGCAACCAACCAACCTGTCTGTCTGATCATTCACCAAATAACTCTACAAACACGGGAACAGTAATGGACACATGCAGATACAGATGAAAAAACAAAACATTTCTCACAAACTCAAGGCTTCCACCACCCTCCATCACAACATGACTATTTACCCCACTGCTCACAGACTACACCACTGTGCTGAAGAAGACACAAAGTGTGCACTATAGCACAAGCACCGCTAATACTACAAATCCCATAATGCCACTTTGCCCCCCCCACTTCTGTCTGGCAATCATCTGTGTCTTTGGGACACACCGACAGATCATGCTTATGAATTTTAAAATAAAACTTAGTGTCCTTTAATCCTTGTGTAACCTTGATCTATGCACGTGTAATCCAAACGGTGGTGCATGCAGAGTTTGTTTCCTGAGTGTGTCGAGCAGTTTAGAGTTTGGTACAACTCTAAAAAATGTAAATTCTTTCAGTTAAGAGTCAAGTGAGAAAAAAATAGGCTTGTGTATTGTATGGAAAATGTATATTTACGTGTTAATACACGTTTCTCTGGTGATTAGCCTGTATGTGTGTGTGTGTGTTGTGTGTGTGTGTGTGTATGTCATATGTGTATGTGTTGTGTATGTATATGTGTATGTGTGTGTGTGTGTGTGTGTATGTATATGTGTGTGTGTGTATATGTGTGTATGTGTGTTGTTTGTGGTTGTGTGTGTGTATATGTCTGTGTGTGTGGTGTGTCTGTCTGTGTGTTGTGTGTGTGTTCTGTCTGTGTGGTATATGTATGTGGTGTTGGTGTGTGTATGTAAATGTGTGTGTGTTGTCACTGTTTGTGTATATGTGTGTATCTTTTTGTGTTGTGTGTGTGTGTGTCTTTGTGTGTGTATGTATATGTATGTGTGTTTGTATGTTTGTGTATGTATAGTGTTATGTGTTTGTGTGGTAATGTGTAATGTATATGTGTGTGTATGTGTGTGTTTGTGTATGTGTGTGTATATGTTGTGATGTGTGTGGGTCAATGTGTGCGTGTGGTGTGTGTGTGTGTTGAGTAGTGTAAATGTTTGTGTGTGGTCTGTGTTTGTGTATGTGTGTATCTGTCTGTTGTGTGTGTGATGTGTGTGTGTATGTGTCGTGTGTGTGTGTGATGTGTGGTATGTGTATGTGTGGTGTAGGTTGTGTGTGTGTGGTGTGTGTGTGTGTGTGTGTGTAATGTTGGTTGTGTATGTATATGTGTGTTGTGTGTTTATGTGGATGGTGTGTGTGTATGTGGTATGTGTGTGTATGTGTGTGTGATGTATGTATATGAGTGTATGTATAGAGTGTGTGTGTGTGTATATGTGTAGTGTGGTGTGTGTGTATGGCATGTGGTGTATGTATGGTGTATGTCTGTGGGTGTGTGTGTGTGTGTGTGTGTGTGTGTGTATGTATGTTATTGTGTGTGTGTTTGTGTGTGTATGTGTATGTGGTGTGTGGTGTGTGTGGTTGTGTGTGTGTGTGTGTGTTTGTGTTGTGTGTGTATATGTCTGTGTGTGGTGTGTGTGTCTGTCTGTGTGCGTGTGTGTGTGTATGTGTGTGTGTGGCATATGTGTGTGTCTGTGTGTGTAAGGTAAATGTGTGTGAGGGTCCAGATTTGTGTAAATGTGGTATCTTTCTGTGTTTTGTATGTGTGTTTTGTGTGGTGTCAGTGAACGCTCTATGCACTGTGTGTTATGGGTTATCGTAACTGTGTGTATTTACGTGTATGTAGCGGTGGTTTCACTGTGTGATTAGTGTGTATGTCTGTGTGATGTGTAGTGTGTGGTGTGTCGGTGTGTTTTGGTCTGTGTGTGTGTGGTGTGATGTTTGTGTGTGTGTGTGTGTGTGATATGTAAATGTTTTGTGTTGTGTCTTGTTGTCTTTACTGTGTGTTACTCTGTTCTGTGTGTGTGTGTATGTGTGTGTGTACGTGTGTGTGAAGTGTGTACGTACTGTGTGGGTGTATGTGTGTTTATGTATATGTGTTTGTGGTGTGTTTGGTGTGTGGCATGAATGTGTCTGTATTTGTGTGTGGTAATGTCGGTGTCGGTGTAATGTGTATGTGCGTGAGTGTATGATATGGTGTGTGTAATGTTTGTGCTAGTATGTGTGTGTGTGTGTGTGGTCTGTGTGTGTATGGTATATGTTTGGTGTATGTGGTGTTTGGTATGTTGTGTGTATTATGTCTGTGGGTGTGGTGTGTGTGTGTTTGTTGTGTGTGTGGATTGTGTGTAATTTAAATTTGTGTGTTTGTGTGTCTCTGTTTTGTGGATGTGTTGTGTATCTGTCTGTGTTGTGTGTGTCTGGTGTTTGTGTATGTTGTGTGGTGTACTGTGTGTCTACTGTTATGTGTGTGTGTGTGTATCTGTGTGTGTATGTCTATGTATGTGTTGTGTGTGTGTGTGTGTGTGTGTATGTGTGTGTAACTGTATATGTGTTGTGTGTGGTGATGGGAGTGTGTGTGCTATGTGTATGTGTATGTGGTGGTGTGTGTGTTGTGTCTGTGTGTTATGTATCTAGTGTGGAATGAGTGTGTGTTGTGTGGGGTATCTGTTGTGTGTGTGGTGTGTTGTGTGTATGTGTATGTGTGTGTATGTCTATGGTCTATGTAGTTGTTGTGTGTGTGTGTTGTGTGTGTGTGTGTGTTTATGTATTTTAGTCTATGTTTGTTTGTGTGTGTGTCTATGATGTTTATGTGTGTGTGTGGGTGTGTGTGTGTGTGTGTGTGTGTGTGTGTTGTGTGTGTGTGGTGAGTGTGTGTGTGTGTGTATGTGTGTCTTTAGTGTGTGTGTGTTGTGTGGCTCTGTGTGTGTGTTGAAGTGACACAGGGCCAATATACAGGGCCATATACCATAAACCTAATTAATAATTTTTCAGTACTATATTGAAACTGATGTAACTAGAGAAATGCTCTTTGCACTGTGTGGCGTGATCCAAACTGATGTGTTACAGTGTCAGATTGTAACTGTTGATCTCTAAAACAGGGGACTCTAGAGTGACTGTGGTGAGTGTGTAGTCAGGTGTGAGAGGGTCTTACTTTGGCTTCTCCAGAGGATCAGGTTCATTCGGGCGCAGGCCCACAGGGCTCTTCTCTGCCTCCACTGCGCTCACCAGGTGCAGCTCCACCTCTGCTTTACCCTGTAACACACAAGGCTCATTTAAACAGCTCATTGTACAACATCTACAGGTCACTCAATCAGAGCCAGACCCAAGTCCCAGAGTTTAGGAAAAGTGTGCAATTGGCTGTCCAGGTTATGGGATTTACATTCTCTAAAGTCATGAAGTTGGCATACTGTATGCTTCTTTATATGCCAAAGCTCTCTCCTCACCGTTAGCTCCATGTCATCATTCTCGTCTCAGGCCACAAAAGCGCCACCAGCCTTTGACCCTCTTCGGTTTGAAGATGGAGATGGTGGGCAGCTCCTGCTCCTTCTTGATCATGCCCCAGAGTGCACTGTTTGGCTGTCTTTTCCATAGTTACACATTGCACACTTTAGCAAACACTGCCTGATGATGTTTTTAGATTGGAAATGCGGAGGAGGAGGCCTAAATAATAACTGCAGCAGTGGCATTCTTTAGGTACACATGTTTATTTTGACTTTCTTCTTTTTCTTTACTTTCAACCAATGTAACAATCTTCTTGCTTTATGTCTGATGGAGTAAAATTATGATCTAAAAAAAAAAACCCACACCAAACAAAACTCATGAATCCACTAAGCCCAAGAGCTCCGCCTGAGTTTTAAATTGTAGAAAAGTATCCGAAACAGCTCCCTCTGCTGGTCATATTGCAGTAGTGCAGTAGTAACAGTAATTTGTACAAAAGACCATGACAGTCATGTGATCGGCCTAATGTGTTTTTATTTTACTCAAAACAAAAAATAACTAATAATAATAACTTCAGTTAACACTTTAAAAAAAGAGATGAAAGATAAAAGCTTTACAGCACCTGTTATTCCCAGGCGGTCTCCCCATCCAAGTACTAACCAGGCCCGACCCTGCTTAGCTTCCGAGATCAGACGAGATCGGGCGTGTTCAGAGTGGTATGGCCGTAAGCGAAAGGACATGTATGTGACACTGTTTTTATATCTACATTCAAGTCTATGAATAGAAGGACATGTAGCTTTAAACATCCACAATAAGCAAAATCCTGGATCAAATGCAGAGGAGGATGCATTTCCCCATGAGGTTCAATAAAGTCTACCTTTACTTTAATAACAAAATAGAATAGAAATAAAGTGAAAGGGCTGAACTGTGCTGCAGAGAACAACTGAGAAATAGCAAAACCAGAAAGTGTGTCTCCAAAACAGTCACTCTCACATTGAGCAGGATTTTCTTTTGGTTTAAAATGTTAATTTCATGACATCAGTAAAACATGTATGACTGGGACATAGTAGATATAAAACGAATCCCCACCGCCTAAACCCCTCGCTTACGGCCATACACTCTGAAAACACGCCCGATCTCGTCTGATCTCGGAAGCTAAGCAGGGTCGGGCCTGGTTAGTACTTGGATGGGAGACCGCCTGGGAATACCAGGTGCTGTAAGCTTTTATCTTTCCTCCTTTTTAAAACTGTTATCTAAAGTTATTATTGTGTTTGGAATAAAAAAAGAAAACACATTAGACTGATCACATGACGTGTCCTGTTATTTTGTACACATTACTGTTACTGTTACTACTGCACTACTGCAATATGACCAGCAGAGGGAGCTGTTCTGATACTTTTCTAGACACATATTTTGACATGGAGAGATTGACCTTCTCATTACGACTTTCTGCTGACAGATGTGCAAAAAATATTGGGAGAAGTGGTTTTTGTTAAATTTAAAAATAGGTATCTGATTATATCCTCCTATTATTGTAATCACTGTACTTTTTGTGGTCTCCTCTAGATGCTCTATATTGTTTTGTTTGTGGTCTGCCTTTTTCTTTGTTCTAAAATACTTAAAAAAAATCAAAAATAAAGTATAAAAAAATAAACAATTAGAAGACACTGAAAATTACAAGGAATGTTTAAAAATGTGGAGAGACGAAGCTGAAGTCAAAATCAGAAAAAAATGCACAAGCCTCTCTTCTCTGCCCCACTCGCAGAGATCTTTGTCTCAACAGTTGACTGGACTGAAGTTTGACCCAGATCTGAAACAATCTGCAACCAACCAACCTGTCTGTCTGATCATTCACCAAATAACTCTACAACACGGGACAGTAATGGGACACATGCAGATACAGATGAAAACAAAAACATTTCTCACAACTCAAGGCTCCACCACCTCCATCACAAACATGACTATTACCCCACTGCTCACAGACTACACCACTGTGCTGAAGAAGACACAATGTGCACTATAGCACAAGCACCGCTAAATACTACAAATCCCAGAATGCTTTGCCCCCACCACTTCTGTTGGCAATCATCTGTGTCTTTGGACCACACCGACAGATCATGCTATGAATTTAAAATAAAACTTAGTGTCTTTAATCCTTGTGTAACTTGATCTATGCACGTGTAATCCAAAGTGTGCATGCAGAGTTTGTTTCCTGAGTGTGTCGAGCATGTTTAGAGTTTGGTAAACTCTAAAAATGTAAATTATTTCAGTTAAGAGTCAAGTGAGAAACTAGCGCTTGTGTATTGTATGGAAATGTATATTTACGTGTTAATACACGTTTCTCTGGTGATTAGCCTGTATGTGTGTGTGTGTGTGTGTGTGTGTGTGTGTGTGTGTATGTATATGTGTATGTGTGTGTATGTATATGTGTATGTGTGTGTGTTGTGTGTGTGTGTGTGGTATGTATATGTGTGTGTGTGTATATGTGGGTGTATGTGTGTTGTTTGTGTATGTGTGTGTATATGTCTGTGTGTGTGTGGTGTGTGTCTGTGTGGTGTGTGTGTGTTGTCTGTCTGTAGATGTGTGTGTGTGTTGGTGTGTGTATGTAAATGTGTGTGTGTGTCACTGTTTGTGGTATATGTGTGTATCTTTCTGTGTGTGTGTGTGTGGTGTGTGTGTCTGTGTGTGTCTGTTATATGTATGTGTGTGTATGTTTGTTGTGTATATGGTGTTTGTGTGTGTATGTGTGTGTATGTATATGTGTGTGTATGTGTGTGTTGTGTATGTGTGTGTATATGTCTGGTGTGTGTCTGTGTGCGTGTGTGTGTGTGTGTGTGTGTATGTAAATGTTTGTGTGTGTGTCTCTGTGTTATAGGTGTGTATGTGTTGTGTGTGTGTGTCTGTGTGGTGTATGTGTGTGTGTATGTGTGTGTGGTGTGTGTGTCTGTGTGTTGTATGTCTATGTATGTGTTGTGTGTGTGTGTGTGTGTGTGTGTGTGTATGTGTGTGTATGTTATATGTGTTTGTGTGTGTATGAGTGTGTGTGAATGTGTATTGTGTATGGTGTGTGTGTGTGTGTCTGTGTGTGTATGTATATGAGTGTATGTATATGAGTGCTGTGTGGGTGTGTGTGTGTGTATATGTGTGTGTGTGGTGTGGGTTGTGTGTGTATGTATGTGTGTGTGTGTGTGGATGTGTGTGTGTGTGTGTATGTGTGTGTATGTATATGTGTTTGTTTGTGTGTGTTGTGTGTGTGTGATGTGTGTATATGTGTGTGTGTGTGTGTGTGTGTGTGTGTGTGTGTGTGTGTGTGTGTGTGTGTGTGTGGTGTGTGTGTGTGTGGTGTGTGTGGTGTGTATGTGTATGTGTGTATATGTGTGTGTGTGTGTGTGTGTGTGAAAGTGACACAGGGCCATATACAGGGCCATATACCATAAAACTAATTAATAATTTTTTCAGTACTATTGAAACTGATGTAACTAGAGAAACTGCTCTTTGCACTGTGTGCGTGATCCAAAAACTGATGTGTTACAGTGTCAGATGTAACTGTTGATCTATAAAACAGACTCTAGAGTGACTGTAGTGAGTGTAGTCCAGGTGTGAGAGGGTCTTTACTTTGGCTTCCAGAGGATCAGGTTCATTTCGGCCCAGGCCCACAGGGCTCTTCTCTGCCTCCACTGCGCTCACCAGGTGCAGCTCCACCTCTGCTTTACCCTGTAAACACACAAGGCTCATTTAACAGCTCATGTACAACATCTACAGGTCACTCAATCAGAGCCAGACCCAAGTCCCAGAGTTTAGGAAAAGTGTGCAATTGGCTGTCCAGGTTATGGGATTTACATTCTCTAAAGTCATGAAGTTGGCATACTGTATGCTTCTTATATGATGCAAAGCTCTCTCCTCAACGTTAGCTCCATGTCATCATTCTCGTCTCAAGGCCACAAAGCGCCCACCAGCCTTTGACCCTCTTCGGTTTGAAGATGGGAGATGGTGGGCAGCTCCTGCTTCCTTCTTGATCATGCCCAGAGTGCACTGTTTGGCTGTCTTTTCCATAGTTACACATTGCACACTTTAGCAAACACTGCCTGATGAGTTTTAGATGGAAATGCGGAGGAGAGGGCTAAATAATAACTGCAGCAGTGGCATTCTTTAGGTACACATGTTTATTTTGACTTTCTTCTTTTTCTTTACTTTCAACCATGTAACAATCTGTTCTTTATGTCTGATGGAGTAAAATTATGATCTAAAAAAAAAACCCACACCCAAACAAAACTCATGAATCCACTAAGCCCAAGAGCCTCCGCCTGAGTTTTAAATTGTAGAAAAGTATCCGAACAGCTTCCTCTGTGGTCATATTGCAGTAGTGCAGTAGTAACAGTAATTTGTACAAAAGACCATGACAGTCATGTGATCGGCCTAATGTGTTTTATTTTTACTCAAAACAAAAATAACTAATAATAATAACTTTAGTTAACACTTTAAAAAAAGAGATGAAAGATAAAAGCTTACAGCACCTGGTATTCCCAGGCGGTCTCCCCATCCAAGTACTAACCAGGCCCGCCCCTGCTTAGCTTCCGAGATCAGACGAGATCGGGCGTGTTCAGAGTGTATGGGCCGTAAGCGAAAGGACATGTATGTGACACTGTTTTTTCCTATCTACATTCAAGTCTATGAATAGAAGGACATGTAGCTTTAACACATCCACAATAAGCAAAATCCCTGGATCAAATGCAGAGGATGCATTTCCCCATGAGGGTCAATAAAGTCTACCTTTACTTTAATAACAAATAGAATAGAATAAAGTGAAAGGGCTGAACTGTGCTGCAGAGAACAACTGAGAAATAGCAAAACCAGAAAGTGTGTCTCCAAACAGTCACTCTCACATTTGAGCAGGATTTTCTTTTGGTTTAAAATGTTAATTTCATGACAATCAGTAAACATGTATGACTGGGACATAGTAGATATAAAACGAATCCCCACCGCCTAACCCCTCGCTTACGGCCATACCCACTCTGAACACG
This sequence comes from Periophthalmus modestus, assembly GCA_019594935.1. Lineage (NCBI taxonomy): Eukaryota > Metazoa > Chordata > Actinopteri > Gobiiformes > Gobiidae > Periophthalmus > Periophthalmus modestus. The sequence continues at coordinate 203,541 of JAIEZT010000104.1, read as the reverse complement.
CCCGATCTCGTCTGATCTCGGAAGCTAAGCAGGGTCGGGCCTGGTTAGTACTTGGATGGGAGACCGCCTGGGAATACCAGGTGCTGTAAGCTTTTATCTTCCTCCCTTTAAAAACTGTTATCTAAAGTTATTTATTGTTTGGAATAAAAAGAAAACACATTAGACTGATCACATTGGACTGTCCTGTTATTTTGTACACATTACTGTTACTTATACTACTGCACTACTGCAATATGACCAGCAGAGGGAGCTGTTCTGATACTTTTCTAGACACATATTTGACATGGAGAGATTGACCTTCTCATTACGACTTTCTGCTGACAGATGTGCAAAAATATTGGAGAAGTGGTTTTGTTAAATTTAAAAATAGGTATCTGATTATATCCTATTATTGTAATCACTGTACTTTTTGTGGTCTCCTCTAGATGCTCTATATTGTTTTTGTTTTGTGGTCTGCCTTTTTCTTGTTCTAAAATACTTAAAAACTCAAAAATAAAAGTATAAAAAAAATAAACAATTAGAAGACACTGAAAATTACAAGGAATGTTTAAAAATGTGGAGAGACGAAGCTGAAGTCAAAAATCAGAAAAAATTAAAAAAACAATGCACAAGCCTCTTCTCTGCCCCACTCGCAGAGATCTTTGTCTCAACAGTTGACTGGACTGAAGTTTGACCCAGATCTGAACAATCTGCAACCAACCAACCTGTCTGTCTGATCATTCACCAAATAACTCTACAACACGGGACAGTAATGGACACATGCAGATACAGATGAAAACAAAAAACATTTCTCACAAATCAAGGCTCCACCACCTCCATCAAAACATGACTATTACCCCACTGCTCACAGACTACACCACTGTGCTGAAGAAGACACAATGTGCACTATAGCACAAGCACCGCTAATACTACAAATCCAGAATGCTTTGCCCCCACCACTTCTGTTGGCAATCATCTGTGTCTTTGGACACACCGACAGATCATGCTTATGAATTTAAAATAAAACTTAGTGTCTTTAATCCTTGTGTAACTTGATCTATGCACGTGTAATCCAAAGTGTGCATGCAGAGTTTGTTTCCTGAGTGTGTCGAGCATGTTTAGAGTTTGGTAAACTCTAAAAATGTAAATTATTTCAGTTAAGAGTCAAGTGAGAAACTAGGCTTGTGTATTGTATGGAAATGTATATTTACGTGTTAATACACGTTTCTCTGGTGATTAGCCTGTATGTGTGTGTGTGTGTGTGTGTGTGTGTGTGTATGTATATGTGTATGTGTGTGTATGTATATGTGTATGTATGTGTGTGTGTGTGTGTGTGTGTGTGTGTATGTATATGTGTGTGTGTGTGTATATGTGTGTGTATGTGTGTGTTTGTGTATGTGTGTGTATATGTCTGTGTGTGTGTGTGTCTGTCTGTGTGCGTGTGTGTGTGTCTGTCTGTGTGTATATGTGTGTGTTTGTGTGTGTATGTAAATGTGTGTGTGTGTGTCACTGTTTTGTGTATATGTGTGTATCTTTCTGTGTGTGTGTGTGTGTCTGTGTGTGTATGTATATGTATGTGTGTGTGTGTGTGTATGTTTGTGTATGTATATGTGTTTGTGTGTGTATGTGTGTGTATGTATATGTGTGTGTATGTGTGTGTTTGTGTATGTGTGTGTATATGTCTGTGTGTGTGTCTGTGTGCGTGTGTGTGTGTGTGTGTGTTGTATGTAAATGTTTGTGTGTGTGTCTCTGTTTGTGTATATGTGTGTATCTGTCTGTGTGTCTATGTATGTGTGTGTGTGTGTGTGTGTGTGTGTGTGTGTGTGTATGTATATGTGTTTGTGTGTGTATGAGTGTGTGTGAATGTGTATGTGTATGTGTGTGTGTGTGTCTGTGTGTGTATGTATATGAGTGTATGTGTATATATGAGTGTGTGTGGTGTGTGTGTGTATATGTGTGTGTGTGTGTGTGTGTGTGTGTGTATGTGTATGTGTGTGTGTGTGTGTGTGTGTGTATGTGTGTGTATGTATATGTGTTTGTTTGTGTGTGTGTGTGTGTATGTGTGTATATGTGTGTGTGTGTGTGTGTGTGTGTGTGTGTGTGTGTGTGTGTGTGTGTATATGTGTGTGTGTGTGTGTGTGTGTGTGTGTGTATGTGTATGTGTGTGTGTGTGTGTGTGTGTGAAAGTGACACAGGGCCATATACAGGGCCATATACCATAAACCTAATTAATAATTTTTCAGTACTATTGAAACTGATGTAACTAGAGAAACTGCTCTTTGCACTGTGTGCGTGATCCAAACTGATGTGTTACAGTGTCAGATGTAACTGTTGATCTATAAACAGACTCTAGAGTGACTGTGGTGAGTGTAGTCCAGGTGTGAGAGGGTCTTACTTTGGCTTCTCCAGAGGATCAGGTTCATTTCGGCGCAGGCCCACAGGGCTCTTCTCTGCCTCCACTGCGCTCACCAGGTGCAGCTCCACCTCTGCTTTACCCTGTAACACCACACAAGGCTCATTTAACAGCTCATGTACAAACATCTACAGGTCACTCAATCAGAGCCAGACCCAAGTCCCAGAGTTAGGAAAAGTGTGCAATTGGCTGTCCAGGTTATGGGGATTACATTCTCTAAAGTCATGAAGTTGGCATACTGTATGCTTCTTTATATGCCAAAGCTCTCTCCTCACCGTTAGCTCCATGTCATCATTTCTCGTCTCAGGCCACAAAGCGCCACCAGCCTTTGACCCTCTTCGGTTGAAGATGGAGATGGTGGGCAGCTCCTGCTCCTTCTTGATCATGCCAGAGTGCACTGTTGGGCTGTCTTTTCCATAGTTACACATTGCACACTTTAGCAAACACTGCCTGATGATGTTTTAGATTGGAAATGCGGAGGAGAGGCTAAATAATAACTGCAGCAGTGGCATTCTTTAGGTACACATGTTTATTTTGACTTTCTTCTTTTTCTTTACTTTCAACCATGTAACAATCTGTTCTTTTATGTCTGATGGAGTAAAATTATGATCTAAAAAAAAAAAACCCACACCAAACAAAACTCATGAATCCACTAAGCCCAAGAGCTCCGCCTGAGTTTTAAATTGTAGAAAAGTATCCGAACAGCTCCCTCTGCTGGTCATATTGCAGTAGTGCAGTAGTAACAGTAATTTGTACAAAAGACCATGACAGTCATGTGATCGGCCTAATGTGTTTTATTTTACTCAAAACAAAAATAACTAATAATAATAACTTCAGTTAACACTTTAAAAAAGAGATGAAAGATAAAAGCTTACAGCACCTGGTATTCCCAGGCGGTCTCCCATCCAAGTACTAACCAGGCCCGACCCGGCTTAGCTTCCGAGATCAGACGAGATCGGGCGTGTTCAGAGTGGTATGGCCGTAAGCGAAAGGACATGTATGTGACACTGTTTTTATATCTACATTCAAGTCTATGAATAGAAGGACATGTAGCTTTAAACATCCACAATAAGCAAAATCCCTGGATCAAATGCAGAGGATGCATTTCCCCATGAGGTTCAATAAAGTCTACCTTTACTTTAATAACAAATAGAATAGAATAAAGTGAAAGGGCTGAACTGTGCTGCAGAGAACAACTGAGAAATAGCAAAACCAGAAAGTGTGTCTCCAAACAGTCACTCTCACATTTGAGCAGGATTTTCTTTTGGTTTTAAAATGTGTAATTTCATGACATCAGTAAACATGTATGACTGGGACATAGTAGATATAAAACGAATCCCCACCGCCTAAACCCCTCGCTTACGGCCATACCACTCTGAACACGCCCGATCTCGTCTGATCTCGGAAGCTAAGCAGGGTCGGGCCTGGTTAGTACTTAGATGGGAGACCGCCTGGGAATACCAGGTGCTGTAAGCTTTTATCTTTCCTCCCTTTTTAAAACTGTTATCTAAAGTTATTATTGTTTGGAATAAAAAGAAAAAAACACATTAGACTGATCACATGACTGTCCTGTTATTTGTACACATTACTGTTACTGTTACTACTGCACTACTGCAATATGACCAGCAGAGGGAGCTGTTCTGATACTTTTCTAGACACATATTTGACATGGAGAGATTGACCTTCTCATTACGACTTTCTGCTGACAGATGTGCAAAAATATTGGGGAGAAGTGGTTTTGTTAAATTTAAAAATAGGTATCTGATTATATCCTATTATTGTAATCACTGTACTTTTTGTGGTCTCCTCTAGATGCTCTATATTGTTTTGTTTTGTGGTCTGCCTTTTTCTTTGTTCTAAAATACTTAAAAACTCAAAAATAAAGTATAAAAAAATAAAACAATTAGAAGACACTGAAAATTACAAGGAATGTTTAAAAATGTGGAGAGACGAAGCTGAAGTCAAAATCAGAAAAAAAAACAATGCACAAGCCTCTTCTCTGCCCCACTCGCAGAGATCTTTGTCTCAACAGTTGACTGGACTGAAGTTTGACCCAGATCTGAACAATCTGCAACCAACCAACCTGTCTGTCTGATCATTCACCAAATAACTCTACAACACGGGACAGTAATGGACACATGCAGATACAGATGAAAACAAAACATTTCTCACAACTCAAGGCTCCACCACCTCCATCACAACATGACTATTACCCCACTGCTCACAGACTACACCACTGTGCTGAAGACAGACACAACGTGCACTATAGCACAAGCACCGCTAATACTACAAATCCCAGAATGCTTTGCCCCCACCACTTCTGTTGGCAATCATCTGTGTCTTTGGACACACCGACAGATCATGCTTATGAATTTAAAATAAAACTTAGTGTCTTTAATCCTTGTGTAACTTGATCTATGCACGTGTAATCCAAAGTGTGCATGCAGAGTTTGTTTCCTGAGTGTGTCGAGCATGTTTAGAGTTTGTTAAACTCTAAAAATGTAAATTATTTCAGTTAAGAGTCAAGTGAGAAACTAGGCTTGTGTATTGTATGGAAATGTATATTTACGTGTTAATACACGTTTCTCTGGTGATTAGCCTGTATGTGTGTGTGTGTGTGTGTGTGTGTGTGTATGTATATGTGTATGTGTGTGTATGTATATGTGTATGTATGTGTGTGTGTGTGTGTGTGTGTGTGTGTGTGTATGTATATGTGTGTGTGTGTGTGTAGTGTGTGGTGTATGTGTGTGTTTGTGTATGTGTGTGTATATGTCTGTGTGGTGTGTGTCTGTCTGTGTGCGTGTGTGTGTGTCTGTCTGTGTGTATATGTGTGTGTTTGTGTGTGTATGTAAATGTGTGTGTGTGTCACTGTTTGTGTATATGTGTGTATCTTTCTGTGTGTGTGTGTGTGTGTGTGTGTGTGTCTGTGTGTGTATGTATATGTATGTGTGTGTGTGTGTGTATGTTTGTGTATGTATATGTGTTTGTGTGTGTATGTGTGTGTATGTATATGTGTGTGTATGTGTGTGTTTGTGTATGTGTGTGTATATGTCTGTGTGTGTGTCTGTGTGCGTGTGTGTGTGTGTGTGTGTGTGTATGTAAATGTTTGTGTGTGTGTCTCTGTTTGTGTATATGTGTGTATCTGTCTGTGTGTCTATGTATGTGTGTGTGTGTGTGTGTGTGTGTGTGTGTGTGTGTGTATGTATGTGGTTTGTGTGTGTATGAGTGTGTGTGAAATGTGTATGTGTATGTGTGTGTGTGTGTGTGTGTGTATGTATATGAGTGTATGTATATGAGTGTGTGTGTGTGTGTGTATATGTGTATGTGTGTATATGTGTGTGGTGTGTGTGTGTGTGTGTGTGTGTGTGTGTGTGTGAAAGTGACACAGGGCCATATACAGGGCCATTTACCTTAAACCTAATTAATAATTTTTTCAGTACTATTGAAACTGATGTAACTAGAGAAACTGCTCTTTGCACTGTGTGCGTGATCCAAACTGATGTGTTACAGTGTCAGATGTAACTGTTGATCTATAAACAGACTCTAGAGTGACTGTGGTGAGTGTAGTCCAGGTGTGAGAGGGTCTTACTTTAGCTTCTCCCAGAGGATCAGGCTCATTTCGGCCCCAGGCCCACAGGGCTTTCTCTGCCTCCACTGCGCTCACCAGGTGCAGCTCCACCTCTGCTTTACCCTGTAACACACAAGGCTCATTTAACAGCTCATGTACAAACATCTACAGGGTCACTCAATCAGAGCCAGACCCAAGTCCCAGAGTTTAGGAAAAGTGTGCAATTGGCTGTCCAGGTTATGGGATTTACATTCTCTAAAGTCATGAAGTTGGCATACTGTATGCTTCTTTATATGCCAAAGCTCTCTCCTCACCGTTAGCTCCATGTCATCATTCTCGTCTCAGGCCACAAAGCGCCACCAGCCTTTGACCCTCTTCTGTTTGAAGATGGAGATGGTGGGCAGCTCCTGCTCCTTCTTGATCATGCCCAGAGTGCACTGTTTGGCTGTCTTTTCCATAGTTACACATTGCACACTTTAGCAAACACTGCCTGATTATGTTTTAGATTGGAAATGCGGAGGAGAGGCAAAATAATAACTGCAGCAGTGGCATTCTTTAGGTACACATGTTTATTTTGACTTTCTTCTTTTTCTTTACTTTCAACCATGTAAAAATCTGTTCTTTTATGTTTGATGGAGTAAAATTATGATCTAAAAAAAAAACCCCACACCAAACAAAACTCATGAATCCACTAAGCCCAAGAGCTCCGCCTGAGTTTTAAATTGTAGAAAAGTATCCGAACAGCTCCCTCTGCTGGTCATATTGCAGTAGTGCAGTAGTAACAGTAATTTGTACAAAAGACCATGACAGTCATGTGATCGGCCTAATGTGTTTTATTTTTACTCAAAACAAAAATAACTAATAATAATAACTTTAGTTAACAGTTTAAAAAAAGAGATGAAAGATAAAAGCTTACAGCACCTGGTATTCCCAGGCGGTCTCCCATCCAAGTACTAACCAGGCCCGACCCTGCTTAGCTTCCGAGATCAGGCGTGTTCAGAGTGGTATGGCCGTAAGCGAAAGGCATTTATGTGACACTGTTTTTATATCTACATTCAAGTCTATGAATAGAAGGACATGTAGCTTTAGACATCCACAATAAGCAAAATCCCTGGATCAAATGCAGAGGATGCATTTCCCCATGAGGTTCAATAAAGTCTACCTTTACTTTAATAACAAATAGAATAGAATAAAGTGAAAGGGCTGAACTGTGCTGCAGAGAACAACTGAGAAATAGCAAAACCAGAAAGTGTGTCTCCAGTCACTCTCACATTTGAGCAGGATTTTCTTTTGGTTTAAAATGTTAATTTCATGACATCAGTAAACATGTATGACTGGGACAAAGTAGATATAAAATTAGCATTATTTGGTAAAATTATGTGAAAAGGAAAAATAGTTAACATTATTTTAAGATGAAACATTTTCATAGTGCAAATTACAGTTTGGAATAAGACCTGAAGAGGGCGCTGTACTTTTCAGCTTCTTCTTAACCCTTTAAGCGATGTGTGAAAAAAATCTTTTGAGAAAATCATCTGATACAGTGACAGAAAATGTATTCAATCAGCATTTCTCAAATCTTGTGGTTTATTAGTTTTATAATTTATTTATTTCCCTTGTTCTGGATGTCAGTTAATCTAATCTATTCACATTGACAGTCACTCTCACCTGTTCAGAAGCCTCTGCTCTCAGCATGTGTCCTTGTGTTTCTTTGTTGGGAAAAGTTGTGTCTTTCCTCTCTGTCTGCAGGGTTTTTTTTCTGCCCTCAGCAGCGGGGTAAGGGCTGTGTCAGCGTTAGGTTGCATTGCATTTTGGGAACTGTAGTTCAAATTGCTATGTACATTTTATTGGCAGGTCATTAATAATACAAATAAAAATATAAATCATCACTTGATGGTAGAAACCATGTTGGGGAGGAGAGCCCTGTGCTTATATTCAATTCAATTCAATTTATTTTTGTAAAGCCCAAAATCACAACAGCAGTCGCCTCTTAGGGTTGAACATGGAGTTGATTAACCAACAGAATCAGAAAATCAACAATGAATCAACAGAAAACAAGTAATGGATAACTGTCCCAGAACGTCCCTGTCCTTAGACCCTCCTTCTCGGCAAGGAAAAACTCCAACAAAACCCAGCGGGAAAAGGAGAAACCTCGGGGAGAACCACAGTGAAGGAGAGATCCACTCCCATGCACGGACAGGCTGCAGATGTGTCCAGGACTAAGGCGCATCCATTTGCAGATAGAGTTCAAGTCTGTAGGGCCAGAGCCCACTCAACGAGCCGTCCATTCAGTCAAGCATCATAAATTGCATAAATCAGTAAGTCAAATGTGTGCATTTTTTCATTTCCCTCTGTTCTACTTAGATCTTTTGGAGGACATAAATAAGAGTTTTAGGTCGTTCCAGGATGAGGAGAATCGTGTGAAAAATGCATCTAGTGCAGTAGCAGACTTGGCCGACACACGACAGGACACCAAGCGCAAACTGGGCACGTGCAGCGGGAGAAGAAGGTCACAGCTTTGAGTGTCGTCAACTTTAACAAACAGGTGAAACAAACAGGTTTTACAGCTTATCTGCTGTTTTATAGAAACAGGCATCTAAACGTGCACTGTGTAACTTTTCTAGTATAAGGTCCGTCACCTTCTTGTTTCCAGGGAGATGCCATTGCTGAATAATTCAATCTGTTTTGATATTTAACATGATATCCACGTCCACGTGGCACGGTGTGCCACAAGATGTTATTTCTTTGCCTTTCCTTTGGTTATAAAATATTGAGAAAATATATAAGAAAAATAATCAGTCATAACAGCAAAAAACATATGAATACAGTATATATTATTAATGTTTATTTTAGTTGTTTTTTTTTCAGGAATCGGACCAAAGCCATAAATGTGTCTGACATCACAAAGGACATTTACGATGCAGAGAAAGGTCAGGACAGAGCCAACGATGATTTGGACTCTACCAGCCAAGACCGGGACATGATCCGGGACCGGCTGTCAGAGGTACACCACCAAAAATATGAAATTACTGCAATACTCAAATTATTCATGTTAGAGCCAAATTGAGGTTGTTGTTTTCTGCCTTGGTTTCTGGTAGATTTCTCTGGGTTTGTCGCTAGAGGAGGGTAAGGGACCACCGTAACTGATGTCTGGGAGAAAAGGTGGGTCAAATGTCTTGCCAAGTAACACAATGACAATATGTACTGGTCAGAGCGGGATTCGAACCACTGAAAGCAGCTTCTATTGAACTTTGCTGATTTCTAGAACATTCTATGGGCCAATATTTAATACAGATGGGCACAGGTGAAATTAATATTGTTCAAATGCAGATTTTTGTTGTAATACAGTGAGATCTTTGGTCTAGTCACTAGTAGACATAATCAGGTTCAATATTTTTGAATTTATCTATTAAATATTTCATGTGTAAGTAGTGTTGTGGAATTTCTAATAAAAATGTAAAAATCAAATCAACAGAAAAGTTGTCTTGAATCAAAAAGCCAAAAAAGCTGTCCCTAACAGTGTCATCTCGCTCTCAGCTGACAAATGCACATACATACAGTGTATTTGTACCATCAAAACAATCATACCACTTTAGTCTAATCTAAGTGGCTCGAGGCTGAGGGACACATCGCCTCGTAGGCTAACAGACGAGATACACCCGTGCCTAATAACAGACCGTATCATGAAGGTTAGATCAAAGAGTGCCATAACAATACATAACAATACAAGTAAAGATTTAGGATAAAGAATGCCATAACAGTACAACGTGATCAATAGGGAAATCAGGCTCTTGCACATCACATTCTAGCATTTGAAAACCACCAATAGAAGATGATTTTTTTTTTTTTTTTTGTAAGTATTGACAACAGGAGAAGTATGATTGATAACTTGTTTCCAGAGGTGCACTGTGAATCTATATGACTAACTATAAGAGTGGGTCTGATGTTGCTGGATGAACTACAGAAACATGTGCGGTTGTGTTGCCGTGCATTTTGAGCTCTGAGCAGTTTGACAACACAAGGCACGTTGTGATATGGTTTGAAAACCAGCAATAAGGGAATTTCAACAGCTGGCTAGTGGCACCCATTAATGTTGCCCATGCCTCAATTTGAACTTCCTCCTCCCCACTTCCCAGTCGTTTATCATTCCAGGACACTCTGAAATCTAAACCTATCTCCACTACTGTCCCGTCTGACATCCCACCACACATCAGCTGTTGAATGAGCCTTCCAGACAAAGCTCTTTGTTTTCGCTTGTTGCCTTGTTCTCCAATACAAGCTTTGTTTCCCAGCCAGCTCAATTAGCCCCTTTATAATTAACACCCCTGACTGAGTAATCAAACAGAATCTCAATTAATGGCAAAAAGTGATGCATTGACAGTGACGCGGGGTGGTCAAACCCGGCAACAGAACAAGCCATATCTCTGGGGCAAATGTGATAGAATGACTTAAGATGAGCAGCTTGCAGACTGTCCTGACTTTGATGAAGAAACGTTTAATTATACCCCTGGTAGAAGAGGTCCCCTATTGTCTCAAGCTAATTTGTCCCTTTTGGCTACTTTCCCCATGTCCCTAAGGCCTGTCTATCTCAGGTTACCCCCCCGCTCGCACTGGCAGCACAAGTCCTAGACAGTATTTGGTTTTGTTAAGTGCGACCCAAAGATCCAGCCTCCTGATTTGCCCTCCTCATTTGTTTGGATATTTCTGTGTTACATATTTCTGAGCTATGTGATAAATAATGACTTCTGTTATCTCCCTCCTTCTGTTATCTCCCTCCTTAACAATGAGGCTGTGACACGCATGGCCCGCACAGTCAGCAGGGACTCGGACCACCCGCTCCACACCCACTTTTCTTTGTTGCCCTCGGGCCGAAGGTACAGAACACTCAGGTGGAAGCGGGCACGCTTCAGCAAAAGTTTTGTCCCCTCTGCCATTGCTGCTCTCAATAATGTGTAACTTTCTTATTGTGTGCTGTCTGTCTTTGTCCTTGTGTATGATCAATGTTGTAATGTTTTCTCCATGTATGAACAGAGTTTGTGGAAACAAATTTCCCCTCGGGGACAATAAAGGTCTATCTATTGGGACAGGTCTGATCATAGGGCTGCCTGTTTGAGCCCGCAGTGTACAAGGCTGACGGAGGACAGGAGTGATGTGCTCAGCTGTCATAGAGGTGGGTTCAACCTGTTCAACCGGTCCAACAGTTATGTTTTATGGGTGATAATTAACATGATTACAACATACATCATAAATAACAGTGTAACACAGACTCTTTAAAGAGAGTTTCATCAGCCTTTTTGCATGTAAATACAAAAAAAAGTACTGAAACTTCAGCTAACCCACACCATTAACTTTCCACTGTTGTTCCAACCTTATGACCTAAACAAAATGATAAGTCAACTAATACAAATTTTGGTTAACTCCATCAACCGATTAATAGACAGCCGCATTGTTTCCACCCTACGCCCCAAAAAACTCCACTCTCATGATCCACCTGCATCATTCCAAAAAAGCTGTTGCCTGCATCATTCCACAAACCTCCACCCTCATGTGTGTCACCTGCATCATTCAGGTCATCCCAGTGCATATAAACCCCGCTCCTTCCCATTGTTTTCTGCTAGATCATTTTATACTTCTGTGTGATATTGTCCAGCCATTCTTTGAGCTTTTTGAGGATTTTTGTGATTCGTACTGAAATGGGCTACATTCTTGCATAACCCTGCCTTTCTAAATCTACCTACATTTTCAGTAAGTTGTTGTGTTTTGACTCTTTTTTTGGGTGTAGTTTTGATACTTGATTTCTCTTTTGAATAGCGTTTTGTTGAATGTGGAGCTTGCATGTATGGGTATTGAGTATCGAGATTGGACTCCATTCTTTAATAAGGGAATTTCAACAGCTGGCTAGTGGCACCCATTAATGTTGCCCATGCCTCAATTTGAACTTCCTCATCTCCACTTCCCGGTCGTTTATCATTCCAGGAAATATTGCAATTTTAGTATCGTAAACAACACTAACATGAATACTGTACTGCACCACCACTACCAAAATATTACAGCAATAGTGGCACGGGGTGAGAACTTGTTGACTAAAGAAATTCTTAGTTGTTTTTAGCTGTTGGTAACTTTAAGTACTACATGACTCAGTACTTAATTAGTTTTCCAAAAATAACTCCCAACTAGTCTTGCCACAATACTAAAATTTCAAACTCGATTTGCATATTAAGGAATAGACTCTATACTTAATACCGATTCTGAAACCATGATAACAAAACACTCTTTCTTTAGACAACATAGTGTGATTTTAAACATTAAATAATAGTACTATGCTTTATATTCCCATGTGGTCTTATATCTGTGTAATCCCTCAGTCGTCCAGGTAGGTTCCATGGTGGTTCATGTCAAGTCAAGTCAAGTGAAATTTATTTGTAAAGCACATTTAAAAACAACCACCGCTGCCCAAAGTGCCGTACAATGTAAAATTATAAAACAAAGCATGCAAAAATACAATAGAACACAACAAATACGACACAGTACAAGAGCTTGGCTTGTGTTAAAAGTCAGTGCAAACAAATTAGTTCTCAACAACGATTTTAAAATATTAACGTTTGGGCTGTTTTAATACAAAGAAGAAGACTGTTCAGAGTCTGGGGCCAGCTACAGGAAAAGCCCAGTCCCCTTGAGTTTTTAGCCTTGGAACATCCAAAATCATCTGGTCTACTGATCTCAACACTCTCAGCATTCTTATGCACTCTTATACTTGTACTGAAACAGCTCAAGATCATTCTAAAGTTAAAAGATTCATTTCTATGCTGCAAATGTGACATTTTTAGAATACTTACTCAAATGAGTATAAAGTTTTACCAGTTTTAGTATGGATTAGTATCTGATTTTCGATACTTTTGACAACGCTAAGTCCAACGAACTTTTTTTTTTTTCTTTCTGACGTTGTGCATATATAATTACAATTTTTAATCAACTAAAGACTATCACCCATGCATTTTTGCACTTAAACTTGAAACAAAGTTCAAAGACAGAGGAAGAGAAGAAGAGGAGGAGACCTTTTTTGACCTTGTTATACTGTTGTCCCTTCATCAAAAACATATTTGGAGCTGTATTTTTTGCTTCATTCACGCTTGTTTCAAGAATCCATTAATCCAAAGTCATCTTTTCTGAGCACTCAAAATGCTCTGTTTGCATTTTGCCCATTTAGTTGTGTCATAGACAAAAGTCCAGACTTCTCCTACACAGTTTTTAACCCTATAAACCATCACCAGACTCATTCTATGGTCAAATTGTATTCACAACGAGCACATGGCTCTTTTAGCATATTATTCACAGGGTTAAGACTACTTTAAAAGTCCCTGTAACCTTTTTTTTTTGCAGCATGGCGTTCCAGCTGCTGTACGACAAACCGTGAGGGCTATCCGTGTTGTGTTTCATGAACAAAGCCAGAACTCAAGAATGAAGACCAAATATGTCATTGTCTTCATCTGTATCGTGGTCCTGGTCATCATCAAGAAGGAGAGCAACATCATTTGCAGGTAAGAGCACCTCTGTCAAGCATCTATTATACAGGCCATCACTGAGGTCTGACGAGAAGATGGAGATGCTGAGGTGGCTGTTGGTTCCACTGCTGCGGTGTTAATGGATTAAAGGATGGTGGTAACTGAAATGAATGTAGCTGGTAGAATTTATGCCTTAAAGATGTACTATGTAACTTTTCTGGTACGAAGTCACCATAGAGATATTGTTGTGCCGAGAATGTGTCACAGTATGGTAATAAAATATGCATTTATCAATCGATGAATTATAAAAACATCCATTCTTAATTGTGAACAAGGTCACGTTTCCACAGATCTGAACTGTAACTTGGTGGTCATACTGTGAAATACTCTAAATAGAGCAATAAAATCTCCATGGAGACAAGCAGGTGGCAAGCCATCCACCAGAAAAGTTACATAGTACAGCTTAAAGGGCCCAAATTACGCTATTTTCTGATCTATGTTCTAATGTTGTTTTCTCATCATAAACATACCTGGAGTTGTGTTTTGTTTGAGTCACACATTTAACACACAAACCCTGCTCATTTAGGCTGAGTTCTTAAACCAGAAACACTCTGTTTCATCTTGTGATGTCATGCTGTAATGCAGGAAATGCTCCACTGTGTTTTTAAACTCTATACACCTTCACTAGAATCATTTGGATGATTTCAGCCCTGGAATTGCCAATCTCTACTGAACTTAAGATAAAAGGAGCTGTTAACTTTAAAACTAAAGAGCATTTTGTGCTTTGTGCTGTAGACAGACTAATAATGAATTACTCAAACATTTAAGAATGAAACAAAACACAACTCCAGGTATGTTTTTGAAAAGATAACAGCATTATAATATGACTTAAAGCTCACAACAACTTTGCGCAATATAGGACTTTTAATCATAAAAATACTGTAGATAATATGACAAACATAAAATAAAGTAACATTTAAAAAAATAAATAAATAATGACAAACTGCAGCTGGGTTAATTTGTAAAATATTAAAGTACCAAGAAGTATTTTAGATCCACAGCACATTGTCATAAATAATAAAACATGTGTAGTCTTTATGAGGCATCAGGGTGTGCAGGTCTATTTGATCCAATGGGACGGCTCCATGATATGAACCATACACTCTAATGATGAAAATACATAAACATGTATACGATACATGTATGTTTAGTCTGATATCAGTGTGTGCAGATTAGAATTAGAGTGTGTGCAGATTAGATTAGAATTACATGTGCCACTGACTCATGTAATGTCTAAGCTTCAGATGGTGATAACAAAAAGCATAAATATATCAACACTATTACTATCGGCTTATGGTAACTCAAGGAAACTGAAGTTATTGCAAATTATACAGTCAGTGGAGGTAAAAATGTGTAATAAATAGATGGAATTGGACAGTGGTCATGGAAACTGAACCAAATAATGTTTATGTTCCGACTCAATGCTGGGTTTTAAAAAGGAATAATTTATGTAAAAAATTTGATTAGCATAAAATACTAAACAGCTGAACATCACGGAGCTGGAGCACAGGTCTTTCCTGGAATCCAGAATACACACTTCTCCATGGGTGTGATTGACAGGTGGATTAGCCAATCAAGGACAGACACAGTCCGTTTGTATCAAAACAAATATGGTTGCTTATGAGAAAAAAAGGGAAAAATATCACAGGGGACCGAATGTAAATGACCAATGAACTCCGGCACAATCATGTGTGGTTCTGGCTGACACATATCATTCTGGATTTACCAGGAAACGACAGGTCAGATAAAATTTGTTGTTTGTTGTTTGTCTGATTACAGATTTGCTGACCTGGTTTATGGTTAATATCTCTGCAATTACTCGGCCTATCCACATGAAACAAAACTGGCTCAAATTCAACATATTCTTTGTTAACATAAAGAAATAAAAGTAATATTCTGTTTTCACAATAGCTTCAGAAAGTGGTGTTATTATTCAACCCAAAAGACCTGCTTGTTGTCAGTTGAAAGGACTTCAAGATTAATATGGTACGTTTGTGGAACTAATCCCAAGTAAATAATGATAAGGTTCAACATTTGTAGGTCATAAGTTTGGTATTTCTTTCAAAAACAGTGAATCTCCAACAAAATCCATCTGAAATTAAGACAAATTCTAAAATATGAACGCAGCCGCTGCTGGTTTTCAGATGTGATGATGTCATACTCCCAGATGATTTTCCCATTGAGTACACTGTACTTCACAAATGTTTCATTCAGTCCTTTATTTAACCAGAATAAAGCTCCTTGAGATTAAAACTCTCTTTTACAAGTGTGTCCTGGCCAAGTGGCAGCAGCACAAATACTAATGTTTGCCCATGATTCCCCTTTAACTCCTATTAGTGACTGGACCCTACACTACAACTGACTACAGCAGAGTCAGTTCTAGCTGGTTGGTTCACATGGTCCAAAGCCTTAGAGGCGTCTGAGAAACACACAAAACAGTGAAGTGTCTGCTTTTGTATTGAATTAATAATTCTTTTAAAGCATAATACACATACCAGTGTCGAGGTCGACTTTAAAACCAAACTGTCTGTGGAGCTTGTGTGATTATTGAGCCTACTCAAGACGATATGTTCATTATTAATACGTTTCACCTCTTTCCAGAAAGCCTTAGTATTAAAAGATTTTTTAGCCATGGACTCAGCTCATATATGTATCTGTCTGAGGATATAGCCACCCTGTGCTTTAGTGCAGTTGGAGTCTGTACACATGACTGCTTCTCCTGGCAGCTCAGTATTATTTAAACAATTGATCAGTGTGAGCCAAACAGCAGGCGAGCTCATCTGAAGAGAGGGGACACCAGTCCAAATATTCACTTTTTACATTATTTTCAGTCTACAGATAGGTATGTCATCAAATCTAATAGACATGGATACAGAGATGATCACTGGGCATTTCATATAAGCCTGTGAGAGCAGCATGGGCATCATGTGTAGTGATGCAGTGGTCCATGAGGAAGTGTGCCAGGCTTCACTTATGCAAGTGTAACTCTGCTCTGGCAAGAGCTCTCTACTAGACAGAATGAATTGATTTTCTGTACAAATCTTAAAGTAGAATTCTTGTCCAAAACATTTGCATTCATATGATCAATGACATACACACTAGAAGAAGTTTCATTCTGTATAAAGGCACTAATTAAAGTGAGTTTATGCAAGTATTTCTCTTTGTTTTGCTTACATTCATTCAAGAATCACTTGTTCCTTGTGCTGTGACATTCACCAGTCTCTTATCCCACAGAACAGCCACACCTCCTGTATTTTTTCCCTCTTAATACAGAGGCTAAGCTCAGCTGTAGACTAACCTGCCCCAAGGAATCTGTCATTAATAGAATTTACTCCTTTAAGATCCTGCTTTGCACAACCATTATTAACTGACAGATGGCAAACCATTTATTTGTAAATATTCTTCTATCATCTTGTTTCCCAGGGTGTCAGATAAGCTGATCCAGAGACAGAACCCTGTGCAGAGCCCTCAGACTCCCCTGGACTACAGCAACACCAACAGATCCATCAGCATGTTCAAACTCCTGCTCAACAATAGGAACTTCTCTGATCTCCTTGATGATCAGGAGGCTTGGAGCAGATCCGGCTCAAGTGGGGGTCAAAAGCACATCCTCCTTCTGGCCATCACCCGCACTGGCTCCTCGTTCGTGGGGGAATTCTTCAACCAGCACGGGGAGGGCATGTTCTACCTGTTCGAGCCTCTTTGGCATGTGGAGCAGATGCTAGCTAGCATGCCGGAGAGAAGTAACAGCACTGGGAATGTCTACAAGGATGTGCTACAGGGGCTGTTTATGTGTGACTTTGGCCCACTGGAGAGGTTCATCTCCCCCTCGCCTCAGGACCATGTGACAGCTGCACTCTTCAGGAGGACTTCCAGTCTGTCTCTGTGTGAGGAGCCAGTGTGCACGGCCCCAGTGAAGGACGTGTTTGAGAGGTGAGGGGGTGGGGCTGGAGCAGGGGTGTCCAAACCTATTCACAGAGGGGCTCATATTGAAATAAGGCTGCATGATTTTGGAGAAAAAGAAAAAAAAACTTATAGGAGATGTGTTTTGTTTCATTCACACGTTTGAGTAACACTTTATTATCAGTCTGTCTACATCCCTAAAGCTCAAAATGCTCTTTTCCACCTTGTGATGTCATGAAGTGGTAGTTTTCAAGTTACATTTAACCTTTAGTTCAGTAGAGTTTGACAATTCCAATCATCCAAATTAAATTTTAGTGGTAGAGTTAAACACAATATACAGTATGTACTGCCAGAGGCCAGAGGGCCAACCCAGCTTGCTCTGAGTTTGACCTTCAGGCCAAAGTCTAGACTTCCTGGACAGGTGCACTGTGTGGTATTACAAAGTTTAAGATTTATATGTAGAGCCACGTCAGCACTGACTGAAATGACTGGGCAGGATTGTAATGAAAGCCTCACTGTACATCATCCCCATTCAGCGTACGTGCTTGACTTCATCCACATTTCTGTCAGTTACTAAGAGGAAGCCATAGTGACTAAACCAAACATGACCATATGTACATATATGTGTATGTACTAGTGCTTATGAGTAAAAAACTTTCACCCAGTGATTTTCAGGAGGAAGTGAAATGTTTCCATCCCGTGCCTTACCATAATATGCACTTGACTCACTGAACAATGCAGTGACACTTCAGTATCTGTCTTTGTCTGTGATTAAATTATGAAAATTTGATTTAATGAAGAAAATAAGAAATGTGATAACGTGGGTCATAAGATTGCATGTGATAGTAAATATCAGTGTGTACTTGTATAAGCATGCACATATCAGATGTACTTTTGTTGTACTTTGTCTTAAGGTATCACTGCAAGAATCGGCGCTGCGGGCCTCTGAACCTGACCCTGGCCTCTGAGTCGTGTCTGTCCAAACAGCACCTCGCCATAAAGACTGTGCGCCTCAAGCAGCTCGACTCACTACAGCCCTTAGTGGAGGACCCCCGCCTCGACATCCGCATCATCCAGCTGGTGCGGGACCCTCGAGCCATCCTGGCCTCCCGCATGGTGGCCTTTCCCTCCAAGTACCAGAACTGGAAGACCTGGGAGCTGGACGGCCAAGTCAGTTCATTTATACCACAGCAAAAGACAAAGTTTAAATCTGTCAACTGGACAAATCGTTGTAGGAGTGAAGACATTTCACTGCTCATCCAAGCTCAATTTCAGTTCTAGTCAGATTGCTGGTGGACACTCTCTAATATCTATCTGCAGGGAGGTGCTAACTACACTGAAACTGTAAACAGCTATTGTCTCCAGTTTCAGCTGAAACTACCCTATTCAGCCCTTAATGATCCTGCTATTGTTCTCATTGTTCTGGGTCTGAGGATGGAGTTGTAGATGGGGGAGAGATTATGTCTCAGGTCTCCATTCCTGTTTAAGGAAGGATTCTCTTTCCTAACAAAAATAGCTTCTCTCTCTCCCTCTTAAACCATTAATTTTCTCTTGTTAAGATCTGAACCTCACTATTTTCAAAGGAGTGGTAGTTGGATTTGAAATGGAGCTGGACAGCAGACTGTGGTTCCGAGGAGCTCTCTCGACGATGTTGGTACATTTTCTTATGGAGTGGTTGCTTAATTTCTCCAATGTAACACTCACTGCACTCTTCACTACACTGAATGGAGTAGACTACATTACTTTACTTTGTGGCTCGGAGTTTTGTCCTTTGGGTAAACCAGTTTTTATCTTAAAATGTTTGCCCAAAATGTTTGGGTTTGAAAAAGACAGGAATCTCATACTGTCTGAAAATTCAGCCATACCCACTGTGTAAGGAATGGTAACACCTTTCCTTCTGGGTTCAGATTCCCTATTATATATAGATAGATATAAGGCAGTGTCCACCAGCAATCTGACCAGAACTGAAGAAGCGGCTTGGATTAGCGGCGAAACATCTTCACTCCTACAACTATTTGTCCAGTTAACAGATTTAAACTTCGTCTTTTGCTATGGATCAGACCTGGACGACTGAGGGTTTACACATGTATACCACAGATAACATTTTATTGATGAAATAAGCAATTATGTGCCATCCACTTGCCCTCAAACGACGCTAAACCTATTTTTGTGTAGCTTGCCACTGTAGGGCCGTCACGATATTTTAAAAAAAAATAATAATAATTAAAAGTCGATTTTGAAGAAATTGACTCAATATTCAATACTCGTTCCTATATCAAAATGAAGACAATAGAATGTGGGCTTGAACATTAAACAATAGTACTTTCTGTCATATACCCATGTGGTCTTATATCTGTGTAATCTCAGTGGTCCAGGTAGGTTCATAGTGGCCCATGGGTGTATACTAGTCTATTTGTCTTATACTTGTTGTGATACAGCTCAGGTTAATTCGAAGGTTATTCAGGAAAGGTTCATTTCTGCCCTGTGAATGTGACTTTTTTAGTATCAATACTTAAAACTGGCATCAAAACAAGATGTATTTGAACATCGATTAGTTACGGATTTCTGATAGTTTTGACAACCCTGTGTCACTGTATTTAAAAGAAAAATCATGAAATAATTCTATCCAAGTCTGGTTTTGACAGTATACCTTGATTTTTGCAATGTTTTTAGATGGTAAAAAGCTACAGATGTTATTGATTTGATGTGGCTGTTAAAGTTCAAGTCCGACTTCATTATTACCCCTAGATTTCTAGACTGATTTGAAGGTTTTACAGAGAGAGGCTGGAGGTGGCTACTAACACTTTCTCTATGTTCTATGCACTTACAATGAGCTAGTGTTTTATTATTGAGCAGATAAAGTGAGTGAGTGAGTAAGTAAAGTTATTAATTATGAAGTCAAAACTGGTTTTGACATTAATTTTCAGGGTTGAGTCTCCAATATCTTTTATTCATTTATTTTTCCTCTCTTTTCCTCCCTCTCTTTTTTTCTTTACTCTTTCTCTCGTCCTTTTTCTTCCTCCTTCCTCCTCCTCTTCCAATCTTCCTTTTTCCCTTTTTCTTTGAATGGATAATTGGATAACCTTCCCCACATAATTTCTGCCCTATGCTCAAACTACTACTATTTTGAGCGTGTGTGAGGGGGACAAGTACTTAAGTACATTTTAAAGTATTTTTTACTCCACTACATTTTTTAACAGGACTGAAATGTAAAACTATTTTTAGTTTGAGACATGATGAAAAGGCTCAGGGTTTATTTTTAACATGTTCATAGTTTGAGCAAACAAAAATACAGAGATAAAAAACAGCTAGAAAAAAATATGAATTCAGTTGTTTCTGTTGAACAAAATCAGCACAAATCTGTATCAGAATCACTACATTTAAAGCTTCATTAGATCTCAAACTCTGCACAAAATACTTTTACTTTTTACTCCTTATGTACATTTTTAAACGGGTACTTTGATACTTTTACTTAAGTAAGTTTTTTTTTAACTTTTACTTTTAGTTAAGAAACAAACTTGAGTACTTCTCCCACCACTGCTCTTTATTATCTTTCAGTGCTCTCTTTTCATTCCAGGTGCCAGAAGACGACAAGGAGATGAAGAGACTTAAGGGCAACTGCGACAACATGCGGATGTCTGCGGAGCTGGGACTGAGCCGGCCGCGCTGGCTACGGGGCCGCTACATGCTCATGCGCTACGAGGACATCGCGCAGTACCCCATGGAGAAGGGTCAGGAGATGTACCGCTTCACCGGGATACGTTTTAGCGACAAGGCCCGAGACTGGATCGTGAGGAATACCCAAACCACGCAAGGGACTAGCGGGATCTACTCCACCCAGAAAAACTCATCGGAGCAGGCAGAGAAGTGGAGGTTCAGCGTCCCGTTCACGCAGGCGCAGGCGGTGCAGAGGGTTTGCGGGCCCACCATGAGGCTGTTTGGATACAAGTTTGTCCATGATGAAAAGACGCTTGTGAATAAGTCCGTAAGTCTGCTGGAGGAGAAGATGTTCTACTAATGCACAAGGGAAGACTTGATGTAGCTAAAGTGGTCCTGGTCAGCACTTTATAATACAGCTTAGTAATGATAATAATGGGATAATTTCTGATAAACCATAATCCAAGGAAGAGTGGGTTAAAGCAGACTTATTTTGCAAAATCTTTTTCTTTTTTAAGCTTTTAACCATGTTACAGTTGTTTCACCTTCCTTACCCTCTCGAAGTTGTATTCAGAGTGATTCATGCATGTTTGAGTCATCTTTTTACGCTTTTATTATTAGTATTCAAGACGTCATTGCTCAGATTTACCCACATTTTCACCGCCACTGGCATACGCCCACTGCTCTGTACTTCATTCTCCAATTTTACTTTGTTAATCGTGATACAGGTAGGATTTAGCAGCGCCATGTAGTCATATTAGTACAAAAAAAATCTGCTACTCGCTAGTGTGATGTGCAGCTGTCCAGAGGAGGCGCCAACAGCTACACAACTCTTTGTTATGATGATGTTTGCGGCATTGTCTGTTCTCAGTGGGCACCGCGGTTTTCTAATGCGGATGTATTTCTTTTATTAAGTCGTTTTAGAACTAAAATTAGCCTTTTAACATGGCCGGCATGCTAACATAAGAATGCAGTTGTAATGAATGCAGTTTGACTACAGTAGCAAGTGTGAACATCCTTATAAATTTACCTATGACATAATAGCTTCATAAACAGGTTTAATTACACAAGCAAGAATGAAGCAAATACAACCGTTTTTGGTTTTTTTTTGTTTTGTTTTTTTTTTAATGAGGGAACAATGTTTAGTATCTAGTAGTTTGGTATCTCTAGCACTTTTTTATAACAAAACATTTTCAGGTACATTTTTGTACATTTAGCATCGTAGCATTTTGTTGTTCAGTTGAGATTGGCTAATGCTCACTTGAACGTTTCTTCTCTCCCCAAACTATTTTAACAACCCCCAAACCAGACTGAGATTAGAGAAATTATTACTAACAACAAAATGCCAATGAGAGGACACTGTTTGTAAACTCCTGCTGGCTGTGTCTGCTGCTGTAATATAAAGTGCTGCAGGTTCCCCCCAGGAAACATGTGACGCTCACCATCGATGTGCCTCTTCTTTGGATCTAAAGCCTCATGATGTTTCCATATTTATTTGGGCTTGTTGTTCAAAATACCAGGTCTGATACTGAATGGTGTGTCATTCACCACAAAAGGAAGTTAGTGTCCTAAAATATGAGTCAGATGATCAGCCCATTTTGATAAGCTAAAATAACCAGGGAGAAGCCTGGAGGGAAATGAATTAATTTCTCTCCATGGTGAAGGAGTGCCACAAACACACGCAGCCACACTGATCCTATGTGATCACTGTGCTCCAGGGACATGAGGTCAAAGGCTTTGTTTGAGTTTTCAGCGATCAAACTATTGTGTATGTATGTGCCAGTTTGGGACAATCTACCGGGTCATGTTCTCACAGCTCTGTTATGAAAAACTTGATTTGAGGTGTTTAAAAAAAAAAACAAAAAAAAAACCAAACACACTTTTTAAACAATGATGTAGGTAAAATGTTTTCAAATCAAAGTTAAGAAATCTTAAGCAAGAATACATTCATATTGTAAAAGACAGGTCAGATACCAGTTATGGCGTGTGCAGTTTAAAGGAGGTGACACAATGTCAGAGCAGAGCACGGCTCCGAGTGTCACGCAGCAGATAAAGCAGCAGATAAAGCCTCCCACACTGCAGTCGCAGCTGAACGGGTTGCATAGTGAGACTTATAGATACTTTAGGTCATCACCATTAGGAAAAGAAATATTTTCAAAAAGTTCATCTAACAAATTAGATTTAGCATCCACTTGCATTGAAATCTACTCCAAAATGAAAAAAAAAAATGGATTTCACATTAAAACACAAAATAGTTTCTCTTAGTTGCTGTGTGAAGTGCCTTGAATGAGGCTAATAATAAGTAGCTGCTTGTGGCAAAATTGCCTCTTGAGGACACGGCCAGAGTTACTCCTAAAAACATGAAAACATTCTGAGACGGAGCAAACTGCAGTGTGGAAGGCTGAACTGTGTTGTAGCAGATAATAACATTCATTTACACTGTCTTCAAATATGATGTTTTACATTGACAGCTATGCACCAACCACACTATATTTCCATTTGATCTCAGGTAAAATCCTAAATATAAAATAATGCTATCAGATGTCTAAGTATATTCTGAGACTTCACCTTCTCACTTTAGCCTCATATTTACCAAACACAGTATGAAGCCATCAGAGTCATTGCAATTCAAATGAGACACATATGAAGTATGGTTTTATTTATATTTATGTGGCCTAGAAGACATGTTCTGTTTTCATCAAATGTGTCAGCCACAGAGGCTGATGCTTTTGCAATAAAAACACCTTAGCAGAATCTTGAACCAAGTCGAATGTGTTGAATGTGTTTGTTTCAAAGTGTTTTGCTTTAGTAGCCTTTACATTGGTGTTTCAATTTGTACAACTAAATCATGTTCCCCAAATGCTAATGAAGCTCTATAATAGTAATAATAATAGTAGGAAATAGTATAAATTCTGTGCTAGTTGTGAATTACTTTCTCATTGGTGTTAAAGGATGTAGACTGTAAAGAAGTTATTACAATCACAACTGAACCTGTGTTGCTGGCTCCATCATCTGCAGAGAGAGGACAAATACTAGTTTGCACTGTTCCCTCTAAGCTGCGCGCGTGCGCAATTGCGCACTGCTTCCACTGTCTCCGCGCACAGAAAATCTGCGCTGCGCACAAAAAATAAAATCAATCCTTATTAAAATAAACGCATCATTTATTTTGTACCATTTTCCACATTGACAGAGAGTGACGTGTTACTGGTGTCAGACAATGATGATTCACGTACGTGTCACGTGTTCACGTAGCTCACTCACATCATTGATACTGTTGGCCACCTGCGTTTATGTTGCAAAATGACTCAGGTGAAGGACTGAGCTCACTATAGACCAGTACAACTCGCCGAGACTTTTATTATTTTTTATCCATAAAAATCATGTTAAAGTATCAGAATATACTGCATATTTTCACACAACTACCTCTATTTTACATATCCATCCGTATTTTTTCTTTGACGCATTGAATAAGAGACTGGGAAAATCCCCGCGGCTCCTTCGCTCTTATTCGTCGTCTTCGAAGGACAGAGGCAGATTATTGTTATGACAGTAAAATATCTAAAGACCCCATGCCTCTGCTTTGAGATACCGTTTGAATTTACACGAAGCACAGTTGGTTGCGGAGTTACGATAATGGAAAGTCCACAACCGCGAGTCTATCGGCGACGACAGGACGAATACACAGCACGAATGAGGCAAGGCGCTGCTCCCTTCAGAATAATGTCGAAGCGAACGGGCAGTGGCACTGACCAAGCCAGAATAAAAAAAGAAATGCGGTTCATCAACTTGGATAAGGCGAAAAACTACTGCAGAAGTGAGAAGGACAGAGGGGAAAAATAAGGTGACATTTAAATTCTCAGTTTGTGATTATTCTAGTGTTGAGCTATTACTAATTTTAATTTATTAAGGATAATAACCATTAAATGCTTTTACTTTGAGTAGTAGAAATGCTAATTCAAACTATAATCATATATTTTACAAAGTTGATGTAATTTTCAGTGTATCACGTGTGCTGCAGCACATGTGCAGAATGTGAAGATTATATAATGTGAACATAACTGTCTCTTTTTAAGATGTGCATGTCTCAATTCCTCCGGAGCAATTAAATATTGGTCATTAAATATTGTTTCTTGTTTGAGCAGTACAAATGCTAATAAAAACTGTCAAATTGTATATTTTACAGACAGAGTTACAGGAGCAGGACTCTTTCAGACCACAACAGCAGGATTTCTCTCATTTAGACCACAGTAGGATTCTCCCAGAAGAACAGTAGGATTCTCCCAGAAGAACAGTAGGATTCTCCCAGAAGAACAGTTCGAGTCTCCTAGACTATAGTGAGACTCTCTTACTCAGTGCATAGCAGGATCTTCATATAAAAAAAAATAAATCTAAGCATGTATCAAAATAGTTTCAATTGAGTTTATTTTTTTACTTGGTTCAGTTGGCTGTTCATATTTTGTCCAGGTTAAACTAAATATGCTTCTAATAGAGAGTAGTTATGGACAAGATCGTTGTCTATTCCATTGTAATAATACAAAATCTCGTATTAAAAGTAATTTGACAGTAATTACTGTTGTAATTTGATTCTTTTAATACATCTTGTAAGTTGTTTGGATGTAATGCTCGCGTGTTCACAGTGTGCACGTCTGATGGTGCTCACAGTGGTCAAGAGAGCGCTCAGGGAGTTTGTGTGTTTGCTCAGATACATAAAAAATTAGAGGGAACATTGCTAGTTTGTCTCATCCTAAGTATATGGACAGGCCCTCTGTGTCACTGAGCTCCAGAGGCTGCACTAGTCATGATTGGCTGCAGATGCTGGGGTTTAGTTAGTGACCATTCAAATCAGAGGAGTCCTTTTAGGTTTAATCACACTACATTTCAGCATTGAAGCTGAGACTCATGTGAAGATCATTCTGCTTTCTGATTGGATAATCGTCTTGACACACTGATTCAAATCATGTTCATGGAATTAAAAAAAAAAAATGAAAGGCCCTGAAAACACAACTTCAGGCATATTGGAAAAAAAAAAAAAAAAAAAAAACAACACTGTTTCACCTGGTGATGTCATGCAATAATACAGGAAGTGCTCCCCTGTGTTTTTAAACTCCACACACTTTCACTATATATATATATATATATATATATATATATATATATATATATATATATATGTGTGTGTGTGTGTGTGTGTGTGTATATGTATATATATATATACATATACACACACACACACACACACACACACACACACACATATATATATATATATATATATATATATATATATATATATATATATATATATATATATATATATATATATATATATATATATACATATATATATATATATACATATATATATATATACGGCCATCACTGAGGTCCATCCTCACCTCCATCACTGTGTGGTTCGCTGGGGCCACTGCCAGGGACAGACAGAGACTGCAGTGCATTGTGCGCTCTGCTGAGAAGGTGATTGGCTGCAGCCTTCCATCTCTCCAGGACCTGTACGTCTCCAGGACTCGGGGGTGAGCAGGTCGTATAGCAGCTGACACTTCTCACCCTGGACATGGACTATTTCAGACACTACCCTCTGGCAGGAGGCTACGGTCCTTTAGAACCAGAACCTCTCGTCATAAGAACAGTTTCTTCCCCTCTGCTGTTTCCCTCATGAACACTTCATAAACCTGCACTAAACTGGACACTTTATAACACTGGTCACTAAATAACCCATGTTGCACTGTTGTTGTTGTTTGATGCTGCTATTGTATATATTTTCTACCTGCATGCCCTTATTTGTATTTATTCAGTGTGTGTTTTTTTTGTGTGTGGTCTATGTGCACTTTATCACCGAAGTAAGTTCCTAGTCTGTGAAATCGGCTCACGGAATATGGCAATAAAACTTATTCTGATTCTGATTCTGATTCTGAAATGATATTACTCAAGCAGGAGTATAAAGTAGTTGTCCAAGAAAAAAAAACTACTACTCAAGTAAGAGTAAGTTAAAGAGTAACTGTTGGGACATAACATCTGAGTTATAATGTGATGGTAAATTAATTGGAAGGATAAAACATTAAATAATGCACAGATTTGGTATTTTCTAACAATAAACACTTGTATCTCTTGTAGACTTACAGTGGTATTAGTATCCAGAACTTTTACTCATGTACTATCACTTTAAACAAATTGTTACTCAAGTAGGAGTAATAGTATGCTGCTACAAAAGTACTCTATAAAGTATAATTTACTGTCCACATTTGGTTAATGGGAAAGATGTCGTCACTAGGCGTACTATTTCATGCCGGTTAACATCCCTATTTCTGAACAAAAAAGCATAGAGTGAGCACAGGACTCTCTCCCTCACACTTCTGTCTGTTTGTTGTTGCAGATCTGTGGTGGTCCTGGCCTGGACTGGCATTTTTGTTTTGCTGTGTGAATGAACAAATGAATGGGAATGAACAACTGATGAGTACTTGAAAAAAAATCTATGACAGAATATAACTGTCACTGAAAAGTATTTAAAATGTGGCATCAATGAGGGAGTGAAGGACACAAGTAACAATTGGGGATCAAACTTTAGACTTTGCTCTTGTCCTTGTTTGAGCCCAGTTTAGTATTATTTAGTATTATTGCAGATTTGATTTGGTTCTGTTTTAGCCCTGGTTTAGTTCATTTCCATGTTTACTCCCAGTTTAGTTTGTATTGAATGGACTAAGACTTTGTAATTCTTAGGCTGGACTGTAGATGGTACTGTGTCTCTTCTAGGTTTGGTTACACTGATGGAGAAATTTGAACAAACAGAAAAAATGTGAAAAAAGAAAACTCATCTATTTACATGGAGCCAAGGAGATGATGTCACCAGGACAAGTTACAGGTCAGACCTGTGGAGAAGCAAGCATGTGTACAGCATGAATGTTTGTCTTCAAATTGTATTTTTTGCAATAAAAGAACCAGTTATTGAATAAATGCAAGATAGACAAGTTTAATGCTGTGGAATATTAGAAGCAAGGCAATAACGATCATCTCCATGGAGACAAGCAAATGACAGACTCACCACCTCAACACAAAAAATGACATAGTGCACCTTTAAAAATACCACACAGGCCTAGTTGATGGTGGAATACTGGCTCCTGGCCCCATCTGAGAAGACATCAACACCATCTACAGCTCTAGATGAGTCTGTGTAGGTGTAATCCCTCATTAATATAAATACCTTTATTGTTAGTACTTTTTCTGCCTAAATACTTGTTTTTGCATGAACTCCTGTGCACAGAGATTATGTAATCATTTTGAGAGCTTTTGCCACACCCCCTTTTTAAATCAATCTGCAGGTCATGTTTTTGGCTGACCAAGAATTTCCTTCCCTACTGTTCAGCTGCAGTGTCTCACCTTAAGTGGACTTTTCTATATTGTAAGTTATTAATGTGTAACAGCAGTACATAACAGCTGTATTTGAAAGTCCCTGATAAAAGCATATTGCGCAAACTAAAACGGCTCTGGACGCTTATGTAATGCTTTTGTCTTGCTCTTACATCCTGTACTGCAATTATTTATAAATGACAACAGAAAAAGTGACATTTTACCAAGCTAACCTGAAGTAGCCTGCACCAGAGCAGCTGTGACGTTGCTGTTGTTTACAGAGGGTTTGATAATGGACTGAATCATGCCGATAAGTGTCCACCTGCTTCCAAAAAACAAGCTCCAATCCACAGCAACAACTTTTCATTCACAAAAATATCCACTTCCTGCAGTTGTGGTATTTGTTTTTGTGACCGTAAGCATCCAGTTCTCTAATGTGGATTAAACCATTAGACTAGAGTGGAGAAAGAGAGAAATCAGATTGAAATTGCAATTTGAATGATTGTGATTAGTAAATGAGAACAATCTGCACATTTTGTCCTAAATGAATCTCCATGTTTATGTTTAAAAAATACAAATCCAGTGGGTTTTGACCTCGACAAATATGTTCCTTAATGAGAAACTATGTTTGGCCGTTTTAGTCAAAAATGTGGTACTTCAATTAATGCATGTTTGAGTAATGGAAAATGTTTGTACTATCTCCACTCACTGCTTGCTACTTATTTACAACAAAAAGCACAAAATATCCTATCTTATTCTGCATAAAATCTGCTAGAACTGTTTAGATCTGTTCTAACATCTGAAATGTGATTCCTGTGTTTGTTTATGAGATCTGGATAATTTTTCTCAAATCGTTCAGCCCTAATGTAAACTCCGCATATTAACATGGCTATTAGTGCTAAAAGTCATTTTATAAGAATATGGGTTCTTCAAAATTTGCAATTTAATCTTCAGAATCTAATCAAAGTCTAATTGCAGTTATCATTTGGAAAAAAAAGACTACATCGCATGATTCGAACGTCAACATAATTTAAACTAATGGACCCACCTGAGGTCTGATCTATAAAACCATATCCGGCTTGTATTGGTCTCCATGTGAAGTGTGTGTGTCATATGTTAGGCTCATGTTTATCTGTATGGGCACAGCGCTCAGATCATGCTGCAGAGACAGATTACATGATTTACTCTGGGGGCACAATAAACGCCCGTGTTGTACAGCTGCACCAAGCTCTCTATCTCCAGTCATATTTGGACATTTGTTATTTAGGATATCTCTATGTTCAAACTTTTATTTGAAAGGGGTGTGATAAAAGATTAGGACAGGATAACCACTCTGCCACAGTAACACAGGGAGAACATGCACACTCCAGTCAGAGACGTCAGAAGTTTAATCCATGTTGTGAAAATCATCTGTAATATAATATCAAAAGAAACAAGAAGAGTGCCTGTGTAGATTTATTATGTTTGCACCAATAAACAAACGATCCCACTACTGACAGAGTTTCTGCTGCAGTGAGCCCAGAGCAGTGGGGTAACACACTTAAATACTGTCTGAGGTCCAAGCCCTTCCTCAAGTACAGTTTGCATTTAGGTCAGTCTGGACATTTAGCCTTTTTAGCTCAGAGAGGTCACACCTTTACATTAGCATCTGAGTACAAGTACGGATGATCAAACAATGAACATGTGAAATAAAACATGTAAATGGAAAACAGTTACCTACAGCCTTTTGTAAGACTAAAGGACAAAGACTAGTGTGGCTTTTAACAATTCTTACAGTGTATTTTGGACAATGGAAAATAACACACAATACTAAAATTTGTACCGCACCCACACCCTCCTCACTGAGAGGAGACAGGATGACCACTCTGCCACAGTACCACAGGGAGAACATGCACACTCTACTCATAACATGGACTGATCTATATGTGTTTAACATCTTAACAAATGTCTCTGTCTGGCTGTGAGATTGTGATGTTTTGTCAGATGTGACAGAACACTGTTATAACATAGTTTGGGGTTTTTTTAAAAGTTGATTTTTACATAATATGTCCCCTTTAAGTGCCAACAAAATAAGTCGTGAGTAGAAGTTGATTCATTTCTGCTTCTCCATCTCATCTGTGAGCAAAAAACTGTTTTAATTTTATTTATAGTTTGATCCAATGGAGGCTCAGCTGTCTCCGTGCTTGCGTAACAGATTTAGGGACATTCTTAAGAGTATTATCATGTGTTTGCCGTGCTTTTGTCCTTATTGTGAGCAGTATCAAAGCTGCACGCTGCATTC
This sequence comes from Periophthalmus modestus, assembly GCA_019594935.1. Lineage (NCBI taxonomy): Eukaryota > Metazoa > Chordata > Actinopteri > Gobiiformes > Gobiidae > Periophthalmus > Periophthalmus modestus. The sequence continues at coordinate 172,819 of JAIEZT010000104.1, read as the reverse complement.
ACAATAGGGTTATGAGAATCAAAAAGAAGGCTGGAAAAGAAAAACAATATATAAAAGAGATTTATTTTTTCTCGAAATAGTTCATGTTTTGTGTTACTGTGGTTATGTAATCGTACACTGCGTCTGCTTAGAAACACGTTTGTGACATTTTGGAGGGAAAATGGATGAAAATAAAAATGCTCTGAATTTGGACACTATTTGGACAGTCACTTTTCCTAAGTTATTCTTGCAGTGACAGCTGCCTTGGGGTAAATGTCTTGCCCAATGACACAACCACAATATGGCCTGGCTCAGATCAAACTGACAACCTTCCGTTTCCATGGCGACCATCTACACCTTGACCCGAGGCACCATCACTGCGACAGTAAGCTTTTTGGTCTTCTTTAGAAATGCTTTGCTAACTGCACAAGAACAAGTTCTCCCTGTGTCACTGTGGTTATCCTGTCTGCTGGTTGTAGGTTAGACTCCTGATCTATGAGTGGAGAGTTTGTGAGAGGTCATTTTCTTTCTCACTCAATAAACTTCGCCTAATCCTCCACAATCGAACTTTCTAATCAGGCCTTACTTGGAATTGTGGATATCTTTGGACATCTTTTAATTGGCCCCTTTCTAATGACTCCAAACTTAAATCTGCTGATGTGAAACCAGGAAGTACTTGGAAACGATGCAAGTAAGTTTAAATTGGCAAAACACTTTAATTACTGCAATATGTTAAACTCAGGGTGCAAACTGTCCAAACTTTGCAACAGAAACTTATACTTTGAACATGACTCATTGATATCCAGTAATCAGAAACATAATGAACAGAAGAAAAAACAAGAGACACGGGGAGGAAAGGGTCGAGAGCGTGGAGATAGGCGGTGATGCTGGGATAGGCTCGTATAAATAGGGCTTCTGGGTAATTATCGGTGTGGTTCTTTATTAGCTGTGGTTTGCTGGAGAGAAGCAGGAGGAGGCTGAGGTGTGGTCCTGCTCCTGAATCTCAGCTAAACATATTAACTCCATTTATTATAAAGTGTTACTCTAACACTAAATGTGCCTGTTTTGCATATTGGTGGAGTGAATTTTCATTACATAATTGGGAGTGTTGCTACAGATAACTTTTGCTCCCTTAAGAGTTACTTCTATCGAAGCAGACTCTTTACTTTAGTTTATGTTTCTTAGTAAATCCCAAAGCTTTAAACTCACAGGATTTGTGTCATGGATCACAGATGTGACGTGTCCGGCTTAGCTCCTCGTCCAAACATCTTTCTCTCAGACAGAGCTGAGCCTCAGGCAAAAGTCTGACACTTGAACACACATTTGTTACATAAAGCTGCTAGAGCCAAGAAACCAGAGCCAGAGCTGCCCTGGGGCAGACTGACTGAAACAGACATGGGTGCCATCTGTGCCAAGGCAGCATTGGACAAGCACCCATTATATACAGACACGTGTGAGGCCACTTCACTGTGATGTGAACAAGCAAGAGCAAGAGTAGAACTATCAAACCTCTGGTTATGGGGCAATCATTTTACCTCCTCTACACATTTAACAGCCAGCTCCAAGTCAATTGTATTATTTCATTTTGGTTAAATCAGTGAAGTGAATAGAGTAGAATGTACAGGTTACTTTTCTTTATAGTCTGTCTGTCGCCTTTATTTTATTCTCTGCATTTGACCCATTCTTACACAGTTTTGATTTGGGACACCTGCCAGGAGCAGAGACCCATCTCTAGATCTTAGACCTGGTCATGAACCACCCAAACACAGGGAGAACATGCAAACTCCTCACTGAAGGCCCCACCCAGCACGGGAATCGGACCAGAGACTTCTGCAAGTGCAAGACACATGTGTTTTATGGTTCTTTATTAATAACTCTTGTTTATTAAGTGTATAGAGATGACATTTTCAAAGCCAAATAGTTCCTGTTTTGGCAGAGTCAGTGTAATGGACTTTACGCATCCTGACAACCGTGAACTCAGCTCAGCAGTTTAACTTCAGAGTGTGGCATTTATGAAGTCTGAGCTTTTCAAGTGGCTCAAATCCAAATGAAGCCATTTTTATCTCTCAATTATCAACAAACTCACAGCAAACCCCTCCTGATGACCCCTCCCTCCATCTCCTCTCTATCTCCCTCTCTCATCCTCCTCTCTCCTCTCCTCTCTCTCTCCCTCTCTCTCCTCTCCTCTTTCCTCTCTTCTCTCCTCTTCTCTCTTCTCTGTCTCCTCTCCTTTTACACAGAGCAGGACTGAGGTCATTTGCCCCACAATCACAGAGAAAAGTGCATCTCATGTGTTCCTCAGATAACCTAAACAGTAATAATACTGCATGGCTAAGCATGATGGGAAAAATTATTATTCATTGAATAATGATGCTCAATTGTCCTTAAAAGGTTTTAAAATAAAATAAGACCACAAAAAGTCTTTAGTTTTCCACAGTTCTGTATTGTCTTAATTGAATCAAACACAAAGCAGAGGAACAGTGATAAACAGTTCAGATCTGGACAGTGTCATATATGCACAGTGAGGCAAATAAGTATTTGAACACCCTGTGATTTTGCAAGTTCTCCCACTTAGAAATCATGGAGGGGTCTGAAATTTTCATCTTAGGTGCATGTCCACTGTAAGAGACAATCTAAAAAAAATCTGGAAATCACATTGTATGATTTTTTAAATAATTGATGTGTATGTTACTGCTGCAAATAAGTATTTGAACATCTGAGAAAATCAGTGTTAATATTTGGTACAGTAGCTTTTGTTTGCAATTACAGAGGTCAAACGTTTCCTGTAGTTTTTCACCAGGTTTGCTCACACTGGAGGAGGTGGCCCACTCCTCCACTCAGATCTTCTCTAGATCAGTCAGGTTTCTGGGCTGTCGCTGAGAAACATGGAATTTGAGCTCCCTCCAAAGATTTTCTATTGGTTTTAGGTCTGGAGACTGGCTAGGCCACTCCAGAACCTTGATATGCTTCTTATGGAGCCATCCCTTGGTTCTCCTGGCTGTGCTTCGGGTCATTGTCATGTTGAAGACCCAGCCACGACCCATCATCAATTCTCTAACTGAGGGAAGGAGGTTCTTCCCCAAAATCTCACAATACATGGCCCTGGTCATCCTCTCCTTAATACAATGCAGTCGTCTTGTCCCACGTGCAGAAAATACCCCTAAAGCATGATGCTACCACCCCCATGCTTCACAGTGGGGATGGTGTTCTTTGGATGGTCCTCATCATTCTTCTTCCTCCAAACACGTAGAGTGGAATTAAGACCAAAAAGTTCTATTTTGGTCTCATCTGACCACATGACTTTCTCCCATGCCTCCTCTGGATCATCCAAATGGTCATTGGCAAACTTAAGACGGGTCTGGACATGTGCTGGTTTAAGCAGGGGAACCTTCCGTGCCATGATTTTAAACCATGACGTCTTAGTGTATTACTAACAGTAACCTTGGAAACGGTGGTCCCAGCTCTTTTCAGGTCATTGACCAGCTCCTCCAGTGTAGTTCTGGGTTGATTTCTCATCTTTCTTAGGATCATTGAGACAAGGTGAGATCTTGCATGGATCCCCAGTCTGAGGGAGATTGACAGTCATGTTTAGCTTCTTCCATCTTCTAATAATTAACAGTGGATCTTTTTTCACCAAGCTGCTTGGCAATTGCCCCGTAGCCCTTTCCAGCCTCCTGGACACAGTTTTGTGTCCACGAGGCTGCAGCCTACAGTTTTGTCTCTTGTGCATTTTGACAGTTGTTTGGTCTTGGCCATGTTAGTAGTTGGAGTCTTACTGATTGTATGGGGTGGACAGGTGTCTTTATGCAGCTAACCACCTCAAACAGGTGCTTCTAATTTAGGAGAATAAGTGGTGGAGGTGGACTTTTTAAAGGCAACTAACAGGTCTTTGAGGGTCAGAATTCTAGCTGATAGACAGGTGTTCAAATATTATTTGCAGCAGTAACATACAAATAATTTATTTTTTTTAAAATCATACAATGTGATTTCCAGATTTTTTTTTTTTTAGATTATGTCTCTCACAGTGGACATGCAAGATGAAAATTTCAGATCTCTCCATGATTTCTAAGTATATATATATGTGTGTGTGTGTGTGTGTGTGTGTGTGTGTGTGTGTGTGTGTGTATATATATATATATATATATATATATATATATATATATATATATATATATATATATATATATATATATATATATATATATATATATATATATATATATGTGTGTGTGTGTGTGTGTGTGTGTGTGTGTGTGTGTGTGTGTGTGTGTGTATATATATTATATATATATATATATATAATATATATATATATATATATATATATATATATATATATATATATATATATATATATATATATATATATATATATATATATATATATATATATATATATATATATATATAGCCCCCCAGAGTCAGACCTCAGGGCACAAACATCAGGTTCTGAGCTGGACTTCTACTTTAGAGGTCGCTCAGTGTTTTTCAGGTGGGTCAATAGCGCTGCCTTTGTTAACTTATCGTTTGTAACATCTGTCCCAAACAAACAGCATCACGGATCAACGTTGGCACTTGACGTCACATCCATGACGTTGTCGTCGCGGGGCTGAGGGGCGGGGTCCTTCAAAGCTCCGCGCGGAGCGTAGCGCGTGGATCAAACTTGTTCTGCACGAGACTGAGCTGCAGCGGCGCGCGCTCCTCTGTGTCTCACCTGTCCCGTGACACCTGTCCCGTGACACCTGCGCTGTTTGCAACTGTCCAGTGACACCTGTCAGATGTTGGCGCGAGTGGTGCTGTGCGCGGGGCTGCTGTGCGCGCTGTGGCGCACGGGACGCACCGAGACCGAGAGGGACGAGAGAGACGCACTGGACCTGCGCTACAACAACAGACTGGTGAGTGAAGACACTACACAGCGGGCACATGGTGGGAGGTTTTATTCGGTAAACTTCACTTTGAGACTATATAGGAAGCTCATTTTAAATGGGAAAGGACTTTGGCTCTGGCATGGGACACCTGACCACATGACCTTTAGTTCACAGGACCTTCAGTCAATGAAAGTGATCTGAAATGAAGGAAGTCATGCCCGTATTTAAAACAAACACCTCATGTGATCGGTTATAAGGTTCAAAAAGACCACATTGTCTCAAATGTTATGAAAATAGTTGCACGCGCTGTAATTCAGTGAAAAGTTAAATTTAATGATACTTTTATTTCAAACTCAGAATTCAGTCTGAGGGACACAGTGGTTTATGTGTCATCACCAGAGTGAAGCTTCATACTGTAGTACTATGTTCATCATCACATGCATGTGATGCTGGTGTTTCAGTTGGGAGACCTGCAGGAGGTGCTGGAGAAGCTGCAGACCAAGAGGATCAACCCCTGGGAGAAGAAGTATGGACAGGTCCCCTCTGTGAGTAACACCCATGGGTGACACCATATACAGTCTGACACATACGATCTCATTCATCAGGCTTATTGTTGGGTGTCACATTCTACTGGCCAATCATATTTAATACAGATGGGGGCATCTCAATTTTATATTGTTAAAATGCACATTTGTGTTGTAATACAGTGAGTTCTTGGGTGTAGTCACTAATAGAAATGATCAGGTTCAACATTTGTGCATTTACCTTTTGGATGTTTCATGTACAGAGTAATCAACAGTGAAATCTGGTTTTAGTCCCTCCTCTGGGAGAATGACATCATCACAGACTCTGAAAACCACCAAGTCACTTCTGTTTCTCTCCTCTTGACTAAAACATAGGCTTGTTTCATTTTCTGGTTGTGCCCCAGGGCAAGAAACTTGTTCCACTTTGTATGACTGTGGTGTGTTATTGGTTCTGGTCAGGAGAGCTGATGGCACAGATTGCCAGCCTTGCTTCTGTTAGTTAACCCTAGGGCAGCTGTGGCTATGTACCTGACCAGAGTGTGGAGAGTGAATGAATAATGCATGAAACTTTTGAGTGTGTGGAAAAATAATATAGAAAAGAAATGCATTATTAGTACAGCATCTAATTAAGTAGTTTGAGTCCAACTAGGCTATTGTCATAAAGTCATAAATATCAGAGGGTAGGACTATGTATAACATTTACTTAAGTAACTTTTAAGAAACAGACTAGCAAGAGACTATGCAGTATAATCAGTCTGTCAGTTATTTGTATTTATAATTTTTCTTATTATTTAAGCTTAAGTGTGGTTCACAGTGTGACCTGTGTATTGTGTGGTTCACAGTGTGACTTGGGGGAGCACTGCGCGGTGCGTAAAGGTGCTCGGATCGGCCGCATGTGTGACTGTCCACAGGGAGCCTTCTGCAACTTCTTCCTCCTCAAGTGTCTATGATCTAGAGTCCCCCAGAGTCTATTTTCAAACCTGTATCATGAACTGTACATATACATACAGTGTAAAGTCTTGTATTATATATGCATAAGTGTGAAATAAAGTTTTTGTCATGAATGCATTTCACTTCTCTAAGCCTGTAGTGTTCAGTCCATAGACCACAGCAAAGCCAAGGTTAAAGGTGCTCAAAATGCTCAAGTTTCAAAAACATTCTTTCATTTAAAAAAAATGAGCGACATGCTTGTTTGGTTCATATAGTCAAGCCCAAAATACATTTCATTTCATTTACTTTGAATGAAAGTCAACACTGTCGTGTAATGAACAAAAAAACCCAAAACACTTTATAAAATGTCATATATCCAAGAACTTATCATTAAAAGCTTTGTTTCTCCATCCATACAAGAAATCTAAAATATCCTATGGCTTCAAGTTATTAAAGTTCATTTACTTAGACAAATTCTGTGTACATTTCAGGAGCATGGAACATTAATATTGAAGTTTACAAATAAGTTCACATTGCTCCTGTAATATGCTTCATGCAAGTATGCATTGATATTTTGTCAAAAGTAAATAAAAATAAATTCAAATTTCATGTATACTTCAGAAATGGCCAAAAATGATCCGAGCCAATCGTATTTTTTTCCCCAGTTTTATTGTTTGCCACAGCTCCTGGTGAGTCTAAAGCTACAAAACAAATAGATAACATTAAAAAACAAAGTGAAGAGCAGCAGTCATTTTTAAAGGATTTTATTAAGAACAAAGATGGCGTCTAGACCCCTCGCGGCTGTTTGAAGTTCATCCCGACGGTGGGCTGTGTGACCTGCAGATTGGACAGGCTGCCGAAGTCCTGGAAAACAGACAGGAAAACATCAGTATTTTCATTTGGGATAAAACTTAAGCTAAGACCATAATGTCCCATTTAGGAGACAAAAGTCATAAAATTTCAAGTGAAAAAAGGCTGTACATGTTTTGTCATGCAGGTAAAGTTTGTTGAGCCCCAGTATTGAAAAAAGCAGCTCACTGTGTGCCTTTTGCATCCAATTATAAAGCATTTTCATCCTGCTCAAAGATGAAAGTAGTGCTGGTCTACCAGTCGAATGATTGTTGAATCAAAACTGTCAAAAACGCTCACCAATTCATAATGAATATTTAGTATGCCAAGATGTTTAAGGAAAGGAAGGCTGGCCCACTGCAAACACTTAAAAGCATGGGGGGAAAAAAACCCTGCTCATTTTAAAGACGGCAAAAACCAGGTACAGTGTCCAAGTGTTGAAAATGCACGCAAAAAGCATTATTAGAATACTTTTGCATTCAATGTCCTTATCTGTTAAACAGTGACGCTTTATAGACATCACCTTTACAAATGTGTGAGTGCCACAGGGTGTGACGGCACAGATCCTCCACACACAGGGAAAGGCTCTCAGACTCATGTTCCTGCATTATCAATGACCTGGAGACAAACTCCACAGACACTTTCGATACAGGGCCACAGCTGTCAGTCATTTTGGCTTTGTTCCGAAGGGTGTTAGGAAAAAGCCCAATTTACACCTTGTCATCAAGTCTTTTCCTTCATCAAAAACATAATTCAACTAAAATGTCATGCTAATTACATTACTAAAGCCTTAATAATTTCACTCAACCATTATATCTACATCTACACATATACACACACACATTTTATATATATTATATATACATGCATACATATACATATACATACATACATCTACACACACACACATATATATATATATATATATTTTTTTTTTTTTTTTTTTTTTTAAGGTCGATTGGAACTCTAGGATTGAGAAGTAGAACTTGGATCTTATCTCCACTCATCCACTTCTACACCAGAAAGCACTGACCAGACAGCACCTTACAGCTCTTATTTATATAGTGAAAATTACACCAAGCAAAAAGATTCAGCACTGTGCCTCCCTCTGCTGGCCATTTTAAGTGTTCAAAAGGTCCCAGTGAAGACATTGTTGAAATGCTTTGTAAAATGTAAAGATTATAATAAATACCACCAAAGCAGTGACAAAGACTGATTTAGAAAAGCACTGAAATATAAATGTATATAAATGTATGTATGTTTATGTATATGTATATGTATATATATATATATATATATATATATATATATATATATACACACACACACACACACACACACACACACACACACACACACACACACACACACACAATTTCTGAATGTAATGACCAAATAAAATACCTATCTATCTATATATAATCCAGCTTTAACATTCTGTACATTTGCCAGTTAGTTTTAGGTTAGACTTTTAGACTCACCAGCAGCTTCAGCATCTCCTTTGTGTCAGGGTCAACTTCAATCAGCTCCTGGTCCAGAGCAGAAACCTGAACAGACAAAAACATAAAGCTTTAATATTGCAGTGGTTCTGTTATTACCATCACCACCTCCTGTTGCATCCATCAGGTTTAGAGGCACACTTAAACGTTTTTCCTCTACCAATCAAGTTTATGAGCTCAGCAACTCACACCTATTTGACAATAATTTTCTCTGATTATTAATGCAACCATTGCTCTTATTACTGCACCTTTTAAAAAATTCTTACTGATATTGCGAATGTAGCATTTTTTAATTCTGTAATGGTTATTTTTAAGAAGATTCCAGGAAGACTAGCAGCCATTATATGGGCTGTTAGTGGGGATCTTAATAAAACAAACACATTTGCTTTGGTCCTGATTTAGCCTAAAAGTTTCAATTTTGACAAAATTCATACTAGGACCTATTCATAAATATGACCAATACTGGGCTTTGAATAATGAACATGAAGTTCATATTAGCCAAGCCATATTGCATCAATCCAATCTACCACATACTTAAAGTTGACGTTTTACACTAAATATAACTACAATGTTTAATGCAGTAAATGTTTGAGTGCCACAGGGTGTGAAGTCACAGATCCTCCACACACAGGGAAAGGCTCTCAGACTCATATCCCTGCATTATCAATGACCTGGAGACAAACTCCACAGACACTTTCGATACAGGGCCAAACAACAAGAACAATACAACAGCAACCAGGTCAGGAATAGCATTGGCCATGAAAAAAAAAAAAAAAAATCTAAACAATCAGAGACAGACCAGAGAAGCTGATGGCTGAGAAACCCTGCTGAAGATTTTGACTGATATGTAGGCCAGTTTTAATATTTTTCCCCAACTTTTCCAAATAGAAGCACAAACTTATCCAGTTTGTAGTAAAACTGGGTTATGGATAAGAAGTGTAGTCACATTTTGGCAGTACCGTCTTTGGACTTAAGTGTTCAAATAAAGCTTACTGCATACATTTTCATGGACATTTCTGCAGGTGGCTGGGCCAAACAAAATGTCGGCCTGTGCTACAGATTTAAAGCAGATAGCAAATATGCTAAAAAATTCAAATATCATCCCGATACAATAGGTCTATTGCTACAGTCTGAAGGCAAACTTGCATTAAAAGGGCAATCAAATTAACTTGTGAGCCACCATCCTGGAGAGACTTCAGAGTCTAGCTTTTATTTATCGTTACAAATGGCGTCTACTTTACCCCCTCCACTCCCACTTGAAACTCCAATAAGGTTAAAAAGCGCAGAGGAAATCACCAATGACAACACAAATTTGCCCAGAGCTCACAATTTAGACAGCAAAAAATATTTTGGCAATAAAGAAAAAGCTGAAAAGATGTTCACAAAGCAATGCAACTTTCTCTTCCAATACCAAAACGTTACCAATGGTTTACAACAATATTGCTATGGTCTTTGCATCTGGTTTATAAAGCTATAATCTGACATTCAATATGAGTAGCAGCCACTGAGGCCAACAACCAAAACAACAAACTCAAGATACAATGGAAAATGTATCTACAAAAGCATGATGAAAACACTTCAGTTTGACTTAATGGACATGGATTCAAAGAAAAGTGCTTTGAATCCAAAAAGGTTGACTGCCGCAGCTGTAAAGCTCCTGTCTGCAATACTGACCTCTGGAACATAATTGTCCCTCCTCTCGCGCTCCTCCTCCTGCAGTTTGATGGAGATGCCTCTGACTGGACCCCTCTGGATCCTCTTCATCAGATGTGTCACATACCTGACAGAAAATCATGGTTTCTAAATTAATTTAAATTTAGAAAAAAAATGTTTAGAATATGTTTGAAAATAGCATGAGTGTCTTGCACATTAGTGTCTTGTAGAGTTGGCTGGAATGTTCCACAGTGTGGCATTAATTTTATCTACCTTTATGGAGACAAGCAGGGGATGCCATCAGGTACCAAGTTACAGGTTAGAGCTGTGGGGAGGCAAGCCAAGCCTGCTCACAGTAAAAATGTATTTTCTTTCATGGTACTGAACAACTGAAACAATTTAATAAATGCAAGATACAAATTTAATGCCAGACTGGGAAACATTCTATGCAAAAGCAATAACATTTATATGGAGACAAGCAGGTGGCAAACCCACAACCAAATACTTGTAGAGCACCTTAAAAAAGTTGTAACAGTTGTAAGTATTGAACCACCAAGCTTTCAGTTTAACAGGAAATGCAATGTGTATTATATTTGATCAACTTTCGAATGTCTGAGAGCGCCAGGGTTCGACAGGAACTGAACGTCCCTCAAACACAGGGAAAGGCTCTCTGGTTGTTCTGCCTGCATTATCAATGACCTGGCCACAAAGATCCACAGTCACTTTCGATACAGGCCACAAATGCTAGTATGATGACTCCTATGTGATAAAAAATTATTTGAATGATTGTATTTGTAGAATATACTGTACTTAAAAAGTATTTATGGATCAGTAAATATTTCTCCCAATGAGTCCAATTTCAGTCCCTTACCCAGCGATCTTGTTGCGGAGCTTCTTGCTGGGAATGATGGCGATCTCCTCACACACACGTTTGTTGGTGTGGAAGTCATTACCAAGCCGCGTGTAGTACTTTTCAATGATGACCCTAGCGGCCTTCTTCACTGTCTTAGTCCTGACTCGTCCCTGAGGAGAAAAAGAGACACAATTTAAAATACAAGATAATCAATAAAATAACAACAAAGAATACAGCATTATACCAAAATATCTAACCAAATTAGTGATGATCTGAAAAGTTAACATTAGAACTCATGTCATAACTTTACCGTACTACTACTACTACTGTAGTACGTTTACATTTTTTTCACCTTTTTGCCAATCCTCACTTTTTTTAAAATACACAATTTCAGTTACATTTACACTGTTATTGGTCTGAGGGCTCCTAATAAAATGTGACCACTGCCTCTACTCTTATATTAAAATTTGATTTATAGGGAAATGGGAAAACTTCTCTAAAATGAATTCACGTCAAATCAACGAGGACAACATTCTATATCAATATTAATGCGTCAATATTTGGGACACGCAACAACTTAAACTGTGTTTAATTTTATTTGAATTACAGGGCTGATATGTGACAGTAGCAGCACCATTAACCAATGCAAACAGCCAATGCGATCAATTCCACGGACATTATTAATAAAAAACCTTATTACTTTACAGCTTCTCAAAGCATAAATTACAATAATGTCTTTGTACACCAATAATGCATAAAAGAAAACCACATTTCATTCACCAATTCCGTAGCAACACTCGTCTTCCGCGGCTAGCGGCATCCTACGGCTAAAAATATTAATACAAGACTTCATCGGTTAAATTTTAAAGCAATACCGGAGTGTACGGAAAGGTTAAATAATCCGGTTTCCATCATTGTGGAACTTAAGGGTAAAAAGTCTACTATGCGAGCGGATTAGCGCAGATTGCTCGGTTTGGTGTAAAATAAAACCCACCATGTTGGATCGGCCTGGTAGAAGAGGACGAGAGGACTTCCGCTTCCGGCTTTAGAGCGGAGTCTAAGTGAAAGCACACAGCGCCACCGTTTGACTGGAGAATGAATGTGAGTTTACTAATATGGATATATTTGAATAAGACATTTGTGTTTGCATGAATTTAATAGCATATATTTATCCAAATAGTTCAAGGTGTACTACGTCACCTTTGTGGAAAGTCTCCATTGATATGTGATTTCTTTGCTAAAACGTACCACAGTATTGTGGCTTTAAAAATGTTTTTCTTTGTGGAAACAAGTAGGTGACATTACCAGGCTAAATTATAGGTCAGACCTCTGGAGAGGTGAGCCCACTCAAAGTAAGCATGCATGTTTACAAAGGATTTCTTTAGTACTAAAACACCTGTAATCAACTGAATACATGATGGATAAGTTTCATGCCATACTGAGGAACATTCAAGACAAAGTAATAACATTACCATGGAGACAAGCTGGTGGTCAGAATAATACATAGCGCACCTTCAACAAAACATGAATTCATATTGTGAAAAGAACATTAATTTCTGTCTTTACCAAATAAATTACTAATATAAAGATCACTACTACAAAAATATAAATATATCATTCTTAACATCCCATTAGTTCAAATTTGAATTCTCAACACAGATATACGAGTAGGCAATATTTTGAGTTTTTAACATTTATTGCTTATGGAATCTTTGCACGAAACACTTTTATTTATACAATCATTTCCAAAACATATAAAAAGGAAAATGTATAAAATAAAACATGATTTCATAAACAACTGATTCAACACAAATACTGGACACAAACAGTCATAATACTAATATTGTTAAAGTTAGTGAAAGCATAATTACCTAAAAATGATCAAGTTACATCATGAATATAAAAGGGTAAGACTCCCCAGTGCTTCATATTTCATAGGTCCAGTGAACACAGAAATAAAAATATACATATAGGCTATAACACAAAATAAAAAACAAAGATATTACAAATTGCGTCACATTAATTTACATTGATTTCTGTAAAAAGGAAATCTCCAAGTTAGGGTCAAGGTCTGGTTTTGTTAAATTCTACAAACAATTCTAAACACTTAAGTGAGTACTTGGTCACTATTCACCTGTATTTGTCACCACCTAAACATAAGAATATAGCGTTTTTGTGTTTTCTGTAGTTTAGAAAAATAAAACTCCCAGTTGCGGAACAGATGTAGCTCCTATTACTCACCACTAGATATCACCAACCATAAATCACCACTAAAAATGAACCCCTAAAAGTTCAGTGTATTTAATTTTGTCATCTGTCTGATTAACGGTAACAAGCTCCTTCCTTAACATTGTAAAACATCATTGGACTATAAGTCTCAAATTGTCTTCATGGGTTTCAGCGTGTTTTTAAATTGTCAATAACTATTGCAACACTGGAAAGTCTAATCAACCATTTTGGAATATTAGGGTGTTAACAAAATACACAAAATACTTAATTTGTTACATTTATAATACAATTTTTCAAATGCAGTCTGCCTAGACATTTTTTTACATAACAAGTTCAGAAATGTAGCTTTTAGCTTCAAATTTTAAATGGGTATTGTAAAGGCTGAACAAAAGTAAAATTTTGTCTGTCAACTCAAATGTCATCTCTTAAGAGCAACTTTAATCCTCCTTATTTACCCCGAAGAAAGTTACTTGAAATCTGATGTTCCTCTGTGCATAGCTTATTACCACTTATAATGAGAATGGATCAGACAGCAGAGCCTAAAACTGCAGAGTTTCAGCTTCACAAAAAACGTTTCAGTTTGAATTGGGGGTCATTCTACTGACGCATTTGAGGGAAAATCTGTTGGAATTATAAAGACTTAAACACAGTTAACAGTAAGATACGACTTCCGAGTGCACTTTAGGTCCAGTGAACACAGAAATCAAAGTGTGTAATATAAAGTATAAAATGGAAAACGTTCATTCACATTGACTTGTGTAAAAATGTATCCAAATAAAAAACAAGGCCTCGGTTCATAGTTATTTAAAGGGACACATTCAGAGGTACATTGATGTTCCATTCACAATAACACTGTGACTCCCAAACTGTGGAATGGAATCTGGTTCCAAACCGTGCAATATAATAACGTATTTGACAGTACATAATTTATTTTAATTTGTGGGTAAGCACTGGAACAATTTTAGTCAAGTGTGAAGTTTGTAGTGTGTTCACTATTGCATATGTATGTATGTATGTATGTATGTACACACACACACACATATACACAGTTATATGTGTATACACACACACACACACATATATACACAGATATATATATATATATATATATATATATATATATATATATATATATATATATATATATATATATATATATATATATATATAGTAAAAAAGAAATAGTCTATATATCTAGTCCAGGTTTGGTTCAGGGTTTAGATGTCATTTTGAAGTGGTGTTTGAAGTGGTGTCTCATATTTATTCCAAGGATGCGTTCATAGTTGTGCTGTTTTGGACCTGGTTTAATCTTAGTCGGGATGCAGACCTGGTTTGGTCTTGTTTTATTCTCAATTTGTTTCAGTGCTAGTCCAGATTCAGCAGCTATACATTCCCAGGAAAGTTTGGAGACCACAGCATTATTTTATTTTGTATGTTACAGATTTACAATGTTTTAAAAACAACTTCACATTTGTGTATTTGTTTCATGCAGCTCAGAGGCAGAATACAATCATGATATTAACAGTTCTATCTAACCTGAGTCTCTCAAAGCTTATGTGCCTACAATACTCTAGGAACAAGCGCTTTTTCAGTACAGCTGTGCATCTAGACTTACTTTTATATCTATAGCAGAAATGAGCCCCATCTACAAGCACTATCTGAAACACTTAATGAGATCATTGATTTCATTTGTGCAGATCAACGTATTAAGCTAAGAAGTCCCTTCTTAAATATTTCTTTTGCCATCTCTTCACTGTACAAGTATCATGAATGATTATATTATTATTATTGTTATTATTATTATAATTATATGAATCTCACCTTTACAGAAACAGTAATCTCAACATTGCGCTATGGTGTTGTCTCATTTCTGTAATTTTACTTTCAGTTTCTATACTTGTTTCAGTACTAATTGCTAACTGGGTATTGGATTTTTGACAATTGCTGTGTCAAGCTAAACAAAAATTACATAATAGAAATTCTGGTTGTACTGTAGAATATAGCAACAATTTTTAGATCCTTTTGTTTCTAAGCACTTCAATACTATTATTAGAGTCAAATAATAATGTACAGTGTAGTACAGTGTCTTTTATCACTCAAATCTATTACTAAAATTACAGCACCACTGTAATCGGCAATCAACAACTGTTATAAGGACAAAGCAAACTCATTAACATTAGGGATGGTATATTGGTTATCGGTAAAAGTGTGGTATTGAAAATTTTGCCAATATTTGGCACCGATATTTTTATGTCTTTGTGTGCTCATGTGTCAGCAAGACAAATATCGGATATCTGTTACAGCTCAAAAAAATTCCATAAGACCTTAAAGACTATCAGACTTTAAGACTATAAGACTTTAAATCACATTCTTGTAACAGTAAGTAACCTTATTCCACTACACTTAAAATACCATTCACTGTCGTTTTTTCAGCTAATAATACATTTGCTTTGTTGTATGTGTGCTTTGCATGAAAACCGCCTCCCAAAAATATATATTTACACACTCCTGATTTGTCCATATGACTTTCCAGCAACTAAAGTGCTCTAAAGTTACTCAAACTATGGCTCTAACTCTCCCCTTTCACTGTAGAATATTGTGTGTTCAAAAGTTTGCCTGGCAGGTCCAGAATGATATCTCTGTATTATTTATACAAAGGGATATCAGTCTGGTCATCTCTCCCCACAGCCGTACAATCAGGTTCATTTTTTTTCAGTGACACATGAAACAAAGGAGCTCATTGGTCACCCATTATTTTGAATAAAATCACATTTCTCTCACCTCAGATTAATGTGAATGCTTCGCTCAGAAATCCATAATGTTTTTCAGTGTCTTGTGATATTTTTTTTCTTTTTAAATTTGTATACATTTGTTTTGATACGGACTAACCATGCATTAGCTCTGATTGGATAATCCAACTGTCAATCATGGCCATCTAAACTGAGAGATTCATCGGTGACCAGACTCACATCTTTGTAAAGTATTGTAAGTGTGTATTCTGGATCCCAGGCAATTAAAAAGTGCAAATGAGAAGCTAAATCTTTGCATATCCAGTGTCTACAAACTCATGGCTAATGTTTTTGTGTTTGGTCACTTTACTGTGAGGGAAGTGGCACCAGGACATCCACGTAGTTGGCAGGAAACAGTCCAGACTGGGTCCCGATGGATCCCTCAAACCAGTTTTCGTCGATGCGATTCGTAAGGATGATGATGTCACCGGGGTCAAAGTTGAGCTCTTCACCTCGTTCAGATTTAAATGAATACAGTGCTCTGCAACAGGGCTGGTCCAAAGGTGCAACACTGTCAGCTGAGGAGACAAAGAAGAGAGACAGAGTTAATAAGAGTTAAGAGTTAATATGTGAATATATGGTACAGAGGACAGATTACATTTAGACTTTGTGACAATATTTTTAACTTAAAAAACCCCAAAAACCTTCATATCCTTCTTAATTTGTCAGTGTCAGATGAGTCTTTTAGTGAGATTGAACAGATTTGAAGTCTGTGTCCAAAACAAAGAAAGACCCTAATACGCTTATACTGTTTAGTAATAATATGATGAACTTGACAAAAACTTAAAACTGCACAATGGAACTTTTCTGGTAAAGGGTACATCACAATCTTGTCTCCATTGAGATGCTACTGCTTTGTCAAGAATGTGCCACAGGCAAGCAGGTCAGATCTGTGGAGAGGTGACACTTGAGTTGTAATTTTAAAAATGCTTGCTTGATGTTTAAAGATGTTTATTGCCCTACTGTGGAATCCAGGAAAAAGAATATCATCTCCATGGAGACAAGTAGGTGGCATCTAGAGGTAGTTTAATCCTTACCATAACATGTGATGGGACTGCCAGGTCTGGATGGGATCTCAATCACCTGACCTGCTCCATACAGACAAATGTAATATTATAAATACAATTAAAATAGTACAAGTTCAAAAGGTTTATTAAGTTTCCTTTAAATAAACACTATCGTTATTGTTATTATTAAAAGAACATTTCAATTAGATAAAAAGCTAAGTTGTATCATTCTGTTTACTATGGTTAGTTTTAATCAGATAAAACGTTTTTTTAATTTTATAATTATCATATTGTAAAGAAGGTGCAGTGTTACCTGAGGATGCAGCGGAAGTGATGGAGGGCTGCTGGTAAAACCTAAAGCTGTTCTCTGAGCGGCTCCTGGACTTTCGGTGTCGGTACCTCCTCTCGGTTTGGTTACTCGCAGCGGTTAGTCTAGAAAACAAATAATAATAGGAGCAAGCACAATGCATTCATAAAATATATTTACAAAGACGTTTTGGTATGGAAGAGTGTTCTGTCACCACAATTTCCAATGAGTGGATTAACCAATCAGAGAAGTGCATGGTCCATTTGTGTTTATGACACATTTTAAAAAGTTGTCACAGCAGTTATTAGGACTTTTCTGTTTGGATTCAGATGAGAACAGTTTATACCTCACTTACCTGGATTGGAGGTTTGCCTGTAGGCCCTGAAGAATGTGCTGTGAGTTTCTATGAAAGTCCAATAGAGACGTGACCAGAGCTGAAAGGTTATTCAAGTGATCCACCTGAAACAGAAAGCCCACAGAGAGAGAGATAGACTGTCATTTCTCTAGTATGTGCTGTATGAAACATTATGAATGAAGAAAGTAACATTAATGCTGGCATAAACAGGCAACGATAGATATGAAGTTTAGGGGGCCTGTACAGGCCTTTTAACTTCTTTAGGGAGACTACTATACATTACAAAACAATCACACATTTTTACTTTCATAATTATCCAGCTTTTCACCATGTCAAAAGCTAGATAACCCACTCAACACTCACTCACCCGGAGGGTGATGGTGGCTCCCATTTTACACCACAGTTGTGAACGTGGAAGTCAGTTGACTTGTTTCTTTTATTAACTTGTTTTAGATGAAGAGTACATT
Source organism: Periophthalmus modestus (assembly GCA_019594935.1). Classification (NCBI taxonomy): domain Eukaryota; kingdom Metazoa; phylum Chordata; class Actinopteri; order Gobiiformes; family Gobiidae; genus Periophthalmus; species Periophthalmus modestus. Next base: position 154,510 of record JAIEZT010000104.1, on the reverse strand, counting down.
TTAAAATGTGCAAATTATAACATAATGATCCACGGGTGTCATAGGTTATAGCTATATAACAGATTCAAGCCCAATAGGTTGTCTTTAATGTGTAGGGTGACATAAACAATCATGATTATCTATTAAAAAACACATTTTGGCATTCACTCACATCGTTCTGGAGCAACAGGAACATGCTCCTCTCAGCGAGTTCTTTGGACGACTGAAACTTGTCCCAGGCCGTCTGCAGTTTCTCAGAGGAGCTCTTCCCCCTCCTCCTTCTCCTGTAGTCAAAGTCCAACCGCCGACCACTCACCTTCTTCAGCTGGTACTGAGGAAACAACACAAACAAGTACAAACAAAGAAATTATACTTAAGCCCAATGGTTCCCAACCTCTTTTGCTTAAAAGTCCTATATATCACAAAATGGATTCTTGTGAGCTTCAAGACATGTTGCAATGTTGTAACCTCAGCAAAACATATCTGGAGTTGTGTTTTGTTTCTGGAGTTGTGTTTTGTTTCATTCACACATGTTTGAGTAAACCTTTATGTTTCATGTTAACTGCTCCTTTTACTTCTAGTTCAGTTGCAACAAGTGGGCTGAAATCATCCAAATGATTCTAGTGAAGATGTATGGCGTTTAAAAACACAGGGGAGCACTTCTTGTATTACCACATGAGTTTTTTTTGTCCTGGTTAAATCTTGTTTTTGTCCTGGTTCAGCCTTGGGTAAACATCTGTCCATAAAAATCTTACTTAAGAACTATGACAAGTGAGTCAATCTGCATCATTAAACAAGTCCCACTCAAACCTCAAACAACATTAAACTCACAAGCTAGCATTAGCTAACTCACTGAAAAATATCTAAAGAGTTGTTACCTTGATCCCTTTAATCTCTGTGTTGTGGAGATGCTGCAGTGGGTCTATAAAGGTACATTTGACGTTTGTGTCTAGATCCTCTTTGGCTTTTCCAATCTGCTGTAAAGCTTCACCCACACCCGTCAGAGCTCCACCTGGAAAAGAAAAAAGAGTCATAAGTAATCAATTAGAAATTCCAGGAAAAATGGCGGTAAATGCCAACAAAAATTAGTATCCCGATAACAACATTCAGATATGATGTTATTTCAATAGTTAAAACATGTCCTTATATGTATTAGTTGAAGTTAAAAAGCTACCGTCTGTGTTGCATTTATTTGATTTATTTTCAGTCCAAAGCTGGCACACTATCAGACAGCAATAACCTAGATATGTACATTATACATGTGTTATGAAAGAATACAACAGGGTGTTATGTGTGTGTTATGAAAGAATACAACAGGGCCAGGTCAGCTTTAAAGCTACCATCTTTAAGTTTATTTGATTTTTTTCACCAGTAGTTGGCAGATGTAAAACCAAATTCCCTTCCCCTCACCTGTGCTCTCTGGTCTTCTTCTGTCAGACCAAAGCTGGCACATTGTCAGACTGCAGCAATGTAGATAGAATCTAGTGGTGACATGTGAGAAAGCAACATGGCTGGGTGCCATTAATTACAGATGGTAGGTTTAAGTAACTGACAAATATGAAATCACTGTAAAAAGGCCCACAAGTGTGGTCGAAAACCACAACCTCATTACTGAGAGACAGGAGACAGGATAACCACTATGCCACTGTACAGTCCAAGGGACAATAGTAGCAGGAGAAGGACAGGATCTGTTTGTGCCGGAGATTCATGTGAAGTCAGTCAATAGATTTCCTTCCTCTTGCTATTTTTACACTTCACACTTAAAAGTCTTCCAGTAACAAAACAATAGAAAAGTGATGCTCCAATTCTCAGAGCTGAACATTGTGTTATTTTTAAAAGATCAGCAATTTATATTTTTCTGCTTTTATCACCTTTATCACCATTTTAGCTTTTATTTATTTTTTAACAATAAACTAACACCAGTAAACTGTGTATAGCTAACAGCTAACTAAACAGTTATTTGGGCAGGCAGCTATGGCTACAATAGTAGCTTACTACCGAGCATGAAGTGAATGAGTAATGCATAAAATAGTAAAGCGATTTTGAGTGTCTGGAAAAAAACATTACATAAGGCTAATGCATTATTATTATTATTTTAGATTGGCCCAACTAGATAACACAACTAGATAAGACCACAATGTAATATTTAAAAAGTTACTAATATTTCTGTTGAAAATTACATGCACTTGCCTAAAAAAATATTTTTTGTTTTTGTATCATTGAAATTGGTCTTTTCCTTTTTATTGGAATTTTAGCATTGCGATTGACAACACTACTCACTTATATTTTGGTTGAAAGCCCATAAAAGGCAATTTAGATTAATATAAGCAATTCAAATGTCTAACCCTTGAACAGTTTGGACAAAATGTAACATTATATTATTGCAAATGTGTGATACTAGTGAGTGGACAGAGAGTACTTATTTCTTAGTTTAAATTCTTAGGTTCATAAAAAAAATTACCAAATTCTGAGCTCGGTCCAAGCTCATGCCCGTAGCGCACCATAGAATCTCCCAGCATGCCCTCTGCCTGCGGGTATGACCCCTCTGAAGTCCCCTGTCCCCGAAACCTGGACATGGTCTTCAGGACACTCAGTTTGGCTCTGTGCGCTGGAACAAGAGGGAATGCAATGATAAAACAACTACAAAACATACAGGTTTGGATTGGACAGAAAACTGTGACTCGCCAAAAAAGTGTTGGCGAGTCACATCTCCAAAAAGCACTACTTGAATGGCAACAAATATATAAAATACAATAAATAAAAAATTGTGAAGACAAAATTGTAAACTGTCTCACAGAAATTTTTATATTTGAAAATTTTGTCTCTGTGTCCCAGCTCCACTTTCTATAAATGAAAAGTTCATTTGCAAAAACAAATATTTATTTTCTGTTTCTCAACATTACTACATATTACAGATAATCCTTGAAATTACAGTTGTGTGAATTTGATTAAGAAGAAATTACAGATTTGGTGACTGAAAACACAGCTGTACAAATAGCAAATTACATGCCATGCCTACATCACATGTCTGAATGGGACTCTTTTTTTTTTGCGATAACACTTATCAAATACCCAATAGACAAACTAATAGTAGTTTCTTTACCTGGGTTTGGCTGGAGGAAGTCTGTCGTTTTTGACAACAACTCATGAAGCATGTGATGTATAACTGCAACATTCTAATGAAGAGAACACAAGTGTGTTAAAACATTTATTAGTTGAGGTTTAGGCATCAAATAAATGTGAAATGACCCAAAATTACCCACTTAAGTGCAGAGATATAATTTTATACTCTTATTTGGAAGTTTACAACAAGTATTTTTATTTTATTTATTATAAACAATACACTTTTTTAATTTGGCATATCTTTAGTAACATAGATAGATATTGTAATAATCTTCCCTTCTCAACTTTACACCTGGGTGTAAGTAGCCTAAAAGTTAAATTATTTTCATATTTAGTACCAGTTCATAAAGTGGAATGATATGGCTCACCAGGACGATTTCAAAGCATTTTAAAGTATTTTTAAGTTTTTGAGACACTAGCACTTGTAGCTAGAAACTGCTTGGGTTTCTGTTTTGTTTACCCTTTTCATTTGCAGGAAGTCTTGGTCCAGCTTGGTTCCCTCAGCTCCCAACAACCGCTCATTCAGCATCTGCAAAGACAGAAGTGGATAAAAGGTTCAGAGCAACTTAGCCTTTGAGAACCTAACATGGCTGAATAATTAGCTTTTAAAGTCAAAATGTGATTCTTCTAACTTTTACATTTTAGATTTGATTTGAAATTGTTTCTGAATAATTAAATTAAATCAATACTTTCTGTAAAACTAGCAAAGTATTTTTTAATATTTGTATCTTTAGGAAACCATCTTATGTATTTGAAACTGTAACATTTTAGTACTGCACACCTTACTGAGCTAATGTTAATAATTAGTTAGTAAGTCAATATCTAGGAATGTAATTGTAAAGTAAAGAGCATTTTTATACTTGTGCACTTTCTCAAGGACTGCAGATGGAAAACAGCCATAGCTAAATCTAGAACAGATAATATTTTCTTTTGCAAGAATTTCTACATCATCCCAGACAAAAACAAAGAATAAAGTAACTTCATAAATATGTAATAAAATCAACAGTCAGTTCACACTCAGAAGAATTACACTGAAACACAAAACACTGAAATATGAACTGCTAAACTAATCACACGAATCACATACATTTCAGAACTAAACTACAGCCTTCGCAGATTTTATAAATAATAATAGAGTAACTCAAATCAGGTATCAGAATCAGGCCATTTTGTCCTCTGCACAGGAGCCAGTTGGACAAGACAAACGACCTGTTTAAACACTATGCAAACACTGCATGTCTGTACTGTACTGTGCGCTGGAGACACTTTAAGGTCAAATTCTTTAAGTAGGTGACTCAAAGTGTCTTACCCAATATGGAGGCACAGACGGGAAGCAAGAACTACTATGTGGGACAATATGTGATATGGCTGTTAAGTACTACAATAGAGCTATTAGTGTGATACTTTAATATACTTCATGACTCTATAATTTAAGTTATAATAAAAAATAAAAAAAACCCTAAAATCCCATGTTTTAATTTACTAGTGAAAATAAAAACTTAAAAGACAAAACAAAGACTAAATGAAGGCTTATTTTGGAATTAATAAGCGAGATCATTAATAACCTCTGTGTTTGTATTTATTCTATACAACTGTGGGTCTGTAACTGCCACTGTACATGTGATGCTTTGAACTTAGTGTATATGGAGAATTTTATAGACAAAACATGGCTGCAAGTGCTGCAAAATATTACTCTTGCCTATTACTATGCTAGTCTTAGGCTACTAGAGTTAATTACTATTACTTACAGCCAGATTGCCATACTGCACACATACTATACTTAGCTTATTCTTAACCACAACATCAGCAAAAACTTCAGCTGGTATTACTTTGACTTTGATCCAACTCAAGACTGCAGATTATCACTGCATTGTCTTTATTATCAAGTAACTACATTGTCTTTTTCAATTGTGACTAATGCATACAAAGTAAACCCTTCTCAAAACACTGTTCAAGATTTAGTTTCAATTTTATTTTCATTTTGACATATTTCACATAATAACAGTCAACTAAACAACAAAGAAAAAGAGTGACTATGTGACTAAGAGAAATAAAACTATATTATTTTTCTTTCTTATTGTTCTTAGTTTTGTTTTTTTGGATAAAAATGGGTAGAATAGAAATGCTGCTATTTTAGTTGAAGTGGTGTAATTGTGTTTAGTCCAAAACCAGGCCATGTGGCGCAGTCAAAACACGAAGAAAGAGGAAGTAGACAATAAAATCTTAAATAGCAAAGTGTAAAAACAGCACTGAAAACCTGCAGCTGTACACAGACCTGGCTTGCTTTGTGGAACTGCTTCTTCATCCCGGACACCGACATGATTTCTATCCGAGGAAGAGGCACGATCAGGCGGGCAGAGGAGGAGCAGCACCCGGGGACAGACCGCTTCCATCCGGCGTGAGTCAAAACAACGAGCCGCTAACACCTCCAGTGGACTATGGACAGGAGAAACACTGAGAAGCACATAATAAACCACTATCTAGCCTTCGGATTAACCTTATCTGACCAACGCGAAAGGGGGAAATAATAAACAACTGCTGCCGCGCAATGAGGACTAGCAAGAATAGATTTGCATGTTTTAGCGTGCAAAATAATCCTATAAATGATGCTAACGATGTTTGTACTGTCAAAATTGTCCAGAATTCCCAAATAAAACATGCAAATCCTAAATCTTGCCTCTTTCCCAGCCAAACATGAGCGCATGTAATCCAAACAGCCCAAAGCAGGGCGCACGGGTTGCCAGATTAGAGAAGCGGTTTTCCGTATATGTTACGTGTCTTAGTTTGAAGTAACGTAAAAGGGCCTTGGATTTGAGTTATCGGCAGCATAAGATATAAAATCACACATAAGTGTGCTTAAAACTAAAGTGGCGCCTGTGGCAATGCTTTATCAAACAGCTGGCCTTCAATTTTTACTTAATTTATCATCGTCAATAACTGGTTTGGATATAGATAAACAGACTTTAAAACGACAACAATGTGAATATTATGGCGGCTTAAGTCTATATAATTGGCTATTTCAGAGTAACAGTACCAGTACAATCTTTAATTTGGTAAAAAATGTGAACAAGTTGGATGACATGGTCCTCTGCACATCTTTCACGCACTGTCATGGCAACAAAATCACGCCCGCTTTAGCCGTTAGTTTCAAAGTTAGGATAATTTATGCATAACATTTATCAAGCAATAAGGAAAAATATGTTTTTGTCTCAGTTTTAAGTTATAGGACACATCATAATCTACAAAATGAGCAAACATGTGGAACAAAACAAGACGGTTCGCTTGTTAAAAGGGTATTATAATTAATTATTAATAGAAAATGGGCTAAATTAAGCTAACCTTGACTGTTAGCAATGTTTTTGATCCTGTCTAAGCTTAAAAATCTTTGTTTCAGGGACATAAGGAGTTCTTCATCAAGCAGTGGTAGTTCATATGGATCAGGCACAAGTATTGGATCTGTTGTCACTGAAAAGTCTGTGAGCAAGTTCATGAAGAAACAGACCAGTAATACCCAGGGAAAAATCAAGGTGAAGTGTGCTTGTTTATTCACAGAGCCTGCACTTCAACAGTTTATATTAGCCTCGCATGATTTTGGTAAACTTACAATTAGAAAGGGTTAACCTTAGATAGAATGATGGGGCAAAATATGATCTGGAATGTTATGAAAAATATAGGAATGAAAAAAAATAGATATACTGAATCTTCAGTTGTGCATGTTGTCTAAAAACATGGGTTGTGAGTAACAATTAAAACAACACAAACTTAAAATTCAATGTTCCAAGTAATTTATTAATTTACTCCACACTGTAACAAGAGCTGTGCCAGGGGTACATTCACAAAAGTACCAAACATTGCATTCATACAAGGCAAAGTGGATAAAGTGCCTTGCGTTGTGAATGACATTTTCATCCATAGACATATTTATCACATCTTTAGTCTATGCTTACTCATTTGTTGCTTAGTGACACCAGAATCAGTGGCTTTTTATGTCACTGCTCCTAAAATTACTATCACGTCACACTGTAATTACACCTCCTATAGGATATAATGTTTTAATTATACCAGTGAAAAAAAAAGTCTACTAGTAACATGGAAAGTACCACTGTAAAATGCTTAGTGTATGATATAATTGATAATCTTGTCTCCTGCAGGTTTTGGATGTGGATGGTGAAGACGTGACTCCTCGCCCGCTCACTCACTCAGATCCTGATACCCCAAAACAAAGCCTGTTTTTAATGGACGAAGGCAGCGGCTCGGACTCAGACTTGGGCCACACAGAAACCGTCACTGTTCACTCCTATGCAACGTACATGACACAACACAGCTAACAGTTTTTGGTTTCCAAAATGTTCTGAGAAGGTTTTTCAAAGTTATGTTGAATGTTACTTTTGAAGTCACATTATCAGCTGGTTGTATATTATTTTACTGAGGCCAAAAAGGTTATTTGAACTTTCTCTGAACATTCATCACATCTCATACAAAAACGTAGGATTTACGATAAACATCAAATCATAATCTAATCTGATCCCTGTGGCGATATTTTATGTTGGTGAAAAAAATGGTATATTGTGTTTCATGGTTCTCAGGGTTGCCAGATTTTCAGAGAGCAACAAGCAACTGAGCCTTTGAAGAGAGCCCAAAACATGCAGCCCCAGTCCCACAAAAATAAGCCCAAATAAGAAGCAGCAATTAAAATGTAGTGTGTTGTTGCTGAACAGGAGCTAATGAGATTTGTATATCTGTAATCATATAACATTCATTTAACATTTAAAACATTAACAGGTTGAGTTTATTAATGTGAAAGTAAACTGAAACTGAAAGGCTGAAATACACAGATTTTATGACGTACATGTGCCCCAATAATGGCAATCCATGACACTCAAAATTTGCAAGCAACTTTCCAAAATAAAGAAGCCCAAAGTTGCTGGAAAGAAGTAGACTTGGCTCTCTCTGGTGAAGCTCTATGCTCAAATACAGATCGTCCACTCCTCTTATTTGTCAGCCTCCCTTGGTGTGAGTGAAGGGTGGATTTAACCAATTACAGTGACCTGTGGACTTACTCTTTTTTCAGCACTCTCCCTGTTGACACCACAACCCACTGCAGCAAGAGCTTTCTGAGTGTAGATGAAGAGGAAAATCTCTCTATTTTTGAACTGCAAAGGTCTCCGACACTTCAACATGGTGGGTGTGATTTTATGAATGATCTGGTTATGGAGTTACAGCTGATATGGTTTGGTTTGTTTGTCAGAGGAAGCAGAGAGCATGAAAGAGGTGACAGAGGATATTTTGGAGAAGTTGGTGAACATTTGTTTAAGTGAGACAGACACCATTCCCCTGTTGGACATCCCCAGTGCTGTGCTGTCTGAGGATGCAGAGCAGGCCGAAGAGCAGAAGTGACCAAAATACTAAACCACATAATATATTCAATGTCCTCCTCTGTACCGTTTATTCACTGTCCTCCTCTGTACTGTATATTCACTGTCCCTCCTCTGTACCGTATATTCACTGTCCCTCCTCTGTACCATATATTCAGTGTCCCTCCTCTGTACCATATATTCACTGTCCCTCCTCTGTACCAAATGCTCACTCTTTCTTCTCTGTACATATCCAAATCATTTCAATTTGGAAACTGTCATTGTTTTGTTATAGGCAGAGTAATCGTCGCTACATTGAGTTATGTAAGACTAAACTTGGAAATGATGCATTTATGGAGCGAGGGATGCAGACTTTCCACAATGCACCTAAAAGTAAAAGCATCCAGACAGATACAGTGGTCACAGCTGAAACAGGTTACGCATTTTCTTCTTATGAAATTCGTGATTTTTTTTTTTGGCTAAAAACTAAATAAATCTTGAAAACTCTCACTTAGTTATATGAAAGTTAAGTACTTAGTGGTTGGTCTCATAACTATTTTTTAATCATACAAACACATAAATGATAATTCAGTGAAATGGCGCTCTGAAAAGAGGGCCTCTGATCTGTAGTTTTGAACTAGATTAACATTGCATTTTACAATAAACAATTAAAATGTTATAGCTGAATTAATACCTACCGTAATACCCTCCAAAAAGCAAATGTCTTCTTTAAAGCAAAAATCGTGAATCTAATATTTCTCATGAATATTATTTGTTGTTGTGTTCACAGGTACACTGGTGACAAACTGGGATATCTATGACTGTGTGAGTAAATCCACAGCTGTGTTGAACAATGAGAAGTCAGAACTCACAGAGAGTTTGGTCAGGACCATGTCTCAGAGAGGCAAAGAGAGACCAAACAAAAACAACAGCACAGGCAGAGGTAGGTAGATAGATCCATATCCGTATCTCCCTTAGAGTTACAGTGAGAAGCTCAGTCATACATGAGGAGCTTGGAGTAGAGCTGCTGCTCCTCCACATCCAGCCAGCTGACGTGGCTCAGGCTTCTGTTTCACATGCCCCCTGGCCGCCTTCCTGACCTGGGAACACCTCAGCACACCCCCAGAAGAGCTGGAGGAAGTGTGTGGAAAGGGAAGATTTCTGTCTCGGATAGAGTGGAAGAGGATGAATCCATGTGATTTTCAGTATTGACAGTTGCTGAATAAGTATCTAGTCTCAGTACTAGTTTTAGCATTGATTCATATCTAATTTTTGCTACTTTTACCAACCTTAGTTACAGTTTTGTAATTGATTGGAGCAATAATTCTTAACATGATAATTGTAGTTGTTACACAGCCTTACAATACTGTACTGATTTTTGTATATGTGTGTGTATGAGCAGACAGCATGGTCAGCTCTCTGCTCAACATCGACTATAACATGGACGGGTTTGAGAGTGGACCTCAGCCTCAGACTGTGATGAACTCTAAGGACTTGCTGCACTTGCTCATGGTCATGGAGAGAAACGTTGTGGCAAACATCTTCCAATCAAAACTGGCCTTGTACAGAGAGCTGTCTCCTCTACCAGGTAATATTCATGTAATAGTTCTGCATGTTTGTTTATCCCCATCCAGCTCCATGTTCCGGTCCTTCTTTTGTTACCTCCCTGCTTTCGATGCAGCTGCGTCTCATTATGCCAATCAGCCCAGGGTAGGCTATATATACTCCCTCAGTTCAGTTAGCTTGCTAGTTAGCTGGTTTTGATGTGAGGTTTTTATGGGTTCCAGCTCATGTTGGTGCTGAGGTAAATGATGTTGCAGATGTTGCTAAGGCTAGTCTATAGAAGGCAGAAATACAACTCGTAGTACCTCTTGGTAGAATGGATTGTCATTCAATTATACAGGCCAGTATTAAAAAGCAGTGGCAGCAAAAGTGGGATGGTGAAACAAAAGGGAGACAGATGTATAGCATTGTTTCCACAGTTAATGACACTTCTAGGCCCGCTCTCTCACGCCAGGATGACATTAAACTGACACGCCTCCGATTAGGCCACTGTGGGTTGGCTAGTGGGCTATTTCTCATTGGGAAGCATGATGATGGTTGTTGTGAGTGGTGTGGAGTTTCTGAGACTGTGGTACATGTTATGTTGCACCTTCCAGTATATAGTGCTCAGAGAAGAGACAGTGGACAGTTCAGTGGGTTATCTAAGTTAGTATCTTAATAACTTTTCTTTGAGGACAATATTAGGACATGGAGCTTCCCCCAAGGAGAGGGCTCAGTTGGTGACTCGTTTTTTAATACAAACTGGGGTTTATTACAGAATTTAGGGAAGAGCAGCTCTAGCGTCCTTTTCCTTTAGGCGAGTATTCACCACGCAGTATAAATCAACATGAAATCTCCTGACCAGTGGAGGGGAGCAATGCACTAACCGTGCCTAGTCTGCCGGAAATGAACCACAACAACAGTTGTTGCTAGGTCGTTGACCTGTAAAGAGCAACTCTCAAGCTCGTCTGAAGTTATCTGTTTGCATTTCTGCAATTCTGTACCTGCGTTTATCCCTGCTTGAGTCCCTGTTCCTGAGCTTTTCCCCAGCCTGTTCCCTTTATTGTATTCCCAGTGTTGTATGAGATTTTTGTTGATATTAAATAAGACCTCAGTTGTTGTTTGCCTGATTACCCATATTCTGAACTACCTGTTTGAAGGACACTTA
>JAIEZT010000104.1:60844-138344 GCA_019594935.1 Periophthalmus modestus | reverse complement strand
ATAAATTCAGTGTAATGTTTATTTTATATAGTAAAAATGTCAATGGCTGCTCACTCTCACATTCAGATATAATGAGTTATCTTCATACTGTTTACTGTCACTTTGAGGTAGAGTTGAGACATAATGGGATTGTTTTGGAATCGAGTTAATTTAGCAACAGTGATAGAAGAAGTAGAGAAATGAGAAATGAAACAATAAGGTCTGTGGTGACAAGATTTTTAGTAAAACAAAGAAGATAATAAAAGATAAAGAAGATATAGAAGATAAAAAAACGATAATTAAATATGTTTTAGTGAAGAATAGTTCAACTTGTCATATGAAATCTGACCCAGTTGTTTAGCTAGCCACAATTTTCCCCACGTCAAACCCAATCAAAACATTATTCTCACTCTAGTTTGTGTGTTTATTTACTAACCCAGTAGGAAAGTCTGGGTGAGTTGATCTTACCTTGACTCTTGTCCCCGTGTTGTCCATAGCTTCCGGTTCACAGTATCGAGTGGTCCCCCTTCTCTCCTAACCTGTTCCTGAGCTGCTCCTCTGATTGGACGGTGCAGCTGTGGAGGCGGGACAATCCCAATCCGATCCTGGGGTTCAGTTCCTCTCCGACCGCGGTCTATGGGGTCCGCTGGTCCCCAAAATGGCCGACTGTGTTTGCAGCTTTAAAGGCAGAACAACTGGAGATATGGGATCTAAAAATCAGCATGTGAGTTACAGAATATTCATATCATATATTATAACTAATGTAATCATGTATATTATATATTTATTGGGATGAGTTCTTTGCCAAGAATTTGACTGACTTGCATGCTGGGGGTGTTCTACATGTATCTCTATGGTGGAATCTTCAGCAGTTACCATGGAGACACAAATGCACACATTAGCAAACAATATGTTTTAAGAAATAGACTCAACTCAAATTAAAAACTCAAGAAAAAATACAATAAGGGTTTAAACAACACATTTTCAGCATCCTGTAATCATTATGAATGTTCATGGTCATTTTTAAGGGTTTGATTTTCAACAGAAAAGGCGAGAGTGACTTGTTTGACAGTGCAAATCATCTCCTCTGTTGTAGTTCCAGCTAAGTCAGTTCCTTATAGGCTCTAACAGAGCTTTAGACAGAGCAGTGCTGTTGATGTGAATATTGATGACATCAGCTGCAAAGTATCAATACCTTATACAAATAAGTAAGAGAATACTGTGTCGTATTCTTGTGTCTCTCTTCAGTCTGGACCCGGCCCTGGTGCTGAGAGCTGGGGCAGTGGAGTTCACCTCAGTGTGGTTCTGTTCAGAGGCAGACGCTGTCGTCACGGGAGACACACATGGAGAGGTCAAAGTTCACCAGCTCCACAACCTCGGGGTGGGCAGTGACGGACAGGTAAACAATACTCAGATATAATTTAGGTACTCAACCAATTTAACAAGATGCTGATAAATTTGATTTTATTTCAGGTCGTCAAATTGGAGGATGTTATCTAATCTGGACTTTAATTTGAATGTACAACATGAGATAAATGTATCATCTCTGTGACCAAAATGTCTGTATAATATTAAGTATATTGCACCTGTGTTACAGGGATTTCAGCCATATATTTAGCACTGTGTAGTTCAACCTTAGACCACTAGAGGGTGCAGTCTCCCTTTCTGACTACAATTAATTAAATGGACTTTTAAGAGTTTTCTTTTCTAGTAAATTAAACTTATACCAATGTATAGCATTTTAATATAAAAAAAAAAACAAAGTATATATTATATTGCAATAGGTTTAATAAAAATTCATACTATTGTAATATTATCTGTTCAAAGGGAGAGGCTTATGGGCTGCATATGAAACAGGGCAGTTCCCATGTGTACACTCTAAATAAAGCTAATGCAAAATAACTGCTAGAGCAATTTACATCGTTTAACCAAAGCTGATGGTGTGATAGACCCTGTGAAAATGTGCTACATGAGAAAACACATCACAGAGTAACATTAAACACACTGATGATAGAAACAGAATGACATCGACTGGACACAATAATAAGAGTGAAAACGATACAGGTCTATGGCCTGAGAAAACTGCGAAGTTTCAAGTGACATCACAACAATCTATAGGCCAATGATATTTTATGCAAAAAAAAAAAAACTATTACGCAAAATGGACTTTTCAGAGCTTTGAAACATGTTGTAGTTGTTTCCCCTTCTCATTTACCCTCTTGAAGTTGTTTTTGGAGTTAGGGTTAGTGATTTGTGCATATTTGAGCAATCCTTAATCACTTATTTTCAAGATGCCATATTGCCAATCAACCCGTTTTCACCAAAACTGGCATATGCCCACTTTATTTTAATGGGTGATATGCATAGGATTCGGCAGTGTTGCATAGTCATTTTTGGTGCAAATGAAAGAAAAAACGCATGCTTGCTAGTGTGATCTGCAGCTATTCATAGGAGGGGTTGAGCGCTACGTAGCTCTTTGTTGTGATGACAATGTGATACAGAGTAATAAATAGGAAAAATCAGCTCTGTTCCCCATCTGGGAGTATAACATCACCACATTCTGCAATCTGAAACCCACCAATAGAGAGCTTGTGAGAAGATTGGGTTGTTGATGTTTTCACTTCCACCTGCCATAGCCGCTTGGGAATGGGGCAAATTTTGTACAGGGAATTGGGGCAGCAGTGGCTAAAGTGCAAACTGTTATGTGTGAGACACTTCACCCAAGTATCCTCATATGACTGTGCTGCGTGAGTGATTGGTGGTGCATGGTCTAAGGGGCCAATGGTGCAGATTGGCAGCCTCGCTTCTGTCTGTCTAACCCAGGGAAGTGGTGGCCCCAGGGTTAGACAGAGCAGCGTTGAGTATGGAATGAATGAATCCATCCATCCATTTTCTTCCAACTATCCGGGGCCAGGTTGTGTGGGCAGCAGTTTAAGCAGGGACTCCCAGACTTGACTCACCCCAGACATGTCCTCTAAAATCTGAACCCTTTGCACACAGGCCCCACACAGGACAACAGATAGTTCCTTGTGTCTGAGCCACAGAAATGTCAGGACTAACTAAATTCACATCACTTCATTGAGATGTGCACAGATGAATGAGTCTTTGACCTTCAATGCATAGTCCATTACAGTCCTGTGTAGATTTTACTGTTGGGTAACCCTCACATTTTACAACAAGAAGGTTCTATGTTCGATTCTTGGGGCCCTTTGCAGAGTTTGTATGCCTATGGGACCTATGGGACAATTGGCTTTGTGCACAAAAGCGCCCAGCAACCTCGCTGTTGGCGTCACTACTTCCTGTCCATGAGGTTTTTGCTGACTAACACTAAAATGAATAAATATTACTAGATAAGGCAGTGGACAGGGAGCTACGGGTAAATGTCACTGACAACATGTTAAACACTACACAAATAAAATGCCACAAACTGCATTTTAATAGATTGTTTATTTAATGTTTTCTGGTTTTAATAAAAGTGACTGTTAGCTTTGAGACACAGTGAGCGAGGTAGAGTGCTGCTGTGCACGGAGCCTATTAAGTGTGAACCTCACTGGTGCCAACAGTGCTACAACTCAAGAAACCTTTGTATCCTCTTTGTAGATCTCAAGATTTAAATAAATTATACAAGCAGTTTATCACCAACAATAATAAACAAAATCAATGATGTCTCATCAAACAGACACATTATAAAATACTTTTAATTAGCCTGGTCTGCTAGACTTATCTATCACTGTCCTCTGAAAGTAATTTAGATAGAGAAATGTTTGAGTGGTGGAGTAGCCCATCACACTTTCCTGTAGCCTGTACATTTAATAAAATCATAAACAAAAACCTCAGGCACAAACTGCTCCTGGCCTGTTGATAGTGCTTTGTTGTACATTGGCTGCATGAGGATGTAAGTCTGTAATTAGCAGAAGATATGGTTCAATAAGCAGAAAGTACGTACGCTTAATCACCCACTGGACAATGAACAACATGGAAACATAAACGGGAGGAGGAGCTGGAGATGGACATTTTATGTAAGGACATTTTGAATTGGCGACTTCGTCAGTGTCAGTAGGAGTTAGTCTTGCAAGTCCAAAATGATATTTCTGTATTTTTTACACAGAGGGGCATTGGTGGAAGAAGTATTCAAGTTTGTTACTTAAGTAAAAATAGAGATAGTGGAGCAAAAAAAATACTCATCTGAAAGTATTAAAGAAGCAATAGAATTGATTGTTTTTATTTGTGTATTTTCTGTTTGCTCAAACTATGAACATGTTAAATAAACTCTCAGCCTTTTTCAGCTGGTCTCAAACAATCATAAAAAATACTTTTACTTTTCATTCCAGTTCAAAAATGTAGTGGAGCAGAAAGCACAGATACTGCTCTCAAATGTATGCAAGTAAAAATAAAAAGTATCTTCTTCAATATGTACTAATATGTGGGTAAAGTACAGATAACTAAAAATCATACAATACTTGTACTTTGTTACATTCCACCCCTGCAGAGGGTATCAGTCTGGTCACCACCCCCACCGTTCACGGCCGTGTAGTCAGATTTGTTTCAGTGACAGATGCGGAAAGAA
This sequence comes from Periophthalmus modestus, assembly GCA_019594935.1. NCBI lineage: Eukaryota > Metazoa > Chordata > Actinopteri > Gobiiformes > Gobiidae > Periophthalmus > Periophthalmus modestus. The sequence continues at coordinate 133,798 of JAIEZT010000104.1, read as the reverse complement.
GAAGCCCATTGGTCAACCATCATTTAGAATAAAATGAAAGTTTTGATCTAGCAGGTTTTTTCAGTTTCCTGTGATATTTTTAGCTTTCTATTTTTTATTTAACCAAGCATGTCCCTGATTGGCTAATCCACCTGTCAATCACACTCGTCTGAACTCGGGGAGATTCACCGTTGACCAGACTCATATCTTTGTAAAGTATTGGAGAAGTGTGTATTCTGATCCCAGCTTGAAGGTAAAACGTCATGTGTTAATCATAGCAGATGGTTTTGTTGTAGGTCAGTGGGTTTAATCATAATTTGTTTTTCAGATAAATAAAAGCTACAAAAGCAACACAGTCAGATTTGATATTATATTAGGAGGAGCACAGTATTTCTCACATTTCATTCCAGAGTGTTGGGACTCCATCTTGATTTTAAAGCACAGTTTTTTCTGACATATGACGTAGTCGTAATCTTTTCCGTTTTGGTGATTCAGCACTGGATGATATGCTAATAGGTCAGTAATGTTAAAGTATGGCATCTACTGAAGGACACATTGTATTGTCACTACTCAGTACCAGTCCACTTTATGACCACTAGTTTAATTTTCAACTTTTCTTCTTGTGACTTCTACAATGGAATTTCGAAAGGCTTGTATCCACACTTCTCTGAAAAAACAAAATCAAGCAGTAGTCTTCAAGTAAACAGTCGTTTAGTTCAGTAGAGGTTGGCAGTTCCAGGGTCATCCAAATGATTCAAGTGAAGCTGTATGGAGTTTAAACACACAGAGGAAACGGCATTATCACACGGATCAGAAAATAGTGTAATATGGGCCCTTTCATTATTCTATTGATGTTAAATAGAGCAAGCGGTGCTAGCATCGAGTTATGTAGACCTCGGCTTAGCATTCATGAATATTTATACAAAAATGAACTCTTGGACCATTTGGTTCTTTCTCGTGTCTTAGTGTCTATATTTGGTGCAACATATTGAAAAGTATAAGTGTGTGTTTGCTCTTGAACAGCTGCTCTGTCACTCACCCTTCTACATTAAAATGAATTATTTACCCCCACAGAGGAGTTTGAACCTTTTGTTAGTGGGTGTTCCTTCATAAGACAACTGTATTTAAGAGATGAAGTTACTGTTCCATCTGTACTGGAGTGTGTGGTGTTTCCAATGATTATAATAGGTAAGCTCTTCATTCATTCATGATTTTTTTCCCCTTAATTTTTGAAAATAATTTTTCCTTGTAAATTACCTCCTCATTATATTGCTGTTTTGCTCTTGATTTGATTGACTTTTCTTATTTTGTGAACTTTTTTTCTGTGTGCTTCTAGCACACACTCTGCTGTAATGACACCGCTCTGTCCGTCGTCTAGGGCTGGGTATCACCAAGAAGCTGCCGATACGATACGTACCTCGATACACAGTCCACGATACGATACGTATCTCGATACAGTGTAATTTCGATACGATACGATTCGATACGATATATTTCAAATCGATACGATACGATTCAGAAAAAAATAAAAGCCTTCAACCTTACTTAAATGGTCAACCCAATTTTCACAAAAAAAAAAAAAAAAACATTAAATGGTGCATTTATCTTCCATTTATTGAAGATTAAAAAACACAATGAAGTGCTTTTTGATTAATGCATGTTTCGAACTAGAGGGAGGAAGGCAGTTGAAACATTTTTTTCTGACATTTTCATTTCTCTTGCTTCTCGCTTTCTTTTAAAGAGTAACGTCTTGGGGGGATATCGATATCGATACTAGGAACAAAAGAATCGATACCGTATCGATTTTAATAATATCGATATATATCGGTGTATCGATATTTTAGAACACCCCTACCGTCGTCTGTTTTTCTTTTCTTTTTTGAGTGTTTATGTGCAACACATGCAACAATGCTGGAGTTGAGCAAGATTATTGCAATAACATTGTTACTTATATGGGTTTTAGATAGCTGTGGGGCCTTAGAACCAGGATCTTGCGACTATGTTCCACTTACCAATAGCCGTGATGAGCTCCTCCAACTTCGCCTTTCTTTCTTTACCCTGCGTCCAAAAGTCAGCAGTCAATCTAACACCCGAACTCCGACCAAAAAAACGGAGTAGGAGAGGTGGAGTACAAGCCAGGCAGAGCCCTTTAGCTCCCTTTTGCCTCCATCATGCTGACATTTTGTTCTGCCTTCAGAAGAAAATGGATTTGCTCCAAGCCAAGTGCCAAGTTGAATGGACGGATGCATGTGGTATCACTTTGACAGAATCCTGGCTAGAGGGGACCATCTCAGACTCACAGGTCAGTCTCAATCAGTTTAACATCCTGTGGGCTGATTGGATGAGCAAGTCCAGAAAAAATAAAGGTGATGGAGTCTGCATTTTCTGTAACAAGAGATGGTTTGTTAACATCAAGACCCACCACTCAAAGTATACACCCGATGTAGAGTTGCTGACTCCCTTCTAGCTCCCAAGATGTCACAGATTCCATCAAATTCTGCATAACATCCACTATACCCACCAGAACATGTCAGAAGTACCCCAATTCAAATTCCTGGATCACATCTCACCTTAAAAGGAACATGAAAGAATGACTTAAAGCCTTCCAGAGTGAGGCTGGAACACTGTCAACTATCAAAAATGACATAAAGGCCAAAGTCATGTATAAATATAGGATTTAGGAGGAGTTCAGTATGCAGGATGAACAACAGACAAGCTTTCCAGAAAATTAAGGTCCTCACTGGTCAAGCATCAGGTACTGTACGCAATGTAACAACTGACCCTGCTACCTCAACTGAATCTTTAGCTCAGCTCAGCTTTCAATACAATATAACGGCATCAGATGATCAAAAAGCTCCATTTTCTCAACCTGTCTCCACTCCTTAGTGACTGGACCACAGGCTGTTAGAGTTGGCTCTGTTACCTAATCTGCCATAGTCACCAACACCCTTCAGGGGTTTGTGCTCAGCCTCTTTCTGTATACCTTCTACACCAATGACTGTACCAGCCCTATTTAAAGTACCCGGGCAACACTGCCATTCTCGCACACCTCAGGGGCAATAATACCATATCTGCTTACCACCAGTTACTCATCTACACCCACTCACACACCTCAGACCTAGCACCTACCACACGACAAAACAGCTGAATGTGTCAGTCACTTCAAATATGTCTGACTCTATGTTAATGTTTGATGTTTCTGCCCTATCAACAGATTGCCAGTTTCACTTTACTTTTTGGCGCTCTGTGTCTCCCCTCCTTTTGCTCTCTGCATCACTCTCCCTTCAGAGTGACATCACAACACAACCAGGACATCTCACTAATGAAACTACTGCACATCACATCAAGTTTGTTAAGCTGCTGTGTACAGCTTGTATGTTTTTGTATATTTATGGAGAATTGTCGTGTGGGAGCATGTGTGAATTGTCGTGTGGGTGACGTAGGCTTGTGGGCGGAGCATTGCACAGAATACTACAGCTAACTGTGAGGAGGGGTCAAATAGGGCCCGGGACCGATTGCTGAAATAATCAAACATGCATGGATAACATCTAAAACCTCTTCAGGCATGTTTTTTGATAAAGAATATGTATTACATTCTTATAATATGCTACAAAGCTAAAAAATCAATTTTGCATAATACCCCCTCTTTAATGAACTATTTGATCACCTTGATGCAAGTTTTTGTTAATCGTTGAATAAAAATAATTTTCTCAAAAACGTATGTGTTGTTGTAAAAGTAGCTGCTTTTGTATGTGACTCTTGGTTGCTATGCCGACAAATTGATGCGTGGTTGCTCAGTTACTGGTCTGTTTGGGAGACTGGCTTTAGTGAGTTGAAACTGCTGCTGTTTTGCTCTTGTTTTGACGTGGATTATGGCCTACAGTAGTCCTTGTGTTCAGATAAATAAACAACCAACATTAAACTAGAGGAGGACACTGATTTCACTTCACACATTGAAACAGCCCCTGCTTGTGCCATTAAAACCCCCAGATATGACGGCAAGGCTGATTGGATAAGTGTTTTTGCACAGTTTGAACTGTTGGCCCAGGAGGAGAAAGCCCTCTAATTAGCCATGTGTCTCACTAGGGATGTTTTGTCTAGTCTGCTCCTCATGAATCCTGAAGACAGATGAGACTACACAGCTGTAGGTTCAGGTCCTGCTCCACCTCCAGTGTGCTTCACTCAGAGCTGTGTAGCTGCTGCCATCGTCCTGGTGAACAGCTCAAGGCTCTTGCCACTGACATGGAAGGACCGGTTCATCGCACCTATCTTCACAAATTTGGAGGAGTGTATAATGGACCTTGATACACTGAGGGCTAGTGACGCGTGGGCCAGCTTTTTTCTAACCCGGAGGGCCCTGCCCAACCTGAGTAAAAAATACAGCCTGACCCACACAACCGGAAAAAATTGGTTAAAATTTTCAGCCCTGACCTGACCCTAAACCCATGCACATTAAAGTAAGGTGTTATAATCACGCTTTGTTTTACACTCAGATGCACCATTTAGGACTCATTAGAAATCGCTTGCATATTCACAGGGTATAATGCTGATAGAAGCTTTTAGAGGTCCTAAAGCACCTTTGTCTTTCCACCCGTAGGCCTGTCTGATCCATGACTTGCTGGAGCATTGTGTAGTTTCAAAGTGTAACTGTCACTGTGTTGAAAATGTGTCTGCTCCATCCGCACAGAACAACACCGGTAAAGACATGCAAATACACAGGTCCTGTGTCCTCGTTTGTTCAGAGCTACAGAATATCCTTTAGTTGAGGCGTATTATTGCTTGAGCCTGTTTTTTCCCACCCCTCCCCACCTCACCACAGACAGGTCTCCTCACTTGGCCAGGGGGAAGCGTTGAAGATGGTGAGAGAGATTTGGGGTAGGAACTGAATTGACGAACTGAAAGGATCGGAACAGGTTGCTGTTTGAGTTTAAAGACAGCTTCTCCATGTCAGAAGATGATGTGGGTGGGACTGACCTCATTGGGCACAGCACTGACACTGGAGATGCACCTCCCATCCAGATGAGACCACACGGCTGCAGATGTCTTAATAAAGGACTTGTCATTTTTCTACACAAGAGTCCCTCAGATTTTTTTTTGTTCCACTTCCGTTCACATCCACGTCAGTATGTGTTAAACTAAATCTCTGTTATTTCATGATCAGTGGCTTTATCCTTGAAGAGCACCTGTGTCTTAAATCCTTCTATCTGACTCACTAGAGCCCCTTCAAAGCACTCACCTTAGCTCCTGTTTTTATGTTTTATTTATTTATTTATTGTGTTGTTTTTTTGTTTGTTTGTTTTTTTTTTTTACATGATTTTCTTCTCCTAGACCTTATTGGCACGTTCCCCTTAAACAAGCACTAAACCAGCTCTTAACAAGAACCAATCAGTTACCCCACGTGAGACAGAAAAAGTTTAAACTCAAGCTAAGGTAAACTATGTAACTTCTCGGGCGGTCATCTCCTTGTCTCTAAGTAGATGAAACAATGCCTGGAATGTTCCACAGTATAGCTTTATAAAATGCTCGAAAATACCTTGAAAAACATGCATTCTTACTATGAACAGGGTTGCCTTTTCACAGCTCTGACCTGTAACCTGGCCTGGTTATATTACATACTGTGGAACATTTCACACAAAGCAATAACATCTCCATGGAAACCGGCAGGTGACTGGCCCTAAAAAAGAAAAGCTACATAGTGCACCATTAATTCTGTTTCTGTGCAGATTTTTTTGATTATTGTAGTGCGTTTTGAATTTTCTAGGACATCTTGGCGGTGGGCTACGACAGTTCTGCTCATTACAAGGACACCCCCGGACTCATCTGTGTCTGGTCTCTCAAAAATCTCATGGTGCTAAACACCAGCGACATATTTCAACAAAATAAAAAATGCATTATTGAAATATATGGTTGTGCTGCTCTCTAGTGGCCGGAGCGTGTCATTTACAGCCACAGTGCAGTGACAACTCTAGATTTCTCTCCAATTGTCTTCTCTCATCTGGGAGTGGGAATGATGGACGGCACAGTGGCTATCTATAATGTGGCTAGCAGACGTTGCATAGCTAGTAGTTCGTAAGTACGACCCCGCTAAACAACACTCAAGTCAAGTGAAATCAAGCTTTATTTCTAGATCACAAACCAACCACAGCACTGGTTCAGTGACTCAAGTGACAACTGCATCTTACAGATCAGTGAACTTTGTTTCTCATTTGTATTTAGTATATATATTTTTTTACCTACATAGATAGCTGCTATTCACGTCATGTATTTTCTCTTTTCTCCCAGTAGATTCATATTTTTTAAAATTCTTGGTCAAAGTTAAATCCACTTTTTTCATCCCTAAAAATCTTTATTTCCATAATATTGTGTGGTACAACCAGCTTTAAGGTCCTTAAATACCCAATGTTATCCATTGTTAAAGTTTTTTGGCACCTTAGCTTAGCTAACTCAAGGTAATTTGACAAGAAAACAACATAGTAAAAAGCAATAGCAGTTAATATAGGACCTTACATATGTTCCAAATGTATAATCTTGTGATAAATTGAAAACAATATTGACTTTTAAAATTTGTATCTCATTTTTTTTAAGATGGCTTATTGACACTGATTGACATGTATTTATATATTTTGCAGTGAGCGCTCTACGAAGCACTTGCAGCAGGTATGTCTGGTGAGTTGGATCAAACAGCGTTTAGTTTCTGTGTCACTGGATGGACTCCTCAAAACCTGGCTCCTGGGCTCCAGAGGCCTGAAGTGTACAGGTACCAGAACAAACCACACTCACATTTATGCAATGTTAAATATAGACCCTGTAAAATGTGTAAACAAAAACATTCTAAGCTCCGGAGGCAGTTGGGCAAAAGTGAAATTACATAATGTAATTTAAATGGAAAAATCACAAAACATGAACAAATCATTTGGTAGATAAAACTACTTACATTACATGTGAGTGATATCAAAGCCTGGTTTAAAAACATTTACGTGTGTTGTATGTTATTTGTTTATTTAACAGGAGATTATTATATACATTTTTTTTTTGATGAAGGCAACATCTTGATTTTCACGTTTTACTGGACAAATACTCCACAGTATTTATGTACAGATATCTTACATACTTTAACTCAATTTTGAGGCTAGACAAATCAAATATGTAATAGAAAAGCAAACTAACTGTTCTTTCTAATCTCAAATTTTAAAAAAAATTCAAATTTGTATCATATTTTGTATTATAAACATTTAAAACCATTAGCATTTTTACCCAGACTGCACTCACCAGACTGCACCTGCAAAGCAGTTAGTTGATAATCTGCTTTATATTTAATCAACTAAACGACTAGGCCTATAACCCATTAATGTGTATACAAAACTAACTTTTAACTAGTACTTTGAGTAGACTTTATACTTTTACTTGCCTACAAATTTGCCACCAGTACTTGTAATTGAGTACATTTTAGCCAAATAAGAGCACATGTACTCGAGTACTTATTTTCAGTACTCTTTCCGCCACTGGTACAATACAGATTTTCACAATCATATGTTTAATACTGATACTAAGTTGATGTTGTTCTTTGTTTTTTTTTTCTTGCAGGATTCAAAGTGTTTGAAAGTGTTTATTTTATGTATTAGAAATGCCAATGGCTGCACACTCTCATATTCAGATATAATGAGTTATCTTTGTACTGTTTAGTGTCACTTTGAGACATAATGGGATTGTTTTAGATTCGGTTACTTTAGCTGATATAAAAGTAAAGAAATAAGACATGAAACAATAAGGTATATGGTGACAAGATTTTTAGTGAAACCTTAAAGATAATTAAATATGTTTTAGTGAAGAATAGTCCAACTTGTCATATGAAATATGACCCAGTTGTTTAGCTAGCCATAATTTTCCCCACGTCAAACCCAATCAAAACATTATTCTCACTCTAGTTTGTGTGTTTATTTACTAACCCAGTAGGAAAGTCTGGGTGAGTTGATCTTACCTTGACTCTTGTCCCCGTGTTGTCCATAGCTTCCGGTTCACAGTATCGAGTGGTCCCCCTTCTCTCCTAACCTGTTCCTGAGCTGCTCCTCTGATTGGACGGTGCAGCTGTGGAGGCGGGACAATCCCAATCCGATCCTGGGGTTCAGTTCCTCTCCGACCGCGGTCTATGGGGTCCGCTGGTCCCCAAAATGGCCGACTGTGTTTGCAGCTTTAAAGGCAGAACAACTGGAGATATGGGATCTAAAAATCAGCATGTGAGTTACAGAATATTCATCTCATATATTATAACTAATGTAATCATGTATATTATATATTTATTGGGATGAGTTCTTTGCCAAGAATTTGACTGACTTGCATGCTGGGGGTGTTCTACATGTATCTCTATGGTGGAATCTTCAGCAGTTACCATGGAGACACAAATGCACACATTAGTTAACTGGAAACTCAAAAAAAAAAAAACCCAAAAAACCTAAAATACAAAAGGATTTAAAAACATTTTCAGCGTCCTGTGATCATTATGAATGTTCATGGTCATTTTTAAGGGTTTGATTTTCAACAGAAAAGGCGAGAGTGACTTGTTTGACAGTGCAAATCATCTCCTCTGTTGTATTTCCAGCTAAGTCAGTTCCTTATAGGCAGATTGTTAAGATAAAACTCTAACAGAGCTTTAGACAGCAGTGCTTACAGTTAGTTTCACATCCCCAGAGAATATTGATGACATCAGCTGCAAAGTATCTGATACAGTATAAGAGAATACTGTGTCTTATTCTTGTGTTCCTCTTCAGTCTGGACCTGGCCCTGGTGCTGAGAGCTGGGGCTGTGGAGTTCACCTCAGTGTGGTTCTGACACTGTCATCATGGGAGACACACATGGAGAGGTCAAAGTTCACCAGTTCCACAACCTCGGGGTGGGCAGTGACGGACAGGTAAACAATACTCAAACAACAATACAATAGTAGGTACTCAACCAGTTTAACAAGATGCTGATAAATATATATCAAGATGCTGATAAATATAGATGGAATTAGATTTTTTTTTTTACTTGAACTCTATCTGCAAATGGATGCGCCTTAGTCCTGGACACATCTGCAGCCTGTCTGTCCATGGGAGTGGATCTCTCCTTCACTGTGGTTCTCCTCGAGGTTTCTGCTTTTCCCACTGGGTTTTTGGAGTTTTTCCTTGCCAAGAAGGAGGGTCTTGTCGTAACGGTGGGGTGTGAGGCGGACCAAGAGATGCAGTACTCGGGAAAGGTTTAACAGATTTATTTAACAGTTTGTGAATACTAGTGCTGTTCAGGGAGCAGGGGTAGTGGGACACGGTGCGTGGTGAGGTGCGTGGTGAGGTCCGGCCGGGGAGGAGAGAGGAGTGCGACGCCGAGGTCCAGGAGCGAGGAGTGCGGGTACAGAAGCAGGACTGGAGCAGGACGAGAGGAGCTGAGACGAATAGCCGGGTGCGGGTGAAATCCAGAGACGAGGTGAGTAGAGTAGACAAGGTGCACTGTACCGGAGAGCAGAGAGAGCCGCAGCAGAGCCAGGAGCGCAGAGGCAAGTAAGTTCCAGGAGTCCGGGTCTGGCAATAGCAAAAGGTAGGTCAGTATCAGGCAAGGAGCAAAAAGACAAAAAAGGTAAGTCAATTCAATTCAATTCAATTTATTTTTGTAGAGCCCAAAATCACGACAGCAGTCGCCTCTTAGGGCTGAACATGAGAGTTGATTAACCAACAGAATTAGAAAATCAACAGTGAAACAGAAACAGACAAGCAAATTAGAAACAGACAAGCAAATTGTTCCAGAACATCCCCTGTCCTTAGACCCTCCTTCTCGGCAAGGAAAAACTCCAAAAACCCTTTGGGAAAAGGAGAAACCTCGAGGAGAACCACAGTGAAGGAGAGATCCACTCCCATGGACGGACAGGCTATAGATGTGTCCAGGACTAAGGCGCATCCAGTTCAAGTCTGTAGTTCAAGTCCATTAGGGCAAGGCCTAGAGTCCCATCACCGGACGATCAGGAGGCGATCTAGAGTCCGGCCATCACCGGACGATCAGGAGGGGATCTAGGGTCCAGCCATCACCGGACGGTCAGGGAGGGCGATCTAGGGTCCAGCCATCACCGGACGATCAGGAGGCGATCTAGGGTCCAGCCATCACCGGACGGTCAGGAGGGCATCTAGGGTCCAGCCATCACCGGACGATCAGGAGGCGGTCAGCGGCCAGGCATCTGAAACAGTTACACTCCCCAGAGGGGAGTGGGACAGCGGACAACATGTGAATAGCAATGAACAGACTGAATAGTAAATGAAGTTGATAGGGATAACAGGAGGAAAAAGAGGATAGTGCTCAGGTTACCATACTTCCCCCAGCATGACTATCCCTAGGCAGCCTAACTAAAACTACAGGGTCTAGCTAGCCTGACCATAAGCTATTTCAAGAGATACGTTTTAAGCCTGGTCTTAAATGTAGAGACTGTGGGGGCCTCTTTAACATAGAAAGGAAGCTGATTCCATAGCACAGGAGCTTGGTAAGTGAAAGCTCTCCCTCCTACTGTGCTTTTAGTCACTCTAGGAACCACCAATAGTCCAGCATTTTGGGAGCGGAGTGCTCTGTTTGGGTGGTATGGTACTATAGCATCTTGCAGATACAACGGGGCCATGCCCTTTATGGCTTTATATGTCAGGAGGAGAACTTTGAATTTGATTCTGAACTCGACAGGAAGCCAGTGAAGGGACTCCAGCACTGGGGTGATGAGCTCTCTTCTCTTAGTTCCTGTTAGGAACCTGGCTGCTGCATTTTGAACTAGCTGAAAGCTTTTTATAGAGCTTTTAGGGCAAGCGACTAGTAAGGAGTTACAGTAATCTAGCCTTGATGTAACAAATGCATGGATAAGTTTTTCAGCGTCACTTTTAGACAAGATTTTTCTGATTTTGGCAATATTACGCAGGTGGAAGAAAGCTGTTCTACAGGATTGGTTTAAGTAAGTAGCAAGGCGTTCACGTAGGCACGTTGACGATCTCGCGTCGACTGTCTGTCTCCTGGGCTTCTTATACTCGAGCAGGTGCGGGTGATTGTCAGATGAGCCCCAGGTGCGCGTGGGAGGAGCAAGACGCTCCGCCCACGACCGGCAAATGACAGACAGCAGAAGGAGAGGGGCAAGACAGGAGACAAACAGAGGCAGGAGTCACGTGATCGTGACAGGTCTAAGGACAGATGATGTTCTGGGACAGTTATCCATTGCTTGTTTTCTGTTGATTAATTTGCTTGTCTGTTTCTATTTCATTGTTGATTTTCAACTCCCATGTTCAGCCCAAAGAGGCGACTACTGTTGTGATTTTGGACTTTACAAAAATAAATTGAATTGAATTGAATTGAATTGAAATTGAATTTTATTTCAGGTTGTCAAACTGGATGATGTCATCTAATCTGGACTTTAATTTGAATGTACAACATGAGACAAATCTATCATCTCTGTTACCAAAATGTCTGTACCAGGGATTTCAGCCATGTATTTAGCACTGTGTAGTTCAACCTTAAACCACTAGAGGGTGCAGTCTCCCTTTCTGACTACAATGAATTAAATTGAATTAAATTGACTTTACTTAATGGAGGTGGAATGGAATATACAGTATTATATATATATATATATATACAGGGAATGTCATACGGATTTTCTTTGGCCACAGCGAGTCAGTAGCTCCCAAACTGTGGTAGTCTGGTTATAGAGTTTAGAGTTGCAACTATTATTTCATTAGTCAACCTGCCAAACGATGATCGTTTTTTTGTACTTTTGTACAATGAGATTTTTAAACTATTTACAGTACAAATACGAGTACACATTTATTGTATAGCAGCTTCTGACGTCAGTATATGTCCATTGCGTGCAGTTTGCATCTAATTACAAGCGTTTTAATGTCTGATAATCAGGAAGTGAGTGTTAGCATGCTAGTTTTTGTTAGTGTTACCTTGACTGCAAAACTACACTCTGGCCTCTGAGAGTTGTGAAAGGCACTTATAAACTCATCATGGTGAATAATTAGGATGCTCAGAATACCCAAGGTACGTGCGGAATAACTTTGAACCACTGCAAACTGTTTAAAATTAATTAGTTTAAGACAGTAAGAATCAGGTACAGCATCTTTAATGATATAGGAATACATGCAGAAGGGATCGTTTTAACACTATACTCAGGAACATTCCAGTCGCCATGGCGAACCCTCCACAAGAAAAATTACATAGTGTAGCTTTAATATTTTGACCAGCACTTTTAGTTGAGTCGATCCACCTTTGTCCCTGCACTTCCTCTTGTTAATGTGTGTCTGTGTCTTTGCTGAGCAGACAGTGACCGGACCAAAGCTCATGTGAGTGAAGCCACAGTGAATCCATGACAAACCAGCACATCAGAGATTTATTTTTAACAAACTCGGATCATTTCCTGTCTGAGCTGCTGCGGTGAGCTCTTCTGTCACTCCATTCAACATAATGCAGAGGCGACAGGGCGACCATGTGACCCTAAACTCATGAATCCAGTTATCCAGCAAATGCCAACGGAAAGAAGTGAGAATCGGGTTATTTCAGGGGCAGAAAACAGGAAACAGCACAGAGACAGCTCATTCAGAAAGTATCAAAAACTAAACACTACTATAATATCTAAATTTACTCTATAAATCTGCATTTCTTCATTTTTCAAGATTTTGAATTGGACTAGGACTGACACAACCTTAGACTGTAACCCACCTCTGCAAAACAGGTTTTCCAAATGTAGTTTAATGCAATTGTAATAATAAAAATATGAAACTATTCTTTGATGCCTTGCTTAAAGGTCCTATATAACGTGAAACTGACTCTTTTGAGCTTTAAGCCATGTTTAAATGTTATTACCTCCTCTTCACAAATGTTTGAGAAAAACACATATTAGCACATGACATCACAGTGTTAGATCAGAAAATAGCGTAATATGGGCGCTTTAATTTTCTTGAGCGTTCCTACCTTCACCTATGGTCATGAGCTTTGGGTAATGACCAAAAGGACAAGAGATCCTGGATACAAGTAGCTGAAATGAGTTTCCCCCCAGGGTGGCTGGGCGCTCCCTTAAAGATAGGTTGAGGAGCGCGGACTAAAGCTGTTGCTCCTCCACCTTGAGAGGAGCCAGCTGAGGTGGCTCAGGCATCTGTTCAGGATGCCTTCTGGATGTCACCCTGGGGAGGTGTTCCAGGCATGTCCCACTGGGAGGAGGCCCCGGGAAAGACCCAGGACATGCTGGAGGGACTATGTCTCTCAGCTGGCCTGGGAACGCCTTGGGATCCCACCAGAGGAGCTGGAGGACATGTCTGGGGTGAGGGAAGTCTCCCTGCTTAGACTGCTGCCCCTGCGACCCGGCCCTGGATAAGCAGAAGAAAATGAATAGATGGATATTTTAGTGAAATTTGTTCAAGCAACAATATAAACTAAATATCTGAAATCTTTTGCAAACTGAAATGATTACATACGTCATGGTGGGTCCCGGACCAAATTCATGATTATTTAGAGGGTCCTAGCCTGAAAAGTCCCAAACTTTTCCCATGTTTTCGGATCATGCTTTTGGATCATGATGGTTCAACCACACTGTGTACTTTTGAACTGGACTAGAGCAAAGAATGAGAAATGGTGATAGAAAAACAACACAAAACTCAACTTAATTATATCTGTAGTATTATTTTCCTTGTATAAGTTATTATTAGTTTTGGGGTGTGTACTTATGCTGTAGACACTGTTTTTTACTGTGTGTTTCAATGGGAAGTGAACCAGGATTTGAAACGGCAACACTTCTGCTGTGGGTCCTTTTCTAAAGTGAGAGCCCACTGCTTTTTTATAAACTGATTTCAGTCTTTCATATATTTGCTGAACTAGTTGAACAACTCTGAACTCTCTCCACCCTGAAAACAGATCACTGACACATGACACCCATAATCACTTTATATTACCGTTTAAGTCATGTGACACACCAACAGCACTATTGACACAGAAGAAAGTAGCAGAAGAAAGTATCACGCTGCGCATAACAGAGTACTACTAATTTCACACAAATGTAGTTAACGTAATCGTATTCAAGATTTTACTAAAATATAGTTTAAGTTCTTAGTAATGTAATTTTATCAGAATCAGAACAACAACAGCAAGAACATTTTATTGCCTTTGTCAGTGAACAAAATGTACAAACTTTGAATTACTTGGACTGAATAAAAGTAAAATATGAACTATGATAAAATAAATACAGGAATTGTCACAGTCCTCCAGCGTTGTTTTAACTCATAACTCTGTGAGGATATAAGTTATAAAGATGGAATGAAAACACTAAAAATAGAGATGTTGCTTTTAATTTTTTTTGTTTGTTTGTTTTTTGCAGTGGCTCATACCTGGACGACTGAGAGATTACACAGACATGTCACTGAATACCACCTCTGACTAAAAATATATAATAATGAAACATTTGCTTGAGTAACTTTTAATACTTTTCTGGCAGCTACTTTAGTAACATTTTTATTGAAATAACAGTGCTCTTACTTGAGTAAAGGTTTTAGTTACTCTCTCCACTGTGAGTAAGTCTACAAGTGACAAAAGCTTCATGATGAAAATATGACATGATTTGAACATTTGTGTTTCTCACAGCGTTCCTTCAGATATGATTTTGTTTTTGTAATTGTTTGTGTTTATCTTTTAAAAATACCAAATGTTGTGCATTACTAAAAGTTTTGTCGTTATAATGACAGTCCCTTCACATTATAAATCAAATGTTACTCTTAAAGTTACTCTTACTTGAGTAAATTCTTGATCACTACTTTGTACTTCTACTTCATTCTTTCCTTACTCTTACTACTGTACAGTTTTGGTTACTCTGCCCACCTCTGACTTTTTGTTTCTGTTGTGTCCAGTTCCAGCCCACTACAATAGACCACAGTTGGTTTTTGGTCTGTGGGCGTGACTAGTGCGTCGTGGGCGTGGCTTAGGACACACCAGTGGACGGGCATCATCCCTCTTCAGACCCAGTAACCCTGTATCTGTACGTCAGCAGCGCGTGGGGCTACGTTTGAGAGCACTTCAGACCGAAAACCTCCTAAATGAGTCCTGACTGAATAGGTTTTACAATGATTGAAGTTTCGATACCTTCAATGGAGCAAGAGGAGGATGACGCAGGAAAGACCAAAAAGGTAAGCACACTTCTGTTTAACCTTGATAATAACTTTCTTAAGATTTTAATAAGACGATATTAAACGTGCTTTTAGCCTATTGCACGAATTACTGCACGATTCCAGTTTGTAAAACGTAGCATTTGTGCGTCGTGTTCTCGAGAGGAGCGCGTGGCCAGGTGAGTTTACCTGCGCGCTCACTTCCGCTTTTGCCTTTTATGCAAAATGACTTTCACTGTTCGCTTATCTCTGTCAAACGTCACGACTGAGTGACCGTGATGCAGGCCTACGGGAGCCTAAATGAAGCACCTTTAGCTTCAGGTCATCGTATCGGCCATAAAACACAAGTCTCTCCAGAGCCCGGATACTACTCCATGAAGCTCGGGCTGAAGCTCACATTGTGCTCTGTTAAAGCTGCACTGTGGAACTTTTCTGTTAGAGGTACCGCTACCTGCTTATCTCTTGAATGTTAGGCCTATAGCATTGCCTGAGATGTTCCACAGTATGGTGCAAACTTATTTATTTTACTTTTATTCAATTACTGTTTGTTTTTTAAGTACAAAATACCGCGAGAAAACCCTAATCAATAACTTGGCCCTATATAAACAATAGAAGATGGCTGAAGTCAAAGACGTGTTGGCCAATACAATCATTTTTACAATACTTTAATTTGCTTACTTCAGTTTGACAAGCCTCACTGTTCTTCTAGGAATAGTTTAGTGCCTTCATTTGCAGAGGCCTATTTCTTCTTCGATTTGTGCAAACTATTTTTCTGCACATTGAATAGTGGTGGAAGATAACCAAGTAAAAGTGGTAAAATACTGTACTTAAGTAGAATTTTTAGGTATCAGTACTTTACTTACTTACAGTTTTACAGTGGATACTTTTTACTTTTACTTCACTATATTTGAGAGCAGTATCTGTACTTTCTAATCCACAACATTTTAACTGGACTGAAAAGTAAAAAGTACTTTTCATATGATTTGAGGGTTATTTTACCATACCTGTGGTAACATCCTGACTAAAATTTTCAAGTTCAAACTTCGGCTTTGAGCAAACAAAAATAAATGCACAGAATTCATTGAAAAATTAGGAAATTGATTCATATTGCAACTGTTTTTTAATCAGTATCACAACATTTAACACATCTAACAGATTAACAACACTTTTACTCTTGAAGTACACTTTTAAACATGTACTTTAACTTAAACTGATTTTTTCATGTGATACTTTTACTTTTTTACCTCTGTGTCTGTACTTTTACATAAGTAACAACACGGAGTCTGCTCCAACATTGCCCCCTAGCGTTCAAAGCTCAACATTGTGAAATCTATAGCCTCGTGAATATAATGTTAAAACTGTTGTGTGTAACTGTCTGTATTTTGTAGCTTTTCAGGGTGGAAGTCTTGTTCAATGGGAGAAAACATTTTGTTCTGAGGAAGAGCAGTGAGTTCCAGACTCTGCACAGAAAAGTACGTCTATAAAACATTTAAAATCCTTTTTTACTACAATACTTGGTAAACGTATCGTCTTGTGCACAGCTGAGAAAGGTGATCCAGACTCCAGATTTCCCGAGTAAAAGAAACCAACATTTAAGAACCAAACCTGTAGAGCAGAGAAGACAGGAGCTGGAGGACTATATACAGGTGAGACACATTCATTGTCCCTCTTCTGCACCATATATCCACTCTCTCTCCTGCACATGTCCAAGCCATCTCATTCTGGAAACTTTATCTCAAAAACATGTGACATGAGCTGTCCCTATCTTAATCCTATCCATCCTCACACTCTCACCTCACAGCAAGAAGGTCCCAGGTTCAGTTCCCGGGGCCTGTCTGTGCTGTGAGTTTGCATGCTCTTCCTGTGTTTGCAAAGGTTTTCTGTGGGTGCTTCACTTTTCCTGCTTTCATGTGGTGTTGAATAAATCGTATATGAGGAATTTCTCTGGTTAAAAGTACACTGCATAACTTTGCTGATGACAGATCTACCACCTGCTTGTCACCATGGAGCTGTCATTAGTTTGCCTGGAATGTTCCACAGTACCGCAGTTGATACTTTGCAGCTGATGTCATCAACATTCACTGGGGATGTGAAGCTAGTCTATTACTCAAATTGGACTTTAATCTGAGCTTTATTTTAACTGACTTAGGTGGAACAGGTGAGCTGATTTGTGCAGTTCTCTCACACATAAAATTACAGTCACAATCTAGCTAGCATTAGCCAGAAGTTTCACTCACTCTCACCCTTTTGTTGGAAATCAAACTCCTAAACAGGACCGTGAATGCTCATATTGATCACAGCCTCTTAAAATGTGTTGTTTAAATCCATTTTGTATTTTTTTTTTTAAAGAATCTTAAAACTTTATGATAGTGTTTGCTAATGTTTGCATTGTGTCTCCATGGTAACTCCTGAACATTCCACCATAGAGATATATGTAGGACAGCCCCAGTGTGATGTCACTGTAAAGTATCAATAAACATGCCTATGTAGCATTTATTTCATAATGGATGTTTTTAGAGAGAATAGAATCAGGTGGCATACACTTGACCAGAAAAGTCATGCAGTGCACCTTTTTTAAAATAAAACATAAAGCTAAAGACTCTCACCAGTGAAGCTCAGTGCACAAATGTCTGGGGTGCCATCGGGTACTTAACGTATAAAGTGGTCTTTGGTCATTTTGGTTTTTTTTTTGTTTTTTTTAATTTGTTTATTTATGAGAAGAAGAAAAAAGACAAACAGTTCAGTACAAAACATGACAGGACTTGACAAAAGTAAATAATAGACAAACATGGTACAAAGCATAGGGCAGAAAGAAAGAAAAAACAAAAAACACAACAAAAAAAAACAGAAACAGGGGAGGGGGGGCACTTACAATGAGCTAGTGTTTTATTATTGAGCAGATAAAGTGAGTGAGTGAGTGAGTAAGTAAAGTTATTAATTATGAAGTCAAAACTGGTTTTGACATTAATTTTCAGGGTTGAGTCTCCAATATCTTTTATTCATTTATTTTTCCTCTCTTTTCCTCCCCCTCTTTTTTTTCTTTCCTCTTTCTCTATTCCTTTTTCCCTCCTCCTTCCTCCTCCTCTTCCAATATTCCTTTTTCCCTTTTTCTTTGACTGGATAATTGGATAACCTTCCCCACATCATTTCTGCCCTATGCTCAAACTACTACTATTTTGAGCGTGTGTGAGGGGGACAAGTAGTGTCTAAAGTGCATTAAAAAAGAGGCCTTTTGTGAGTATTTCTATTTGGGACAGGGCTACTGTCTTTGGTCATTTTGCTTTATGTTGAAAAAAAAATAATCTCTTCTTTTTTTCTTTCCCGTTTTAGGACATCATTTATCAGAACAAAGACGTGCCCCAGGTTTTATTGGACTTCCTCCATCTCAAACACTTTCACACAGGGACAAAGGCCTACAGCATGGAGTGAGTTTATGTAATAATTATTCCTAAAACAAACTTTCCTCTAAACGAACTTGATATACTGTTTCATTTCAGATCTCTTGACGACCTTGACAGTCAGGACGGCAGGTCGGACTTTTAATCTTAAAGAGTGTATATAATAAAAACATTATCAAAACCAAGTATTTCCCAAAATATATGGGCCTTAGGAGTCTTCAGCCAAAACTAAATTTCTTTTCTTCTCTCCTGTCTCACAGTTATCAGTTACCACACCACCGCGCTCTGGGATTCTGCCGTGATCCATACCTCTCCGATTACACCACAGGTACAAAACAGACCTATTCTTTTCAATATCACAGAGAGACAACAGTGTACAATGTTTTATTTGTATCAGTTTAATCTGATTCAAGACCTTAGAGACCCTATAGATTTAGAGATATAAAAATCGCAATTAGATATTTTTCTCTGACAAACACTGTGAATAGATTTGCAGTTCATGTTTTAATAATAGAATTTTGTTAAAGGTTCACATTTTAAACACGTCCAGAAGAATTTTCAAAAGACTGAAATATAAATTGACAAATTAATACAAGAATCACATTTGAGAACATGTTTGTACTGATCTAAACTACAGGGTCAGCAGTTTCTTATGCAGAATAAGACCAGATATTCTGTTGTTTTTAGAAAAAATTATGATCCTTGATAGAAATTGCAACCTTTGTAAGTTGTGTCAGTTCAAATTATGATTTCATTTTCGATTGCAATTTATCTTGCTGCCCTACTGCAGAGAGCATTTAAATGTTTTCTCACTACCTCATTACAATTGGTTACAAATAAGCTGATTACTTCACTCCTATTATTGGCCTATGATGTTGATAAGTTTACTTTTGTTACAGACCTGCCTGATGTGGTTGTGGACGGCGTTTTACAAGGATTTTACACCCGTGAAGTCAGAGTCAGTTTCAGAGACCCCACTCCACCACTGCTTTAATGTAGAAGAAATGTGTTTTATATTGTGAAACTGCCTTTAAAATGGACCACTTTTAGTTTTTAGTTTTGTAGCATGTTTTTCAACTGGAAGCTAGCTTTAGAGGTACACACAACTTGAACTAATCAGCCATAACAATATGACAACTGACAGGTGAACTGACAGGTGAACTGTCAGGCTTGCAAAGTTGATATATTAGAAGCAGCTAAATTGGGTAAGGATGCAGTTGAGTGTTCGGGGTCAGAACATACTAAAACTGATTTAGACTTGGTTTAGTCCTGATTGAGGCCTGTTTTTGGTTGGTGTAGATCTGTAAACACACTACTGCAGCTGAAGTTACTGAGCTTGATTTTTGTTTTTTTTTTTTTTTTTTTTTTTTTGTACAGTGCCTTATGGAGGCATTTCTAACTGATTTTTTGTTTAATCTAAGGGTAGTATTTAATAAGGGGGTTTACAATGTATTGAAAATGAACATATTACTGTACTCAATAGTCAAGAGACACTGGATATGCTTTTTTTCAATTTTCCTTTTTAATTTAATAATTTTATGGCTATACAAACTTTATTTCTTTTTAGCAGACACAAAAAGAAATGTTTATTTTAATTTTTTTTAATATTTCCTTTTTTACTTTAGTGAGACTGACAATCACACTTAATGTTTTTCTGTATGTGCCAAACTTTGTTTTATGGTTCATATTAAATAGGGAACAATCAAAGGAAGACTTGTCAATTTTCCTTTCCCTTATTTATGTAACTATGTCCACTACCTGCTTGTCTCCATAGATATGTTATTTCTTTGTCAGGAATGTTTTACACTATGGTTAAGTCCTTAAGTTAATCTGCAGTAAAGACTTACTGCAAAAAATAAATACATAAACTTGAAAAACATGCTTTATTTTCAGCAGGGTCACATTTCCACAGATCTGACCTGTAACTTGGCCTAGTGATGTGGCATGCTTGTTTTTATGCAGATAAGTTAAATGCCCTATACTGTGGAACATTCAAGGGAAAGTAAAAACTTTCCAAGGAGACATGTACATAGTGGACCTGCTGTTAAGAGTTACATAGTAGTGCCCCTTTAACATAATTTAGAAGAGGCATTAACCAAGATACTGTTTTAATGTATGTAATCTCTCGGTGGTCCGGGTATGATCCAAAGCAAAAGAAAATTCTGTCAACTGGACAAAAAGTTTGAAGATGTTTGGAAAGACTCCATCTTTGAACAGGAATGGGAGGCTGAAATATCATTTATCTCCTATTTATAACTCCATCCTCAAACTAAAGAAGGAAAACAATAGTGATAGCTAGTATGCTAACGGCCAATATGCTAGTGAGGGGACCCATTAAGGACCTGAACGATTATGTAAAATATTACTCGGCACAGATCACACTTCTTCACACTAAAACTTTTGTCCAGTTGACAGAAATATTTTTCTTTTGCAACTGCATCACTGTCAAAACTGAAAAAAGTAAATCACCATCTGTTCAGTGTAATTCTCATTACTTTAAAAATGTCCATTGCCTTTTACATGGGCCAAATTATTCAGAAAGTCGTTATTTTAAGTTTTTTTACCGTGTGAAAATATAATTTAATCCTATGACCTTGTGGAATAACAAACTTTTAAAAGAATTACTGCCATAATTTGTCACACTGTAAATGCCATGATGTGTAATGCAAGAAACACATCTAAACTCCACCCACAACCACATCTGGAGTCTGGAGGGATAAGGAAGAGTGTGATTGGTCTAACTGGTTTCTACACTTCAAACTCCAACCCTATGCGTTTGTGATCAGAAACACCTGGCTGTAATCAGAGCAGTCTTGTGTGATGTCACCAACTACTGAAAATTGCAGAGGCCACTGAAGGCGACACAGACTTAGAATCAGGCATTTTTAACCAGAAAGCTGCAGAAATTGGGGCGAGAGTGGCTCAGTGGTTAGAGTGTTGGTCCCCCAACCCGGTGGATCAAGCCCCGCTTGGACTAAGTTCTGTTGTTGTGTCTTTAAGCAAGACACTTCACCCACATTGCCTGGTATGAAAGTGGTGTGTGCGTGAATGATCAGAGGGGCCGATAGCACAAACTGGCAGCCTTGCTTCTGTCAGTCTGCCCAAGGGCAGCTGTGGCTACAATAGCTTACCATCACCAAGTGTGGAGTGAACGAATAATGTGACTATAGTATAGCGCTCCGACAAGTCTGTAAAGCGCATTATTATTGCAATTTACCTAGTTTGCACTAGTCATTAAGAATTATTAAGACCAGTAGACAATACTAAAAAAAGACAGCGTTTAGTAGCAAAAGAAGTGAATAGTTTAGTTCCACTTTAAAGAAGATGAACAAATGTTACAGAAAAAAAGTCTTTATTTTAAAAAGATCAAGTTTTTGAACAGTATAAAAAGGCACATGGTTTAAACGTTAATTTTAAACAGACCAATTACAAAGACATTTTATTACTATTGCTCCTAAAATTAATATTCTTTAATTTCATTTGTGTCATTATCTTTGGTAGAGCTTTATGCATTTCAGTATCTGAGCGTTACACCCATCCTTTCAAAAGACAATTTTCATCACGACATTTTATCGTTTCATTTATGTTATTGTAAAATAGCCACAATGGTTGAAAATGAATGGTTGAAAAGGGAAGGCATAGTCTGAAAATTCCTTTAACCTGATATTTGCCAGTACCGATAATATTTCAAAATCCATAGCAAGACCCACAGATTTATGTTAAGTTATACTAAAGTACATAAATTAACTTTTCACAGTTGTGAAAATAATGACTTATCTATATATCTAGACATATCTCTATATCTTTGTGGGATAACATTTTTAGCATATTTGTGTAAACATGCAGCCATATTTTAAGCCTGATTGAACTGACAGTTGAATGGACAGGTGTACTGACAGGTGAATGGACATACAAACTAGTAAAATTAAGAATGCTTCTTGATGCTCATTTCCATTTTACTCAGTAGTCAAAATGTCAAAATATTGGGGATATCGCGATACCTGTGGTATCTTGCCAATATACGAAACCAATACTGGGATACTTATATTGTTGTATATTTCAGGTGTGTTTCAGGTGTATTTAGGTGTAGGTCCATCAGAGCAAGCAGGTGCTGTTGACAAATCATAGACTTGGGCATTTTAGTAAAAATATTGGTTCTGGAAAAACCCTTCAATATCACAGATCCTGATCACCCAACACATTATTGTGTTTAGTTTTAGTTTTACAGTTGTATTGCAGTATTAGGTCTATCAGAGCAGACAGGTGCTGTAGACTGTGACCTTATGGCTGATTTCCTGCAGTAACTCTTTCACTGCCGACTCAAGCTCCACCAGCTGCTCCGCCTTCAGCTCCAGAGTCTTCTGATTGTCCTCGTAAGATTTCTCCAGATCTGAAATAAGCAACAAGTAGTTGCGCAATTTTATAACAAATCCAGGTCTGAAACAAGCAAAGAATTTTATACACTTTAAACCAAATAGCTGCATTGACTTTTCTTTCCATCTGTATGTTCCTAAACAAAAATTTAAAAAATCATGAGTTTCAATCTTTTCTGTACAATGTCTCTCATAGATCAATCTATCCTAAAGCTAAAGTTTGAGTTTAATCCATCTAATCTAGGCATGCACCGATACGATATTGGTTTCCGTTATCAGCGCCGATACTGACAAATGATGGCTTTGTAGTCTGGATAGAACTCTGCCACTGAGATTGGGAAGCCCATGCAGAATAATACAACCTGAATGTGGCAACTCCTAAAATATGTATATTCAGTAGAGTGACATCTGCTTGCCGTTTTTGAGAACTGTTCCACATCACGTTGTCTCACCTTTGAGCAGTTGGAGTTTGCTGCTGGCCTGGAGCAGCAGATCTTTGGCTTCCTTCTGCAGAGACTCGGCACGTTTCTTTGCGTCCGACAAACCCACGGCTTTTTCATCCACCAACTTCTCCACAGTCGAGTATTTGTCCTTTATTTCAGAGTCCAGGTCCTGTGGAGGAGAGAGTTTAGACTGGTGAGAAATTACCTCAACACACCACCCCTGTCCTGTTTCAGTCCTGGTTTAATCATAACCTAGTCCGTGGTTTAGTCCCATTTTTGATGTGATGTATATCCCACAAGTTTAAACTGAGACTATGGTGGACCAAGTGATTAATATTTGAAATATTTTATTTAATAAGAATAAATGCCACTTATTGCCTCCGTTAATCAAAAAAGACAGATTACAGATAAATTATCGTTACTTTTATATGTTTCAGCCAATTTGTTTTGGATCAGTCTTTATTAACAGGAAAAACTGGGTCTATGTGTGAGTGCAAATGCTGTTCATATTTACATTGAAGAAAAAGTATTGTTACTGGAAGACTTAAGAAGTAATTTTTATGTAGGAATGTATGCTGTATGTGGATGTACTGTATGTTGTTTATATTTTATCTACCGGTATGTACAAACAAAATGAGACATTTGCTCTAGAGTCCAGCATCTGAATAAAACATTTGACTGTGTGATCTAACTTATCAACTT
The DNA here is from genome assembly GCA_019594935.1 of Periophthalmus modestus. Classification (NCBI taxonomy): domain Eukaryota; kingdom Metazoa; phylum Chordata; class Actinopteri; order Gobiiformes; family Gobiidae; genus Periophthalmus; species Periophthalmus modestus. The sequence goes on along the minus strand of JAIEZT010000104.1, from coordinate 109,769 downwards.
ATTCACAGTGGAAAGAGTACCCAAAACTTAAGAGTACTGGTACTTCAAAATAAAAAGTATAATTTTTTAAAATTGCACATGTAGAATTAAAAGTATGACATAAAACTACGCTTGGCCTAATTATTTTAAAAAGTAGTAGAAAAGTAGTAATTGAATTTTGTAATTTTGATGCTCACCTTTTTAACTTGGTCAGCAATCTTCTCGATGGTGGCTGCGTCCTGTTTGGTTTGCTCTGAGGTCTGTGAGACATTCAGGACCTTGTCTCTCAATAAAGTCACATTTTGTTCCAGGTTTTGGACTCTCTCTGTGGCTTGGGTCAGTTTCTGCTCTGCTTCTGCCGTTTCTGACTCCACCTGAATGCAACACAACCAAAATCATACCTTTAATATAGTGATAGTGAATATATGGAGGAGACAGGAAGTACGTGGTACAGAGGAGGGACAGCAGATACATGGTAGAGGGTGAGTAATAGTGAATATATACCGGAAAAGGAGGACTACAAAAGAACTAAAACAGGACCAGGATAGAACAAGGACTGAAGTAAGATAAATGGGGTCTGAACCAGACCTAAACCAGTCCAGGGCTAAACCAGGGCTAAACCCGGGCTAAACCCAGGCTAAACCAGGACTAGACCAGGACTACCCAGGACTTGACCAGGACTTGACCAGGACTTGACCAGGACTTGACCAGGACTTGACCAGGACTTGACCAGGACTAGAGCATGCAGAATTAAAATTGTGGCTAAACAAGGAATTAACAAGCAATTAACAAGGAAGTAAAAATAAATTAAAAAGGAATTAACCACAACTTAACCAGATCTAAGCCAGCACTAACCGTAGACAGCAGTTTGTTGGTGGTCTGGATGTCTTGCGTTGCCTGGTTTATTGCTTTAGAAGCTGCAGTTTGAGCCTTCTGAGCCTCATCCAGAGCCTTCTTCACTCTCTCTGCTGAGTCCTTCACATTAGCAGCTTCAGATCTGAAACAGAAGAAATATGATGGGAAGAGGATTTGGAAAGAAAGTCCCATAACTGTATTAGTAGATACACTTAAATATTCTATCCCAGTTTGTGCCAATCACTAGAAGTACCAAAAATCAGAAGCTAAAACTCCTATTCATTTTTATTCATTCATTCATATTTTTGAACTGGTCTTGATACTGCAAAAAAAAAAAAAAAACAACCCACATGACCTCATGCTAAAATAAAGTACTATTATTTTGTATATGAAAATTACATTCTAATACTTAAAAAGAAGCATTTTTTTAATCTTCAGTGTGGTATCATATTTGGCATCTAGTATTGAGTGAATTCCTTAGAATCGAAATCAAGTTTGAATTGTTAGTATTGTGACAACAGTACCTATCAACTAACCCCACCAACAGCTTTCTTCTTTGAAAATGTATACATTGTGCCATCTGCATAGGGTTAAAAATAAAAGACCCTCAGAAAAGATACTAATACATCAGATACTGCCTTAAAAGACTAACTCTGTATTTGAACCCTGTACCTGGCTTGTCGAGCCTGCTCCAGGAGACTCTCTGCTCTCTGGATCTCCTGACTGCTCTGCTCCAGGATGTGTCCCACACTTCCCAGCTCCTCCACCTTCACCCGGATCTCCTCTGTCAGGTTCTGCAGCTGCTCCGGGCTTGTTGGCATCTGCATCGCTAGCACCTCGTTAGCAACAAGCTCGATGCTCTCCAGGTCTGCAGCATCCTCTGGAATTAAAGAAAAAAAAAAAAAAGAATGTATAATTTTGAGAATGCGAGCGGATGCTGGAGAGCTTGAGTGGTGTTTTTGAGATCATATTTTGAACCCTCACTGTTTTTGTTCTTTATTTTGCAGTTATGCTATTTTTGTTTAGTTGAAATGATAAATTAATAAATATTAAAATTTGAAAAAAAGAATGCATGATTTAAAAATGGGAAACTGCAAATTGAGAAATTGCAGTCATAAAAACATAAAAAAATGACAGTGCTTATTGAAGAAAACAGAAAACACTGATACAGAATTAAGAGGATTGTAGATGTATATAGATCATGAATATTCCTAATGTAATTGTGTTTTTGAAAAAAATCATTGGCATTGATTTTACAATAAATTTTCTTTTAACAGGTCAATAAAAGATAATCCTATCCAGTCTCATCATGAATAAAACAAAAAGAAAACATCTCCAGCTCTGCTCCTGTCTCTGCACCCGTCTGCTCCTGTCCTCTCCTCTGCGCTCCTGTCCTCTCCCTGGGCTCCTGTCCTCTCCCTTGGGCTCCTGTCCTCTCCCTTGGGCTCCTGTCCTCTCCCTTGGGCTCCTGGTCCTCCCTTGGGCTCCTGTCCTCTCCCTTGGGCTCCTGTCCTCTCCCTTGGGCTCCTGTCCTCTCCCTTGGGCTCCTGTCCTCTCCCTTGGGCTCCTGTCCTCTCCCTTGGGCTCCTGTCCTCTCCCTTGGGCTCCTGTCCTCTCCCTCTCCTGTCCTCTCCCTTGGGCTCCTGTCCTCTCCCTTGGGCTCCTGTCCTCTCCCTTGGGCTCCTGTCCTCTCCCTTGGGCTCCTGTCCTCTCCCTTGGGCTCCTGTCCTCTCCCTTGGGCTCCTGTCCTCTCCCTCCTTGGGCTCCTGTCCTCTCTCCCTTGGGCTCCTGTCCTCTCCCTTGGGCTCCTGTCCTCTCCCTTGGGCTCCTGTCCTCTCTCTTGGGCTCCTGTCCTCTCTCTTGGGCTCCTGTCCTCTCTCTTGGGCTCCTGTCCTCTCCCTTGGGCTCCTGTCCTCTCCCTTGGGCTCCTGTCCTCTCCCTTGGGCTCCTGTCCTCTCTCTTGGGCTCCTGTCCTCTCTCTTGGGCTCCTGTCCTCTCGCCTGGGCTCCTGTCCTCTCGCCTTGGCTCCTGTCCTCGCCCGGGCTCCTGTCCTCGCCTGGGCTCCTGTCTCCTCTGTGCTCCCGTCTTCCCTGTGTGGTTGGACTCACGTGTGAGAAAGTCCCTGATCTGTTTGATGAGCTTGCGCAGCTCCTCGTTGCTCTGGTCCACTCTGTGTTTGGTTTGGTTGGTTTTCAGAAGAACGTCCTGAGCGCTCAGTTTGGCCTCGTCCGCCTTCACTTTAGCCTCAGACACCTGCAACACAATATATAATATAACACATCAACATGGGCTCCATCTATCATCTTATGAAATCTATTTCTGAAACTTTATAAAACCACATTACTATGTTGATAACATTTCTCCAAAGTTTATGTTTTTAACCTTTTTTTTTTTTTTTGGACTGAAAATGGCCCCATTAGAAGTCTATGGAAAAAATTAATGAGAATACTTCCTCCGCAGGTCTTAGCTGCTCTATAAAGCAAAATGGAGTTTATGGAACCAAATGTATTTTGTTAATTATTAGGTCTGTCACAATAACAAATTTTGAAGCGTTATATTTAGCTGAAGTAAATATAGATGATAAATGATAATACTGAAACAAATTTATGCCACTAACAATAACCCAAGAGCAGATTTAAACCAGAAAAAAACAGTTCTAAATCTACAATATTGTTAAAAAATATGCTGCAATAAATAAACAGCAGAATTAAACACTTTAGTACTGAGTTTGCATCTGTAATGACTCATAGAAGTTATTAACACAACCTTTTATCACTTAATCTTATCATATAGCTAAAAAATAACCACAAATTTCTCAGTGGTGCAAGGAAATGTATAGATGAGAAATGCTATTCCAGCTTCATTTTTTGAATGATAAATTGATATAGTAATTATCGTGACAGGCCTATTAATAATAGTACATTTTAATTGCAATGCACCTTTAATTAAGAGAATCCCTACTGCTACAACAAGTACAATTGAGAAGTACAGAATTTAAAATATTGCACATAAATAAAAAACATCAATGACAAAGTAAAAATTTGACCAAATACCGTACTATTTTGCCCCCCAAAAAGTGCCTGTAAGTCTCCATTGAGCCTCACCATCTTGGACAGTCTCTCCACCTCCTCGATGGCGCTGATGATCTCCTTCTCTGAGTCTCGTGCTTTGATCCAGGCACTTTTGGCTGTGGTCAGTAAACCGCCGCAGCCCTCTCCTCCACATTTGGAACGGCCCTCTGAGTCCACACAGCCCAGACCTCCACAGGGGGAGGAGGAGCAGGCGTCCAAGGACACACCACTGCCACAGGTCTACAGAGAGGGACAGAAACATGTATGGAAAGTGATTTTTTTTTTTTTAATGGTCAAGTCTCAATCCAGGTTCAATCCAGGTTTAGCCCAGGTTCAGCCCAGGTTTATCCCAGGTTTAGCCCTAGTCCAATCCCAGGCTAGTCCCAGGCTAGTCCCAGTTTATAATTCTGGTCTGAAGCAGAGACAAAAAAACAAAACAACAGTATTCAGCAAAAGCTAGTCCCACACCTGATTTACCATTGCCTCAGAAGTGGTATAGTTTCTTGGTTAGATCTGATCGTCCTCGCTAGTTCTAGGCTTTGTCCTTTGGTTAGTACCGTTTTAGCCCTGGTGTACTTTTGGGTTAGCCCTGTTTAAGTCAAGCTTTAGTCCTGATTTAAACCTGCTATATTTCATTGGTTAGGTATGCTTTAGTACTACTTTAGCTCCTTGGTTAGTCCTGGTTTAGACCTGGTGTAGTCCCACTAAAGTCCTGGTATAACTAGTTTAGTCCTAGTTTTGCTCCATGGTTAGTCCTGTACCTTATGGCTAAGTTCTGACAGGTCTAGACTCTGCATTTCTCCAGCGAGGTCGTCAAGCTTCTGAGCATGCTGCATGTGGTTCTTCAGGAATTCCAAGCTGGTCTTGTTGACTTTGTCCTCCGTCAGCTGCCGTAGTCGGGCAGAGGTTTGCACGGTGCTGTTCTGATCCACGGTGGAGGCATTCACTCGGGCTTCAGACGCCTGGGACTGGAGGTAGTACTTGTTCACACTGGCTGTTGCTCCTGCAGAAAAAAAAAAAAACATGTATAGGTTAAGGCGCACTTCATTTATTTGTCCTCTGCATTTAATTTAATTTAATTATATCATAGTTTATATTTACCATTATTAGTAATTGTTTTATGATGCACTATAAAGCAAAAGCAAGTTCCTAGTTTGTAAATTTCGTTCACTGGCAATAGCAATAAAATGTATTCTGGTTCGTCAGTGTCTCTGGGTTAAAACCTGTCATTAGCCCAGGGTCCCATCTCTAGATCTTGGTCTGGGGCAGGACTACCTTAGCTGGAGGATTTGGTCCATGGTTTGGATTAATGGGGGAAAACAGAGTTCCTGAAAAAAAAACCCACCCAGACACCGGGAGAAACATGCCAACTTCACACAGAAAGGCTAGAGAGTCGAACCTGGAACCTTCTTGTTGTGAGTGCTAACTACTTAGAACAATTATTTACAATTTTGACAATATAGCTGAGAGTATATCGTACTTTACAAAAGGCTACAAATACTAGTAATAAGTAAAGAAATTACATAAATTACACCAGAAATTACTTGAGCTTGACTCATGTGTACTTTTAAAGTTGGTCTCTAGAGGGAGACAAAGACCAACAAGTAAATGCTTAAACTGTACATTAAATCTTAAAAATGTTACTTACACTCAAGTGAAACCCTGTTTGTACCAATCAAAAGCATTTTTTTCCCTACGTGTCTCTCACCTCTGACGTCTGAATTCTTAATGAACTCGACCTGGTCCAGCAGCTCCTGGACAGTGCGCTCTAGTTTGTGAGAGTCTGAGCTTACAGAGTCCAGTCTGCTCTGGACCTCCTGATCCTGGTCTGAGGTCTGGACCAGGGCCTGCTCTGTGGAGTTCAGGGACTCAGTCAGGGATCCAATCAGCTCACTGTGGAGGAGAGAACCCAAGCATCAATGAATTCCTCCTTTAGCCAATTATCTCAGTAAAATCCACCCTACATTGAAAATAAAATATTGATGACGCCATGAGTAATAATAAAAAATGTGCTTTACAGGCCTCTTAAAGTGATACCACAACTGCCCTGGGGTACACTGACGGAACCAAAGCTGCCAATCTGCACCATCAGCCCCTCTAACCACCACCAAGAACTCACCAGACACCACTTTCATACAAGGCGAGGAGGTGCTCTAATTACAGAGCCCCAACCTAGCCTGTTACAGTAGTGGTAGAGTAGTAGTACTACTACCATCAGTTGTACCCATACATGTCTTGTTGCAGTAGTAGCAATAGTAATAGTAGCAGTAGTAGTACAAATATCTGAAGTAGAATTAGTAGTACCTGGTCTGTTGCAGTAGTAGTACTAATATCAGCAGTAGCAGTAGTAGCAGCAGCACAAATATCTGCAGTAGTATTGGTAGTACCTGGCCTGTTGCAGTAGCTCTTGTACTTCACTCAGAGGCTGAGATGCCGGGTTTGTGTTGAGAATAGCCCTGATGCCCTCTGCGCTGCGCTCCATACTGTCCATGCTGCTGCGGTATGGCCCACTCGCCACACCACTCTGTTTCACCGCATTCACCTTGTTCACGAGACGGTGTGTCTGATTGGTCAGCTGCCCCACTATGGCGTCCCATTCACTGAAGCATTGATGGCAGCGGTGGCAGTCGGGGAAGGTGCCAGAGAAACCGCGAGCACAAATGTCGCAACGGGGACCGGTCACACCCTCCACACAAACACAGTGACCAGAGGATTTATCACACTGCTCCTGAGAGATACCACGAGGGTCACAGTCGCATGCTAGAGGAGGGAGGAGAAAGATGAGCAAAGGGGAGAAAATTTGTTAAGGTATGTTAAGGTACTTTAAGGTATGATAAGGTACACTTTGTACTCCCTGCATTTGACCCACCCTTCAATGCCTCTGGGGCTAGTCTTGGTCAGGACTCCTTTAGTTGGAGAATTTGGCCTATTGTGCATGTTTTGGGTTGATGGGGGAAATCAGAGTGCCCGGACAAACCCCTTTCAGACACATGCAAACTCCAAACAGAAAAACCTGAGAGTTGAACCCAAAACCTTCCTGCTGTGAGGTGAAAATACTATTCACTCAGTCACATTTGTTCATTATCTTCACAGTACTATATATATTTTTTTATTTTAGATAGTAATAGATAGATAAGTAGTGAATCCTTAAGTATGAGCATATATCTACCAAACCTGAGGCTTAACCAGTGGCTACCATGGCCAGTTCTTTTCATAAAACTCTAGCTAATGTGGCCAGTTTATGGTTTCAGAATGTATAATAAATTATTACCATATACTAACTGAAACTAGTATCAAAACTAAATCAGTGCAACCAAACCACACTGCTACCATAATATTAGACTCAAGCATCTTAAATACCCTGTTTCACTTCTATATTCCGTATCATTAGTTGGCTACCCTGTCTATTTGCCCCAAAACAGCTGAACAGTTTTCCCACACTTTTGGAGTAGATGGTCTCACATTTCAGAGACCACCCACGACTCAACAATTCAACAGAAACATTCAACATCCCCCCTCTCCAAACGAACAAACAGTCAAACTACTAACAACCATCTCAACCATTTGAGGTTTAAACATAACTTAAACGTTTAAAGGCTTCATAAAGGCTATAACCAGGGGTGAATGAGATTGACAAAAAAGCCTGAGCCTGCAACAATCTTTATTTTGTTTTCACTTGAAAACAAAACAGACTGTAAAACAGCATTCACAAGTGCAAAAATAACAATTAGGGTTAGCAGATTTTTGGTAGTTCTTGAAGTCAAACCCCAAACCTTTTTGGTGTGAGGCAAAAGTCCTAACTAAGCCACAATTCCAATAATTGTCATCCATCTCTCTTAACACTGTCCTTTTAGTATCTGACCCATGTAACATAAAGAGGAAACGCCTGAATAGATTTCGTGGTTTGACTTTACATTGAAAACATATTACAGACGAGGTCAAAGCCCAGCGGTCTGAACATCAGAGAGACTTAAGTTTCTTTGGGAGGAGAAAGAGAGCGTAAAACATCTGGACTGTGTTGAATTTGGCTCTGCTCACAAATCCAGATGTGGAAATTCAGCAGCAGTGGTCCGCAAAGGAGTCAGGGTTGTCAAAATGAAAGGTTCAAAGAGGTGTAGTTTACATTTCATTTGGTCTAGCAAATATTGTGAAATGTTGAGTTTTAATTAATTAATTAAAAACATGATCTAGACCTGCTCTCGCCCCTTGCTCTCGCCCCTTGCTCTCGCCCCTTGCTCTCGCCCCTTGCTCTCGCCCCTTGCTCTCGCCCCCCTTCGCCCCCTGCCCTCGCCCCCTGCCCTCGCCCCCCTGCCCTCGCCCCCTGCCCTCGTCCCCTGCCCTCGTCCCCTGCCCTCCCCCCTGCTCGCCCCCTGCTCTCGCCCCTTGCTCTCGCCCCTTGCTCTCGCCCCTTGCTCTCGCCCCTTGCTCTCGTCCCCTGCTCTCGTCCCCTGCTCTCGTCCCCTGCTCTCGTCCCTATCGGACACTCAAAACTAAAGGTGCACTCTGAAACTTTTCTGGTGGAGGGTCCATCGCCAACTTAAGTCCAAGCAAACTAATAACATCTCAGGCCAAGTTACAGGTCAGAGCCGTGAAGAGGCAGGGAACCACACTCACAGTAAGAATGCAAGTTTTTAAGGCAATAAAAACAGCTCTGATTGAATGAATCCAAGACATAGCAGTTTAATGCCATACTGCTGGACATTTCAGCCAATGCAATAACATCTCCATGGAGACAAGCAGGTTGAGAACCCCCAGAAAATTTACTAATGGACTTTTTTTATTCTCCTCCCTTTCCCTGTCTACTAGACTTGTTCACAGCAGGTAATAACCTTAAATACAAAAAGCCCCTTCTATCACTCAGCCTATGTGTGAGCCATGGGAATGCACAGACACATCTGGAGACAATATGGCTGCTCACAGAGGGAAGAGAAAGACGAGAGAGGGAATGAGGGAGAGAGGAGGGACAGAAAGAATAAGAGAGGGGGAGAGAGTAAAAAAAAAGAGAGGGACACGACATGAGACTGAATAGAGAGAGAACGACAAGAGAGGAGAAAAGAGAATAATAGAGGAGGGAGATGTCTGTGTAATCCCGAAGTCATCCAGGTATCATCCAGAGCAAATGAAAAGCTCAAATTCAATTGGAATTTTCTTTTGCTAAAGAATAAAACAAAAGGGGGTAAAGAGAAAGAAAAGAGCGGGGAGAAAGAGAGGGAGTGAGAAAACAGACAAAAAGAGGGGGTAAATGGAGGGAGACAAGAGAGAGGAGAAAGGAGAGAAAGAGGGAGACAGAGAAAACAGAAAAAGAGGGGGTAAAGAGAGGGAGACGAGAGAGGAGGGACTGAATGGAGAGAAAGAGGAGTAAAAGAATAAGAGAAGGAGGAGAGTATGAAAAAGAAAGGGGTAAAGAGAGAGAGGAGGATGAGAGAGAAAGAGAAGAGAAACATAACAGAGGAGAACACAGAGAGAAGAAGAGAAAGAAAGAGAGGAATGTTCCCAGAATGCAGCAGGAGGGCAGCCTACAGACTCTGTTCATTCAGAGAGATCAGACCTGAGACTGAGCAGGACTTTAGCCTTCTCAGCAGTGTAATTAAGATTTTAGGGTTCACAAAGTTTAAGTCCTAAAGGGGCTAAAGTCAAATACAAGTCGACATGCATATGTGATAATTATTTTTTGCAGATTACATTTTTCAGTAACGCAACCTATACATTAAATAAATCTTTAAAATGTGTGGGATTCTTACCGTGACATTTGACCTCTGGATCTCCCCAGAACAGCTCACGACACTCACTGCAGGTCCTGCCTCCAAACCCGGGTTTACAGGAACACTGCCCACTGATCTGAGCAACAAGACACACAAAAACACATTAATACAAACTGCAGCCAAATATATCAGACCTTTACAAGTGTATTACTTATTATGATATTTGGGCTTGGAGATATGGCAATTAAAAAGGAAGAAGTTGTGATGATGATGTTGGTGAAAGTCATATCGTAATTCTGTTAAATAATGGTACTGCACCTGATTTTTACTGACTTGAAAACATAACTAACAACAACTAGTTCATTTTAAAGTTATTCCTCACTTACCTTATGCATTCTGACCATCCTAATTATTCACAGCAATGAGTTTCTAAGCGCTTTTCACAACTCACTTTTGGGGTCACAATAAAGCTAGACAACTTAACAACTAGCATGCTAACAGCACACTTTCTCTTTTTTTTGAACGATAAAGTGCTTTTGAATTAGATGTAGATAGTATACAGTGGACTTATTTTAACCTCAAGAGCTGCTTATAGAACATGGCAAATGGGCAAGACAAATGTGGAAAAAAATGACAATAAATTGGTACAGTCCCTTTAAATAATGATAATTACACTGTACTAAAAAAAGGTCACACACTCTAATATTTCATTGGACCAGAGCTCTGTTAAAATGCAAAGCAGCCTCTCACGCAGCCATGTGGGGGAAATAGAGACCATATTTTACTTTAGCTTTGATTACGGTGCGCATTTGTTGTGGCATTGTTTCGAAAAAGCTTCTGCAATGTCACAAGATTTATTTCCATCCAGTGTTGCATTAATTTTTCACCAAGATGTTGCATTGATGATGGTTGAGTCTGACGCTGCACAAAGCTTCTCCAGCACATCCCAAAGATTCTCAATGGGGTTAAGGTCTGGACTCTGTGGAGGCCTGAACCACTCTTTCATAATTTGAGCCCAATGAATCCTGGCATTGTCATCTTGGAATACGCCCGTGCATCAAGGAAGAAAAAAATCCATTGATGGAATAACCTGGTGATTCAGTATATTCAGGTAGTCAGCTGACCTCATTCTTTGAGCACAGACTGTTGCTGAACCTAGACCTGACCAACTGGAGGAGGCTCGTACCTATTTGCTTAGTTAAATCCAGGTGGAGACTTTTTTTTTGACCAGGCAGTGTATATTCCACTTCCCTGGAGAATACATTTTTTAAAAATCTGATTTTGAACAGCTTAGTGAATAAAATCCCACTTATCATAAGCCATTGTCCTCTTGTACCTCATTGCAGGATGTTCCATAGGAGTGCTCGGGGTGGCATCCACAGCTCTCACAGCCGGCTCCGCTCGCCATATTCCAGGTGTCAGGGGCACAGCGGTCGCAGTACTGACCTTCCACGCTGGGCAGACACTGGCACTGCCCGCTGCCCCTGTGGCACTCACACTCCCCATGGGCATGGCAACTGGATGGGACGCTGCCCAAATGGTTACAGACACACTCTGGAGGAGAAGAAGGAGGTTAGATAAGTCATCTGAACATCTTCAAACCAACTAAAATCCATCTCTTCTTTCATTACATCTATACATTCTCCTCTTTGGTCTTCCTCTAGGCCTCCTGTTTCAGCTCACCATCCTTCTACTATCTATTCTCTATCTGTACCATATACTCAGTCTCCCTTCTCTGTATCACATATTCACCCTCCCTCCTCTGTACCATATACTCACTGTCCTCTATATATTTCACCTCCAAACATGTTCTGCTGTCTCTTCCATCGGTGAAAAAGATATGTAATGGATGTCCACTAAAATTAAAATAATTTAATCAATAATAATAATAAATAATAATCAATTTTTTGGGGAAAAATATATGTATATGGGCCTCATAATAGCAACACAACATAAAAAATTTAACACAATGCTACTTTGTGATCAGTTGAGACAAAAAAAATGAAGAATTCAAATTTAAATATGCATAATTTCAAACATGTTGTGCCAAAACCCCAACATTGATCAAATATTAACCAGCCTCATGCACTCACTCCTGCAGTCTTGCCGTAGAGCATCCCCATAGTAACCGAGTTTGCACAGTTCACAGTTCCTGCCCTCAGTGTGGTAAAGGCAGCGCATGCACGCTCCGCTCGACGCATCACATGACTCGGGGTCCAGCATGTCGATGTTGCCATGGCAATCGCAGGGGCGGCACTGCCCCCCTGCCTCATGAGGGTTCCCAAAGTATCCAGGTGAGCACTCGTCACAGCGCGCACCTGCACAGACAGAGAGGGATTGTCAAAGAGAGGAGGTAATGGGGGACATGGGTTTAAAGCAGTATGATTATAGCCCCATGATGAAAGCCGTGTCATCAACATATATTGGTTTTTAGTATTAACTTTTCTGTATTGATTATGAGCAAAAAGATGAGACAGCATGCAGGCCATTTATATACAATTTTCTTATTTGCACAAAGGTTAATCTCCGTATATACAACAAAATTCACAAAGTAAGTAATTACATGCTTAAACATAATACAGATTTTTAAAAAATGTATTTTTGTTTTTTTTTTGTTTTTTTTAACATCAGCACGCCTAGATGTTGTTTTGGCTCTCAAGCCAAAGATCTAATTGGAAAGACTCTATATCCCTCTATGTAGTAGTTGATTATCAAATGTTAAAGTAACTGTACAGCAACCAACTTTAAGAGAAATTGATCTTTCTTTATTTCTTTCTTTATTCTGTGTCTAATGTTTAACAACATAAGATGATCCTGTGCAGCATTTTACTATTAAATATTTTCTAACACAGGCCAGAACTAAAATTAACTAGAATTTTGACACAATTAGGGAAGGTGGCACATTTCAAACTCAACCACAGATGATTTTTTTGCTTGTGCTTCACTAGCTCCTCATTAGACTATTTAAAAAACAGCCACTGCAAGACCCTGGAGTTTGCTGATTCATATGATTGTCATTTGTATATTTTGCCAGGAATATTCATCTCTGAGCTTTCTGTGCAGCTGTTTTCATGAACTTTGGAACATGTCATATAATTTTTTTTTTAATGAATTGTTTAGTCCAAAGTAGTCTTGCTACTTACAACCTGGTCCGGTCCTGGTTCAAACCTGATTCAGACCTGGTTCAAACCGTTTATTAGATCTACTTTAGTCCTGATTTAATCTAACCATCATTTGATTTTGATTTTTGACTTATGTAATCAGGATTTTACACAATTTCTCATTCCCCCTTCGGTGAACCTTTCTTTTTACTATTGCATTAGATGTGGTTTAGTACTACTTTCCCAGCATTCATAAAACTGTGATATAATTATGCTTCAGCACCACTATATTTTTGAGACTTTTATTCAGAGCTAGTTCAGACCTGCTTCGAGCCCGCTTCAGACCCGCTTTAGACCCGCTTTAGACCCGCTTTAGACCTGCTTTAGACCTGCTTTAGACCTGCTTTAGACTCTTGGTTTTATCTTTGTAATGTTAGATTTATTTGACTAATAATGAAAAGTGCGAGTTTGTGAATTTTTTTTATTTCTTAAGCTGACAGGAGCACTTGTTTTAAACTTAAGGAAGGGGTAGTTTCCCAAGACATCTGCACGCAAAGCTCAAACAAAGGAGAAAGTGCATGATTCACTGTATATTTACCTAGTCTAAATAACACATTCATTTTGCTGGCACAGTGCATTCCTGTCCCCTTCGCATTACAAAATGTCTCTTATTTAAGACATATCCGGACAAGAGCTTCCTGTCCTAGGGCTGTGTATTCTATCACTATAATTACCAACTCAGGTTTTCCATTGTGTTTTGTCACTAGATTACATTTATTTATCCACATCTGTCAACAGGACGGTGAAAAGTGCAGTGTAATCAGCTGTAAGGGAAACCTGTACGGGACAGCTCTGGATCTGAAATGTCCCGAGGGGTAAAGTGCAGACTATAGAATATATGGGGTTTGTAAGGACAGAGGAAAAAGTCAGATGGAGTCTGTCTGGTGCAGTCTGGATATTGTTTTTTTTGGAGGTGTGCAAAATTTGAATATTGCGCATGCTGTCTATAATATCAACAAACTGTAATTATATTTTTATATTAAACACAAAACATGATATTCTTATATTAAACACACACAACACAAATGAAACAATCCTGCTGTGTAATCAGCTAGGAATAAGTGATATTTCTGCACTTTTGCGTTTAATTTCATACTCGTTGCAGCCTTTAAGATATCGTCTGCCAATGTATTTGTAATTTTTTTCCATTAAAAAGTATACTTTTTAAAATATTTATTTATATTTTTTATTTATATTAGGGACACCAAACCTTCCAATCTTTTATTACATTTTGATGGATCATATAAAAGGATTTGTTCATTATTAATCTAATTGGCTGGTTCTACTTAAAGAGGTAACTAAAAAAAAATATTTTTTACACATATTTTCAGTAAGATCTACAGTAGTTTACTCAAATACTAAATGAAATATCCAAAATCCCCTCTGTAATTGTCCACAAAATTAAATGAAAAAGGACATTTCAACCTGGCTCTATCCATTTTTCCTACCTTTTGTAAGTAGACTACAGAATAAGCTGGCCTAAATAAACTTCATACACACTGTGAGATAAAGACTTTGCTGAAGCTGTGGCCCTCAGTTCTTACCTCTGTAACCCTGGTTGCAGACACAGATGGCCTGTACAGAGCTGTCTCCACGGTAACAGGTCCCTGCAAACTGCCGAGAGCTGCCGGGTCCATCGGGGCAAAGGCACGGCCGACAGTGGTCACCTGACCCCAGGACAGGGTCACCATAGTAACCATCCAAACACCTGAGGAGATAGAAGAGAGATGGACCAAACAACAAATTAAACATCTCATTTAGCCATGTTATGATCAGACTTAGTTACTTGCCCATTGGCACAATGTCTGTATATACAGTGCAGTATGTTAAATTGAACTGCCTGCCTTCAGTCTGATACAATACAATATAATGAACTGTAATGTGTTATCAGTACTTAGGGTGTGTTTTCAAACACAGACAACTGCAAAACTGGGACTACACTGGAACTAAACACAAAACTAAGCCAGGAATAGAACTGGACTGAACCAAGTCCACATCAAGATGAAACTGGGCTTAAGCCAGGACCAGATCGTGTGAAGAGTGAATGTGCCTTGAGTATATCATAAACTTCCACCAGATGTTATTGGTGTTTTTTTGCAGCATCTACTGGCCCATTTTTTCTTTTTCTTGTGTTCACATGACTAGTCACATGATCTCATGTATGTATTTAGGGACACATATGAGTCTGATTTTACTCTCATGCCAGCCAGCTAGTCGAAACACACTGGTGTCCTGCCTCATGTAATAAAATACTTTTAATATAATCAGTCGGTGTGCCTCAGGTTTGTACCTTGCCCATTATTGCAATATTAAGCAAGGGTCTCTCTGCCTGGAAGGTTGCACTGTATGGAATTTTATTTGCTTTTCACGGTAAGTGTACATGTTTCCAATGTATTTAGGAATAACACTTGTAATTCAATGTAAGATAGCGAATTTTAATTCCATACATCATGGAGACAAGCAGGTCACATACCCTCCACCAAAGTTACACAGTGCAACTTTAAGAGCATTAGTGCCCACCTCTCACAGCTGTGTCCCATAGTGTGGTCTCTACACTCCAGACACTGTCCTGTTTGGGGATGGCACTCTTCGGTGTGTCCGTTACAGCTGCAGAGGCGACAGGTTGGGAATCCCCAGTGTCCAGGGAGGCACCGGTCACACTGACGCCCATAAGCCCCCGGCACACACCCACACTGCCCACTGAAGAGGTCACAGAGAGGGGAGAGCGAGCCCTGAGAGTCGCACTCACACGCTGGAGTAGGGGGAAGAGGAGATTTTAGAGTCGCACACTGTTGTGTTTAACTTTATTCCTAATATTCATTTACGGTATCGCTATTAACAGTGCCGATTTCTATCATCTTGTAGGTTCTCATAAGGTTCTCTATTCTCTATAATTTCAAAATCTGTCAGGTTATATGCGTTGTTTCTCACATGTTTATACTGAAGCTAGGTAGTACAAATGTCACTGCTGATCCAAAAAAGAGCATTACAGATCTTTTTAATAAAGAGGTTGTTGGGTTTGGACTTTTGAGGAGGAATTTGTTGTTGTATTTAATGGCAATGATTAAATTAATTACTAAATATATACTACCGTTCAAAAGTTTGGGGTCACTTAGAAATCTCTTTATTTTTGAAAGAAAAGCAGTTTTTTCAATGAATATAACTTTAAACTAATCAGAAATACACTCTATACATTGTTAATGTGGTAAATGACTGTTCTAGCTGCAAATGTCTGGTTTTTGTGCAATATCTACATAGAGAGTGTATAGAGGCCCATTTCCAGCAACTATCACTCCAGTGTTATAATGGTACAGTGAATTCGCGCATTGTGTCAGAGGCTAATGGGTGATTAGAAAACCCTTGTGCAATCATGTTAGTACAGTTTAGCTGGTTATAGAAACTATAAAAGTGGCATCAGTAGTATCTGGAGCATCACATTTGTGGGGTTGATTAAAAGCTCAAAATGGCCAGAAAAAAAGAACTTTCATGTGAAACTCGACAGTTTGTTCTTGTTCTTAGGAATAAAGGCTATTCCATATGAGAAATAGCCAAGAAACTAAAGATTTCCTACAACAGCACAAACAGGCTCTAACCAGAGTAGAAAGAGAAGTGGGAGGCCCCCTGCAAAACTGAGCAAGAAGATAAGTACATTAGAGTCTCTAGTTTGAGAAATAGACCCAGCTTCCGGGATGCTGACCTTCATCCTACAACAGGACAATGACCCAAAGCACACCTCCAAATTGTGCAAGAACTCATTAGAGAAGAAGTAGGAGGCTGGTATTCTATCTGTAATGGAGTGTCCGTAGCAGTCACCAGATCTTCTATTCATTTTACAATTCATGTGGTAAATAAAAGTGTGACTTTTCATGGAAAACAAAATTGTCTGGGTGACCCCAAACTTTTGAACGGTAGTATATACTGAAAAATATTGTATTAGTTTTTTATTAGGACAAAATACAATTGAATAGAACATCAGCATTAATCAAAATGAGAGTTGTCATTTAGCCCAGTACATTGTCATTTTGTGTATTTATTGTCATTTTGTGTATCGGTCAGATCTACTTTCAGATAATCAATCAATCACCCAAACAATCAAACAAACTGCATTTACAAAGCTCTTTTCAGAAACCTCTCACCTCTGCAGCCGTTGGGTCCAAACTGAAACGTGGCTGGAGCACATTTGTCACAGTTTCTTCCCACTACGTTGGGTTTGCACTGACACTGACCTCCGCTGGGGTCACACACAGTGCTGAGGGAGCCCTGAGGATCACACTGGCATTCTGGGAAATGTACAAAAGACATAAGTAAGAACTACAGGTCTGTAAACTTTGGTATGTGACGTTTGCGTTTTCTTGTGTACAGCAATATATGGACTTTACTAGGACTAAAAACCAAAACCAAACCAAGACTAGTCCTGGTTTTGTCCTCATATTTGTCCTGGTCTAAAGTAGAACTACACCAAAACTATTAAAATTAGGAGTACTAAACTAGGACTAAACCAGATCTAGATTGGAACTAAACAACTAAACCCAGATTAAATGAGGGATAAACCAGAGCTAAGCCAGATGTAAATTCAGACTACATAAGATCTAAACCACAACTTAAGTAGACACAAAATAAGAAAATCAGGTGTACGATTCTCAACAACACAAAATGAGCAGTGTCTGAGATCCTGTTGGTTTGATGGAGGTGATGAGAGATTTCTGAATGGGGTTTTGTGAAGTCGGCCAGTCCTGGCTTGTTCAAACGGACCTCAGACAGCGATAATTAAAGGATGACACCACAATAAGTAAGAGAGTTGGGATCAGAGAGACAGAGCTGCTGTGGAGGGGGAGGGGCATCAACAAAGGGATTTTACATTGGCCTTTAACTAAACGCAATGATGTTACAACTTCAGTTTAGCTTAAAAGGTCTGTGCTTAAGCACAATCAAATCAAAACTTGAATGGAGGCATTAGCAAATCGCATAGGCTGAAGTTTTTGTATTACCATAATTTCCTCCGTGTCTGATCAGACCTGGGCAACTGAGGGATTACACAGACATAATTTCCTCCACAAACCACAAAATATCTGTCTGTCTTATTCTGCAATAAAAATGTCTAACCCTGTAGTTTATATCTGTACAAATATGTTCTGAAATGGGATTCTTGTATTAGTTTGTCAGTTCCTATTTCAGTCTTTTTGTCAGTTCTTCTGGACATGTTTAAAATGTGAACTATTTACTATTATTAAAGCTAAACTATAAATATTTCTCCCAAATTGTTAAGCCACATTCACAAACATGATACTATTGTGAAAGTTAATTAATGTTAATTATGTAGCTTCATTATTACAAAAATACAGAGTCAACTTCAACTATTAAAGTAACTTTCGGGGAGGTGGAACATTATATGCATGATTTTATAGAAAGAATGTTAAAAAGAATACTTCATAACACAGTCCAAGGAGAGAGGAGTTTTATGTCACACTTTGGAATATTACACTCAATGGAAATGAGCAGGTGGAGGCCAAATAAGAGTCAGGTTTGTGAAGATGCAAACCCACTCAGACTAAGGACACATCTTTTTTCCATGTTTTCAAGGTAATAAAACATAAAATCATGCTTTTATTTTAGTTATTTTTTAGCTAAAAAGTTGCATGGTGGGGCTTTAATTCAACCAACTCCCATTGTAGTAGTACCAGCTACCACCAACTCCTACTGACTTCACCTTCTATTGTTACTTGTTCCTAGTTAATCCCTCCTTGCCTCCTAACCCCAGGGTCCTTGTCTCCCTTTGTTGTGTCCTGTGTCCTTATTGTGTTGAACCGACTTCCCCTGAATCCCTTTAGACTGGATAAACCTGAGACTTCATTGAAAGTTTGGACTGTCTGACCGAAGCTAATCTTTCTTTCTGTTTGTTTATTAAAAGCTCGGGGGTGAATTCCTGCTTCCTGGTCTCATTCCTCTGGGGTCAGAGGTGAGAGTCATGCAGAGAGAGTCCACATGGGCAAATCTAGTTTCTACTAGTTTTAAATTAAACCCAAAATTGAAAGGAAATTGAGTTTAGGGCTACAGTCCAGAAATATCACAGTATCTCCTTTACCGTCTTGGGCAAAAAATGTCAGAATTGACCAAATAAGCTTAATGTAAACCAGGTCTAAACCAAGAGCAATTTGGGAATAAAAGAGAACTACAGTGCTGTACCTGATTTTTACCATCTTAAAAATGTGATAAACAGACCTATTATTTTTAAATAGTTTGCAGCATTCTATTATTCTTCACTTTCCTCCTAACATGTTCCTAGCTTCCAAATATTTCGGCATAATGAGTTTCCAAGCACTTTTCACAAATTTCAGAGGCGTTTCAGAGTTTCAAGGAAGTTACCATCCTGGTAATAATAACAACAACAACTAGCATGCTTACAGCACTACTTCCTGGTTCACAGAGGATAAAAATGACTATACATCTGTACTGGAGCAAGACAAGTTTTATTACATGAACAAAATAAGTCAAAATATGTCTGCTATGTGTGTGCTGTTTGCATATAATTATAAAGCATTCTATTGTCCAAGAATCAGGAAGTGCGCTGTTAGTATGCTAGTTATTGTTAGCAACAAAATGGCAAATTTGTGAAAAGGGCTGATAAATTGATAACAGTGAATTCTAGGAATGCATAAGTGACCACTGCAAACAGTTTAATGTTTTTCATGTTTTTATGGTGCAGATTTAAGGTGGACTCGGGTATTTGATGTGATTTAAGGCGGGCGGTACCTTTGGCTCCCTGGTGCAGCATGGCGGAGATGCTGAAGATGTAGTTCCTGCAGATATCGCTCATTGGAGTTTTAATGACACTGAGGCTATTTTCCAGACAGCGATATCTCTGAAACGTGTCCCATTCACTCGACCCGATGTCTGCCCCCTCTGACACGGTGAAGATCTCCAGGTTCTTACAGTTTGGCATTAACACAATCTGGAGATGAAAAACAATGTATCATGCTTTTATTTTGAACATTTACTGTACTGAAATATTTTACATGAGTATCTTATTGAGAGAAATTGTGAGGAAGGCAATGGAGAGTATGTGTATGTAGGCCAGCCAATAATAGAAGTAAGATTCGCCATTTACATAGAGTTCTTATGACAATGCAATTAAAGTAAAAAAAATAAAATAAAATAAAATGTTTTTTTTAAAGTAAAACTCTGAACCAGGATAATAAAGGAGCGTTATTAAAAAAGTTAATTGTGGAGATAAGCCAGTAGTTAACCCTCTATCCAAAAAAGTTACATAGAGTTTTTATTGCTTTGCTTGGAATGTTCCATAGTGTGACATTAAATAATTTCATCTACCTTGCATTTATTTAATTACAGGTGGTTTTATGGCTCAATAAACATACATTCTTACTGTGAGTGGGATTGGCACAGCATAAATCTGACCTATAACTTGGCCTTGAATCTAATGCCATATTGTGGATATCATCTCCATGGAGACCAGCAGTTGGCAGCCCTTCTAAAGAAAATTTACAAAGTGGATTCAAAGTGGATTTTAGCCATTAATTAATTTTGTAGGTTATAACAGTAAACTAGCAAATGCTGGTCATCTAATGTAAAGTACAACCAATTAAACATTATAGACACCTCTACTTCATACATGTTTTAAATAAATAAAAGCATCTTACAGAATCTATGAGTGTGTACGGAGACTGCACGTCGCTCAGAGCAGAGTACAGAGGCAGACTCAGGCGGATTGTGTAGTTCAGACCCGACTCAAAACAGACTGGCCTGGGCAGCACCACATGACTGAGGAAACACCAGGGAGGATCGATCAATACAAAATAACAGACTGACATCATACGATTTCTATAATAATTCGTTTTTCTTATGCATAGCAACATTTTAACATCCTGAGGAACAAAGATAAGAATGTGAAAAAGTAATAGTATAAAACATGTTAGAAATATACAAGTTGAAGTAAAAACATTTGCCATCTGTCCAAAAAATTAATAAAGCACTCTTTACAGTGTTATTCCAGAAAACCAGTGAATTATGAAATTGCTGAAACTGAAAACAAACCCTGAAGCAAACCCACTCCTCTAATCTACAGTGACATTTAAACTCAGCAAAACATAACTAATAAATGATGAAAAGTCTATTCTACCTACTACAATTATATATTATTTAGCATAGTGGGATAGAAAATCTTAGCGACCCATTCCACCAAAACTAGTTGCTCTAGGTCCAAGCCATCTGTTCAGCTAAACTCTCTTGTGCGCAATAAAACAAATATGACCTACATTTCCTGTATTGGAGGTTTTCAGATTACTAGAATGTGATGATGTTATGCTCCCAGATGGCGGCAAGAGCCAGGTTTCTCTATCGATTACACTGTACTTTGACATGAAATATCCAAAAAGTAAATTAACAGATGTTGAACCTGGTAATTTCTCTTAGTGACTAGACCATAGAACTTGCTATATTACTACAAAAAGTTCCAAAAAACCCCATCTTTATTAAATATTACTGGCCAGATTCCTCGTGTAGGTCGTACCGAGAGCCCGGATGCAGGGACACCATCTGGTTATCGTCATCGGGAACAGTGTTCACACATCGACTGTCGGCTGTGATCGGACCAGGTCTGATCACAGTCATAATCACCTCCTCCCACTGCTCCGGCAACTGAAGTAAAGGAGAGTGAAAAGGCACAAAATTGATACAATTTTGGTGAAGCCAGATCACAATTTTGATTTTATTCATATACAATTTGCATTTTCTATTATTTCCCACCCACTACTTAAAGAAAAAGTACAGTAGAAAAAAGTGTCTGCTTCATTAAAGAGGGAGCCCGAGAGAGATTGCTAAATTACTCAAACATGCATGGATGACAAAAATTTCTTTAGGCATGTTTTGGGTGAGAAAACGTTACGCCAGGGAATGACGATATGACCCAAATACCACACTGTCACAAGAATGAGCTCACAATAAAATTTTTATCACCACATCACCCAGTCCTAAACCGAGGGGGACAGATGAGTCACAACATGCATCTAAATGTATAACATGTGGCTTGTTATAGAGTACATTTCTCACTGACACTTTCCAGTTTCAGTCCTGATGAAAAGTTAGAACCACTGCTATAGCTATTAACAATTCAAAACTCAATATTACGTCTTATGAATGGCCAACTCCTCAAAACCAGACTAGCCTGCTGAATTTGGGTGGGATGACTGAAAATTTTGGTCAGCAAATATAAAGCTATATGTGCATTTGTATTGGGTAGTAGGTTTGATGAGTGGGCTGACTTTCATTTGTCTATAGCTTGCTCAAAATGGCACCACATAACAGGAAGCTAAAACAGATGAATAAAGGTATAATTGCGGTTTAGTTTTTGTATAGTCCTGCTAGTTTAAGGTTTGGTCCAAATCCCAATTTAGTCCTAGTTTAGTCCAATTTAACTTAGATACCTGTTTAGATCTGTATACTGTCCAATCACTGTCTAGGTTGTGCGTGGGGCTTGTGTCTCACCTGAGGCTCGTAGCGAATCACAATGTCATACTCCATGGAGTGAGGGATGTTGTCCACAGAGAACTCCAGGTAGGCCCCCTCTGGGACATTGACCAGGCCCATACCTGTCCAGGTGGGGCTGCGGTCCAAGGGGTGTGGCCTCTGCACCACTGTCACACCCTGAAAACAACACACCCACAGGATATTTAGGATTTTATTATACTTTTATTATTGTCTAAAAAAACATTCAGATCAGTTGTCATACACACAGCTAAACAGAATCAAACCCCCGTCTAAAGACTAAGCTGTACCTGAAACAATATTTCAGGTTACGGGAAAAATTACGGGAAAAATATTAATGCCGATAATTTTAAGTGTATCTCCACAGCACGTAGTTGGTAACTTTATTTACTTGGGAACTAAACATTTTGTCTGAGAGAAAAAAAATACACCTGGATTTTGTGTTGAGACACCATCAACTTGCAGCAGTGGGAATGAACAATAATTAAAAAAAAAAAAGTAATGTAAGCAATTTGACTGGCATGCTAATATAAGCATGCAGTTGTATTTGCTGACAGAAATGCTTATAACAAGTCTGGCAAAGATCTAAAATCTGCACAGGATTTCTACCTGTGACACAACAATCCTGGGTCATTTGTTAGCCTCAAAAGCAACAAAACGTCATCTGCAGGATTAATGAAACCAGCCTGAATGAATTTAAATACAATTTCAGGTGTGTTTCTGACGATGGAGCTTTGAAACATGATAAAAACTCCTTTTAGAATATGCCTCCTTTAAATTAAACTCACAGGCCCGAACTTGGCGTCCTCGGCCTCGTAGGTGTAGTGGTCCAGAGCGATGAAGTAAAATCCAGACTCCACCTGATCACAGCGACGGCCAAACATGTGAGGCCTACACACGCACTGCCCGGTCACCTGATCGCACCTAACAGGAACAGGAAGTGATGTCAGCAAAAGGAAGTAAACAAACACATTTAGGGCTGAAAATGACTAATTTCTTAGGTTCTTTGGGCCAAGAACGAGATTGTGCCCTGAAACAAAGTAGAATTTTCACTTAGCCTAATGTTAAACCATTGCAGATCAAAATACTTAACTTACCTTCAAAAGTATTCTGAGATTATAATTCAGTAAATTTTTTTACTGGTAGTGACCCACTAACTTCTTCCATAGCACTTTTGTTTACTTTTTAAAATTGTTTTGTTCAATGCAATTCAACTACATTTTACATGCTTTAAACTATAATAAACAGCCGGACAAATTAGGATTAAAGAGGCACTATGCAACTTTTCTGATGGAGGGTTTGCCACCTGCCTGTCTATGGAGAATCTCCACAGATACATTTCACATGTTCTTGCTTTGCCTGAAATGGTCCATAGTACAGCACTGAACATGTGACAACAGGTGACACCACCACACCACAGTCAGAATGCATGTTTTTTCAAGTATGCAAGTATTTTTGATCAATACAACATGAATGTGTACTGTGGATCATTTCAGGCAAAACAACATCTCTATAGAAGCAGGCATCAGAAAAGTTACTGAGTGCACCTTTAAAAGTCTAGTCTATGGCAACATAAGAGTAATCTGTCCCCAGCTGTTTCTCTTTGTCTTTGTTTAACGTGTCTTTTGTTTTTGGTGATAAACGCTGTGGGTTTAGGCACATTCCTCCATTGTTGCCTTTTGTTTGGTCTCCATTTAAATCTGTGAAGCTGCGTTTTGTTCAGTCTGTTTGGCGTGAAATCAGTGTAAATGTCGTAATTGTGAAATTACCAGTGACGTCCCATTCACTTCACATCCAACACATTTTGTCCCAATAGTTTGATGAAAGTAAACTAAATTACAGCAAATACATGTCTATAATTATACATGGACAATTTTAAAAAGGTCCACCAGTATCTCCACAGCACATACATATTGTGGAACATTCCAGCCAAAGCTATAACATAACATTTTTGCCCACCAAGAGCTGAAAAATCAAAGGTGTCCAACTGGAGGCATTTGACATTTTGATGCCGCAGTCTGAAGTTAGTACAAGGTGTTGAAAAGCAGGTTAATGTCGAGAGTTTTGATGACAGTGGAAGTCAATCTGAGTTGACCAATTTAAATATTAAATATAAACTGACTGGTTATTGACGGCTCCTCCCAGGTCACAGTCACAGGGTCGGCATCCATCCATGTCGTTGCTCAGGCCCCAGTGTTCAGCCTGAAACACAGCACAAAATGTGTGTAAAATCCTGTAACTGTGTGCATCTTTATTTATTACCAGTAAGTCAGGCATTACAGTATTTGTTTCAGACCAATGTTGTCACAGAAATTAATAAAAAAAAGATTGCTGATGATACTTAAATTTACGTAACCTTTAGGCCTTATAACAAAGCCAGTCTTTTGTTTTGTGCTAGAGACAGTGGTAGAACGTAACAAAGTAAAAGAAATAAAGTACTATACTTAAGTACAAATTTTAGGTGACTGTTTTTACTGTAGAGTAGATATTACAGTGGAAACCTTTTAGTTTTAGTATGTGCACTTTCTACTCCTCTACAGTTTGAAACAGGACTAAAGAGTAAAGTATTTTTTATTATTGTCTGATACATGCTGAAATAGCTGAGGGGTTTATTTTTATCATAGTTTGAGTAAACAAAAATATACAAATAAAAAACAGCTAGAAAAAAACAAAACAGATTGATTCGGCTGTTTCTACTGAACAAAATTCAACACAAATCTTCATCAAAATCACTACATTTCAAGTTTTATAATCTGCATGAAACGTTTAAAAAGTAAACAGGTAAAAGTAAACAAGTATTTGAATACTTTAATACTTTTAATTTCACTGAAGCACAGATACCGGAGCAAAGAAATACTCAAGTAACAAAATTGAGTACTTCTCAACTTGAGGATAGGCTTGTCAGAAAGCTTGGAATGTCTAGTTTTCAGTTAAAAAAAACTGCTGCTGTGGTCAAAAGACATACGGTATGTGAAGTTAAAGTGCGTAGCAGAATACTTGATTAAACACATACAGATGCCGTTTGTACAAATACAAATGAACCACTAAACGCCGTTTCCCACCTCCCCTACATTTACAAGTATATTAATAAAGTTTGTATCTTAATGGTTAGGCTGATTATAATATAGTTGAGATCTCATTTTCTCATGTGAACAGCATTGGAGTCGATGTAATTTTCCATAGTTTGAAGTTTGTGTGAAGATTCAGGCCACCCAGAGAGTTATGGTCTATCAAACTGAGCGAGGGGGGAAGTCATTGGATATTTGAAGTTCTTTAAACGGGATGTCCCATAACAGGATAGTGCAAACACTCCCATTCAAAACAAGTCAGAGCCTCTCAGTGTGAGGACAGAGGGGGCAGGATAAACAGAAGAAACAAAGGACAAGGTAAAGCTAAGGACACTTCACACGCTGATGTTTAAGGCTGTAGAGGTTTAGAGACACAGCCAAAGTATGTGACCTATGTTTTGAGATAAAGGTGAGCTGGGATGTCAAATACAGCAGAAAAATCCACTACTAAATGTGTAAAAGGTTGGAGCTAAGCTCATAATATTGAATTTGTGTGTTACAATTATTTTGAAAAGAAAATCACAAGTTTATGATTATTCACAATTATAGACGCCACGTCCAAGCAACAGTGAAATCCTTAATTTTCTTCATTCACAAATTAGATCGCCCTTCATGCCTCCAGTATATGACCAGATTTATGAAATCAAGTACAACTCAAGTTACAAATACCTCCTTCCAAATGCCTTCACTATGGCTTAATTAAATTATTATTCCGCCTCGCACATTATTGCCACAAATGCCATGCTTTCTTTGTGGTGTACTTGTGGTTAAGCGGGAATCCCATTCATTTCATCTGAGAATTTGAGAAACATTTTCACAGCTAAAATATGTAGGTTAATTTGTGTAAATGTTCAATGGTAATGTGCAGGAACAAGTCAACACAAGATCATCAGCCACATGCAAAACAATCCAACCCGAATGACGATGGCGGCGCCGACAGCAACTTCCGGATTAAGGTGAATAGATTGAACAGAGTCTAGACTGTAGACAGTGCATCTCTGACTCACCACACACTGGTCGCAGTCTCTTCCGGTCACCAGTCGTTTGCAGAAGCAGCTTCCTGTTTCGCTCTCACAGGGGTTTCCTCCAGGAAGAGTCCCCAGAGGGTTGCATGTGCACGCTAACACAAAACATGTACATTTAGACACATCCAGTACAATATGTGTTTTTTAAAAATACAATGCAGGATACAGGAATACTGTACATGCCCAGGGCTGGGCAACATTTCCAGGGATGAGCTTGAGTCTTTTTAAAGGTGTACTATGGGACTTTTCATGTGAGGAGACTTGCTGGTTTACATGAAAGTGTTATTGCTTTGTATGGAATGTTCCCATGTGTGGCATTAATTGTAACTAGCATTTATTTCATTACAGTTGCTTTTTTATTGATCAAAAGCACTTTTAAAAAGTGAATGGGGTCGCCTCTCTAATTTGGCCTGGTGGCTTCATTTGCCATGTCTCCATGGAGACAGATAAGTTCAGTGCCATACAGTGGAGCATTCCAAACAGCTTCATGGAGACGAGCAGACCCACCACCAGGAAAAGTTACATGTGGTTTCAAGCACAGATCAGAGTTTAGAGTAGTAAATGGGGACATGTTTTGGTATTAATAGTGATTATTTTAAAAAGTTGTTCAACTTTATGATACACTTTAGGACGCACTAAAATCAAAATGAAAATTGTTATCAGTCTACATACACACCCATGCATTTTTTGTCATATCGTCCTACCCCTGCTCCCTAAAAGTCTCCTTACGTTTGCATCCCTCTGGTTCATCGCTGAGGCCATAGTGCGCCTGTCTGCAGCGCTCACATCGCTCTCCCTCCACGTTCACTTTACATCTGCACTGTCCCGCGATGAGTCCAGCCCGGACGTCTGTGAGACCGTCACAGATTCCCCCGTTCAGGGAGCCCACCGGGTCACAGTTACAGGCTGAGGAACAAAACACAGGGTTAGATGGGTCTTCAAATACTATGATGGGAACTGATAAGTAGTGCCACCCCAATTTGACACAAAGAAACATTGCCTGTTAAACAAATCCTCCTTGCGTGCCTATTAGTTATACTTTATCATGTGGTACTACTTTCAGTTTTACTTGCTTTTACTCTCACAAAAAAATATTGTAAATTATTTACAAATGAATGTAAATAAACTTTTACTTGGTATTGATGAAATAATATAACCTTTATATTCGATATCTATCCCTGTCAATTGTCACACTAATAATGATACTGTGTAGTAATTGCCCATGTAGATCAATGGAGTCTCCAAGTTAAAGTTCAAAAGTTAAATAGTAACACCTGGCTAATGCACTCACATTGGCAGATATTAGAGCCCATCAGGTCCCTTGAATGCTGTTACTCATGTTGGCAGATATTGGGGTCCCTTGGGTGCTGTATTACTCACGTTGACAGATGTTGGGGTCCCGTAGGTCCCTCTCTGGGTGTTGGTAGTAGAACGGTTGGCAGAGTTCACACTGATGCCCGGCCGTGTGGTGCTGGCAGTCCTCACAGACACCTCCGCTCACGTTTCCAGATGCCTCAAACACGGCCATGTCGAAGTGACACGAGTCTGAGTGATGGTTACAGTTACACTCTGCAGGAAAACATAGATATTTAAGTCAGTTCACAAATATATGAGGTTAAAAGTTGTTAATTGGCAGGATTTTAAGACAAACTAATTTCCATTGTTTCCCTGAAAAATACCTCAGCCATCGAGTTATTTAGGCCCCTAAACTTTTGAGAGTGAATGCAACCTAATGCTATGTAATAGATTAGTATAATATGCATCTCTAAAGCAATTAGTTTGATGTTTAGACTATTTCAAATATTACAACTTAAATCATACATGGGCACAAACTCACTCTTGCATGCGTTTGTATTGCGTCCCTCGGCTGGTCTCCAGGGCAGATCGTGGTAGAAGTCCTGACATTGCTCACAGTTCAGTCCTTTAGTGTTGTGGTTACACATGCAGTGGCCATGGACCTACGGGAAGACAAATTAATTGAAAACTTTAAATGGAGGGGCTATAGCAATATCACACTCACACTGTCACAGTGTGGCACAGTTAACTGCTTATGGTAATTTAGGGCAATTCACAACAAAAATGGACCAAAAGGCCACATTCTGTGTCATAGCTTAAACATGCCTGGTTTAGGTTAAAGCCATAGTGCATAGCTTTTAAAGTTTAAGATGTAATTTTTGTGACAAATTAACAGCATCATTAAAAGCATGTGCCTAATGTAAAAGGCAAAATCCAGGAAGATTTTTCTTCTTCATCTTCATCTTAAACTCTGACACCTTCCATGTGCATGTTTACAGTTAAACTCAAGAGACTTGTCCCCAGCTGTAAAAACAAATGATGCTTTCCCCACATTTGGACAACTCCTCTTGCTGTTAATTTGTAAGGTGCAGTGGGCAATCACATAACCAGAGAATCGAATCAACCCTCTTGCAGTGAGTCAAGAATGTTAACCACTCAAGCATCATATTGTGATAATAGGATAAAATATGATTTCACAAAAAAAAACACACAAAATTGACAGCTAAAGCAGTTTTGTGTTTGCCGTTATGTGGACTGTGTGTCATTACTTGCGGAGGACAAATTCTAACGGATAATATGGATGAGAATGCTGCAGTTTAACTTTACAGCTTTACAAGCGGTGAATAATAAATTGTCTTAAAAATGTTTTGCTGTTTCCTGATTTTGTGTCTTGCGCATCCGTGTCCGTCACTCCACTGCCATGGTGATGTTATGCGTTTACGAGTTCATGATATGACAGACCAGTTAAGAGTTGCACGGACCCCACACACACACAAGGAGCACTGCGGTTTAAAAATCGAATACGAAGATCGTAAATTGGGTCAAGCCTACACAAAGTCAGGGAGAGGCAAATCTGGTCCTAAAACAGGCAAATTATCCTGTACTGTGTGGCGAGCTTAAAACAGTAGTATTTCTGTCCCAAAACTCACCATGCCCTCTCTGGCCTGTTCCGTTCCCTCGATGGGCGCACACTCTGAGGCGTGTCCATAGCAGAAGCAGTTGCCCCTGACAACCATGTCATAGATGGAGTAATAATACTTCTCCTTTATTTCCATTCGAGAGTCCAGAAGGTTGTCTCCGAGTGTGTGCAACTTTGTGAACTTTACCCTCAAGTTTGTGATCTTCAACATGTCTGACAAAGTTCATGAAAATAAAAAGGTTAATTTCTAGGTATTTTCACATTTCATAACCAAGGAATTTCTCTACATCAATCAGAAATTAGTAAATGAGTAATTTATGAAGCCAAACTGTACTTTGTCACATTTATATTGTATTAAGTTGTGTTAGTAATGAAGTGGCTTACTCTGTATTCTGGGGCTGTACGGGTCATCGATCCTGAAGGCTGGGTCCAGAACTCTGAAGATAACCTGGAACGTAAAACAAAACAAGTAAATAAATATTGAGTGGCAAGTATCAAAAAAGTGTTTTCATGATACTAAAATTTGATAGTAATCTATCTAATAGGTTGCCTTCACCCTCTTAAATTTCAGGTCATAATTCCATATGGAGGGCATGTTTTTGTTTCATGTGGATAGGCCCAGTAAGTACAGAGATAATAAACATAAACCAGGTCAACAAATCCACAATCTGATAGTTAGGTCAGAATTCTACAGAGGAATTTGCGATTTGTCTCCAGCTCTGTTTAAACTATAAGGACTCAAGTCTATTGTTTTGTTGCTGGTCTGTACCTCTCCCTCTGTGGATGGTTCGATGTCGGAGTATCTCGAGTCACAGATGACGTCATCCACTTTCCTCATGGGGCCTTGGGACACTGAGGGGAACGAACTCTCACAGTCATACGCAAAGTAACGATAAACCTGCCATGTTTTTCCAAAGTCCGAGGAACGTTCTATGACCATCGCAGCCGGGCGGAAAGTCTGAGGAGAGAAAGAAGAAAAGAGGCTGTAGTTGGAATTTTATTGTATGTTCAGTGCATTTTACCATCACGTTCACAGTCAAACAACATGTCCTTCTTCACCACATGCACAGATTTCCTCTTTGGTCTTCCTCTAGGCCTCCCGTTTCCTGGGAGCTCTAATCTCAGCATCCTTCTACCGATCAAACATGAGTTTCCTCTAGTCTTAAATGTTAATGATTGTTGGATTGTCAGATGGAATTTTTCTACACCTAGCTCAATAGTTGCAGCATCGCATGGAGAAATTTGTGTGCCCAGAGAAAAGAGGACAAAGGGAGAAACATGAAAACTCCTCCCAGAAGTCGAGCCTGGAACTTTCTTGCTGTGAGGCGAGAGTGCTGCTACCATGCTGTCTATTGCAGTGTGTGACACAGCAGACTGTAGCACATCTTTTGGGCTGGCAGGTGTGGAAAAGTAGTCGGGGACTGTTAGCGAGGCTTTGGGATTGGGCAGGATGTAGCAGCCAGTCCTGTTTAAGTCTCTGCTGCAATGCAACTTACCTTAAAAGTCATGATGAGGTGAGTGAAATGAAACTCTGCTTCAAGGTTGAGCTGGATGGTTACATTCTCCACACCTTAAATGAAAATAACAAATTCTTATAAATGTGTTCTTACAAGGGCTTGATCGAAGAGGTCTACATTCTGGATCCCAGGAAAATATTTTAGTCCTTAATAATTACACACAAAAAAATTACAAGGCACATATAGTATTTTCAGTGAGGCTTTTCCTCCATCACTAAAGACCTTTTAAACTGTGGCATGCAACTGTATGCATCTGTAATCACTGAATTAAACCTTCTTTAGGCGAGTCATGTGACCTGTTCTGACCCCGTGAAGTGGAAGGTGTGGGGCTGATCTCTGACCCCTGAACTTTAAAGTCTCATGACCCCACTTGGGCAGGTTTAATTAAAGGGCAGTGGAACCTCCTCTCCACACCCTCCTATGACACTTTACCTGTTCAGCAACGCTTGGGAGAAGGCGTCAGTCTTTTTTTGCAGTGAACACAGTTTTGTGTCTACAATAACACTCCAAATGGGGCAGCATAATATATCTCACTCAAATCAAAAACTGATTTGCAACGGAACAGGCCAGGAAGGGCATGGAGCAAAGACTGCAGTTATTTAGATAATATAATGCCTTCTGCAAAGAACAAAATAACAAAATAAAATGTGCCTGTAGTTTAGACGTCTACAAACATGTTCTGAAATGCATGGGATCCTTGTATGTTGTTTAAGCATAAATCACAAATCTAATCACAATTGCAATACTTCAATTCTATCTTTCCCCCAAAAATCGTGCAGCCCTAAGCCCAAACAATACTGACAGTGACAAAACATCATCTATCAGCTCATGCTATGACCCTCTGAAGGACTGGACTCTCCTCAGTTTACTTGTAAAATTATTTTTAAAATGTTAAATAGAGTAACTAAATTATTCAAGGTTGTCTTCCCAGGACTAAATCACTTTTCTACTTTTTCCTGTACTTTATTTGGCACTTTAGCTGAAATCATCATTATCTAAAACCATTAAAAAAGACTTGCAATGTTCATATGTTTCATTAAAAAAATATTTCTTTTGAGCAAACCCAGTAGATTTTTGCTGGAACTCCTTAAAACATTTCTGTAGTGATGGCTTGAGACTCATCGGATGTAAAAAAAGAGAAACATTTTTAAGTACAGGTTTTCATTACCACAGAGGTACTTCTAACAGTGCAGCTGCCGTATGTTGCAGGGTGGAGACTGTTTTCTGCTTTTTGAATCACAAGACTGAAATTCAACTTGGTGAGCCTGTACCAGATTAATTCCCATGTATTTGAGTAAAGTTTGTCACAGTACAGATGCATGTATGACGTATAAGCAGCTGTTGAAGTCAAAATAAGTCTGCTGTGTGCTGTCTGCATGTAATTATAAAGAGCTTTAATGTCCGATAATGAGAACGTTCACAGTTAGCATGCTAATAATTGTAGACTTTATAGTGAAGGCAAAACTCTGGTCTGACTGAAACGTTGTAAAAGGAGCGTTTAAACTCATCACGGTGAATAATTAGGATAAAAAAAGACAGTAAAAGTCAGGTACAGTGCATTTCATCTGTTTGTCCAGACAAGTAAGTATTCATTTGTTTTAAGCATCTAAACATTTTGGTCATTCATTCAGGTATTTATTTTATTTATTAACCTTTATTTAATTATTTATTTTGCTCTTACCGTTCTCGGACTGCCACCAGGTCTTGAGTCTGTTCACGGCGAAGGTTGTGACCACGTTTTCGATCCGGTGGTTATTCGTCTGATTGTGCAGTTCACTGTAGGGGTCTGAGGAGTCACACACAAAACATTTCTTCTCCTCCTAAAAAAAAGAAAAAGAAAAAAGAGAGAGCGATAAATAAGACTCAGTTAAAATGACTACTTTTCATTCAAATCTAGTGATGATAGTAGTGTTGGCAGAAACTATAGTAGCAGTATACCTTTTAATATAACTGCCACTGAAAACTGCAGTAGTTTTACAGATAGCTTTGCTGTCCACTTTAGCTATACTATGGAACTTGGGGAGGGTCCACTAGGGCTGAAAGATTCATCTAAATTGCAATCTGTAGTACTACAATTTATTCTAAACACTAAATATTCTTATTCTGCATAAAAACTGCTAACCCTGCAGTAACCCATGTATAAATGTGCTTTGAAATACATGAGAATATGAACAGATGAGCAGAATCCTATTATTAAAAAATAAAACGCAAATCTAATCTCAATCGCAATGCTTACATTTTTTTCTCTCCAAATTGTTCAGTGCTAGGGTTCACTACCTGCTCATCTCCACTGGGGTGATCTGCATGAACACGAGCAGGTCACACCACCAGGCCACGCTACAGCCTGGCCAGATCTGTGGAGGCACGAGCCCGCACAGAGTGAAAACGCACGCCGTGAAGATATTTTGCAGAAATAAAACCATCCGTAATTGAAGAAAAGCATGTTATACTGCGCAACACCTTTAAGTAACACTAAACAAAGAGGTGATGATGGTAAAGACACAGAGATAACACTAGCGGAGGGGACGGGGCAGAGTGGGGGGATGGAGTGAGCGGGTGGGGGTACCAGGAGCAGTGGATTCCTCAGATTCCTGTGTGAAGATAAGAGACTTTAGGGCCATCACAGGGACAAGCTGATAATGAGGAGGAGACTTCTCTAAGTGCTTTATAAAAGGTCACACTGTTACGGGTTTAATTAGGCAATGAATTCTATATTAGGTTTGATTTCCAATTGTAAGTAAAATTGAATTCCATTTGTAAACCCATGTATAGGCTATAGATATAGGAAATATAAAGTTTTTTTTTTTTTTTGTGTTTATACAAAAATCTGTGTATACAAATCTGTGTATTTGTGCCTTATAAGTGTTTTGCCATTTTTGCTACTTCATTATGTAATTTGAATTGTATTACATATTAACCATTTTATTTCTCTTTGTTATTGTATTAGTGTTAGTCTGTTGATGTGAAATTAAAGAACCAATGGCACACAAAAAAAAAAAAAAAAAAAAAAAAAAAAAAAATCATTCATACCCATATGGTAAAACTAAACAAATTGAAAAAAAAAAAAAAGTTTTCACATAGTAACATAATACAGTGCCCCGTTAGTTTTATTGCCACCAAGATCAAAACATTTTATTTCCGGTCAATTCTGGTTAATCCTCTGATCCATTTAACAAAAGAGAAGTTGAAAATGTAGTTAATATTTTAATGCAAGTGACTGTGACTTTAAAGGGCCCAGATGATGCTACTTTCTGATCTCTGTTCTAATGTTGTTTCCTCATCACGACTCCAGGTCTGTTTGACCTGAAGCCGTGTTTTGTTTCATTCACACATGCTTAACACACAAATCCTGCAGATTTAGGCCGAGTTCTTCTTTCAAACTGAAAACACTATGTTCCACCTTGTGATGTCATGTGGCAATACAGAAAGTGCTCCACTGTGTTTTTAAACTCCATACACCTTCACTAGAATCATTTGGATCATTTCAGCCCTGGAATTGCCAATCTCTACTGAACTAAAGGTAAAAGGAGCTGCTAACTTCAAAACTCAAAATGCTCTGTTCCACCTTCTGATGTCATGTAGTGACAGTTTGAGATGTAGACAGACTCAGGGTTACTCAAACATGTGTGAAAGAAACAAAACACAACTCCAGATATGTTTTTGATGAGATAACAACATTATAACATGGGATGCTATATTGTGTAATACAGGGCCTTTAAACAACTGTATTAAACCTACTTGCTTTGTTTTGCACAGTTCTTCTGTACTTACTAAATATTTTTATTGTAAATCTGTTTTTTTAATTTTTCACCTTATTTTAATGCATGTCCTTATTTTTATTTTATCATAGTTTATATTCATATTCTTTGTTTTATGTTGCACCATAAGGCCAAAGCATGTTCCTACCGTAGTTTATGATTTTTAATAAACCCTGTTCTGATTCAGTTTTGTTTTGGCTCAGTTTGGTTCTGGCGTCTTTGGAAATGCAGGCTTTTGAATGTGTTCTTGAACGCAGCACCATTTGCTTTGACATTAATAAGGTTTATTACAAACACCAGCTGTAATTAAAATAGATTTATGGAGGTTGTAAAAGGAGCGAGGGAAGAGGATGAGGAGGAGAAGGTCAGAAGTGGTGTAGACGAACTAAATGAGGTTTCCAAGAAGTAAAATACTAGACATTTACAAGGACATTGCATACTTTTAAACTTGTGGTGGGAATAAACACAGCTGGCAGCAAAAACTTTTCAAATAAAGTACATCATTAGTTATGGCTAGTTCATTGTTGTAAACATTCAGCCCATGTTTAATGTAACTGCATATTTTCACTCTGCTACACCACAAATTTTGTGGTTATAAAATATTTGAATTCAGTGAATTTTGGAGAGTGGACTAACTGAACAAAAAAATCATATCATGTATGGTACGCTCTATGCTTCATATAAGCATAGATCATGACTTTGAAGTTCTGACAGTTCAAACTTCACTGTGATTGGTTAAATCCACCCGTCACTCACTGCGAGCACAGCAACGGCAGACCAACAGGAGAACTGGATGGTGAAAAGTCTGTGTTTCAGAATAGAGCGTCATTAAACAGATAAGCACTGAATCAAAATATCACGATATGACAGAGGTGGTGCTCATCTCCATGGAGAAGTTATGGTTTACATAACATATCCATGTCCATGTAAACAAGGTGGTGACGACACCAGGCCAAGTTACAGTTCAAACGTGATGGCAGAACATCCACCTGAAAAGTTACATAGTGCACAGAATAACCCCATTATAACTTTTGAACAGAAAATTCTTCCTTGGAGTTATTAACAGCCCTCCAGTTCAATTTTAAACCAAAGGAAGGTAATAATGTAATGAAATCACATAACACTGTACATTTTGTGTTTGTAGATCAAAGTCTTATCTTAATGCATGCCCTTATTTTTATCGCTCATGGTTTATATTATTATTCTATGTTTTATGTTGCACAATAACGCCAAAGCAAGTTCCCAGTTTCAGTCTGAAATGCAAACCCTAACTTCAATCTTTGATATTTCTTCTGAGTTTTGACTTGCATGTGTGATCCAGCTGCTCACATCTCCATAAGGACAAACATCTGAGCCTTAAACCTTGTGTTTGTTTCCTTTTAGGGGGTAGAAGCTTCACAGGAAATGTCCCAGACTCAATCCACTTCCACCCCCCTCACTCCGTCTCCCACACTTCAAATACGCCTCTCGGCCAATCAGATCTCCCCATGCTCCCAGGCCCGAGGTGCAGTGGAGAGACTTGTTTATTGGTACGTTTGTGTGATGTGTCTCGTCCAAATACAATAGCTGGGCTCTGATGAGCGCCGTGATTCAGCGAATTTCACAGTAAACAACTGTAAAACCAACTGTAAACAACTGTAAATGATGCGGAACAGATGTGGAGAGCAGACATTAGATCAGCCACAGTAATTAGGACACTGTTGTTGGGGAAAAAATAGGAAATCTGATACCTTTAAATTTTGCTGTAACAGTGAGTTCTTGGGTTTAGTCGCTGACAGAAATGATCAGGTTCAACATTTGTGAATTCATATTTAGGATATTTCATGGTAAAGTACATTGTAATCAACAGGAACTGGCTCTTGCCCCTCATCTGAGAGTATGACATCATCAAGTTCTCAAAAGATGAAAACTACCAACACAGAGACATGCTTGTTAAAACATCTGTGCAGAATGATATGGGTATGGATGTGGGTACTTTTTCTTTGTACTACTGGGATATTTTTGGTTACTTTTAGGTACTACGATGAGATTTGAGCTGTTGAGATTTGAGTTATCAACTTCTATGACTCATTATAGACACAAACTGTCTACTTTAGTGTCACATTCTGCTATTTCTTTATTGGAGTTCATGTCATATTTTTTAGAATAGTTTTTGCAGGATAATTCTGCTTCAGGGTTTAGTTATCGTTATTATCGTTTATATTTACTTCAACTATTCATCGCACTTACAGGCCTACATTTATGGACTTTTGACTATTCAGAAATATGTACTGAATGGTTGATCTCTATGGCAACAGCGCTAGATTTTCATTACTCTGAAACCCATGAAAGAATAATATGTGGTAACTTTGATTTGAATTAGTTTTTAGGTTGATTTTCATTCAAATATTACTTTTTTTTTTCTAAATAAAAGGTGTACTATGTAACTTTTCCTGGTGGGAGTCTGCCTCCTGTCTGTCTCATGGAGATGATATTGCTTATCTGGAATGTCCCACAGCATTGCATTAAAATTTTCTATCTTGCATTTACAGGTGTTTTATATAAGTTAGTTTTTTAAGTGTGACTACTGATAATTAAGACAATTTTTTTAACCCAGTGTTTTTCAAATAAAGTACAGGGGATGTGGGTGGAGATAGGGGGTAAGTGAAAACTGAAATTTTTTGAGCACCCAAGCTTCAAATGGACAATACAGGATTACTCAAACATGCATGAATAAATTGAAATATAACTTTGAGTAAACTAATGATGAACGAGCACCATTTAAAAGGTAATAAAAGTATTTTTTGAATTAAATACATCTCCTTTAACAGGTCACTTCTCCCATGATTCCTTGCGTCTCACCTGCAGATGGCTGACGATGCAGAACGGTTCGGGTCGGTGCAGTCCGCAGGTGGAGGTGGAGGAGAGCTGATGGGCGCGGCCAATCAGAAGGTCCCCTGTTGCTGGGTAACAGCTCCCCTCCGTGCACATATCACTCAGCTCCGGGGCCAGGATCTCGATTTGTGTCTGTCCAGAATCCAACTGCGCCCTCACAAACACCTGCAGGGCTGAAGAAAGGTGCAGGGGTCAAACAGGCTTCACACAGGGGTCAACCAGTGTTTAAGCATGTCCAATCCAGGAGAGGTTTGGACATGCTTAAAGAGTTTCAAAATGGGTTCAGAAAGAAGGTAAGCATGTTGTTATGATTTCAGGTTAATCAATCAAAATGAAATATAGTCGTCAACTGAGCTGCAAGTAGACCTGTCACAATAACACATTTTGAGGCAGGATATACTGCTATAGAGAAATACTGCGATAAACGATAATATTGAAACTGCTTTATGCCACTAATTAAGACTTAAATGATGCAAGATAATCCCAATGAACCATTTTAAATAGACTGTTTCAATAAAAGACACGAGCTGCAACAAATAAATGGCAGAATGTACCAATAAAATAAATACAAATAACAAATAATATAATAATAACAAATAAAATAAATAATAAGCCATTAAAGGGACTTATTCAAATGTTATTGCATTACAAAAAAAGTTAAATATCCAAAATCTCTCCACTTTTGCAAAGGAAAAGTACTTACAATACATACTGAGGCCCAAAATATATTGAACGATAAGTTGATAATTGATCAAAATAAATAAGGAAAAGCAAAATATCCACTTTTGTCATGTATAAGAGTGACAGTGTGGATTTCTGCAGAATCAACAAGCAACACACTAAAGTTTGTCAATATGAGGCAAAAAAGTTATATAATTTGTCCTAAATCACCGTTTCTCACACTGTGGTCTGCAAGTTTCTGCAAGTGGTACTTTGACAGGTCTTCAGTCTGTGGGTTTGTCTAGTTTGGATTTCACTTTATCCCTTTTATATCCTCCTTTGGATAATTTCATGTTTACAGCTGCAGTGGAAATGATGTAGTCAACTGTTGTAGAAAACTGTAGTAGAGTTGAAGAGCCATGACGCAGGAGAAGTTTATTTACCATCAGTACAGGACCCAACACCAGGAGACATGAACCCTCAAGACACTGTGATAGTGTTGTTCGTTCTAGTCTAGTACAGTCTAGTCTGGCTATGCTTCCGTTGTAGGGAGTATTATACCTCTTATGACACAGGCTGAGATAACAAGGCCTGAGCTCTCCAACACCCACTTTTAGACCTGGTTTAGCCCTCGATTAGACCTGGAACAGTCCTGTCTTGTATGCGATTTAGATCCGCTGTAAGCCAGATCTTTTCGTTGGTTGGTACTTGATGTGAAAAGTTTGAGAGCCACTGTACTAAATGTTACGAGGACATGTTTGAGAGACACATGTTACAAATTAGCAGCAGTCTGATGTGTTCTATGGTCTGGTTCAAAATCGCAAAGCAAAATATGTCACTACACACGTTACAAAATTACTATAGATAATCTAGGAAGTAAAAAAATCTACTTGTCCTAGCATACATAGAAGTCATATTTCAGATTGAGGTGGTTTGGACATGTACAGAGGAGGAACAGAATGAGTAGAAGGATGCAGAGGTTGTCAGGAAACAGGAGACCAAAAAGGAGATTTATGGATAGCATCACACTTCTGGACCCAGCCCCCCATGTTGAGACCCCCCATGATCGTGTATACAGAGGTTTTAATGTTGAGGTGTTGAAATCCTGCAGAGACTGGCCTGATTTAATTAAATCCTGTGCGTTTGTGTTCCAAAAGCTGACTCCAGATCAGATTTCACTTCTGGACAACACATGTACTTTGAAATTTAGTACTTTTGATCCATTTTGTAGACTCTAAAAAATGTTTGGAGATATGCTAAATGAGGATATAAAAGTACATAGCGGGGTTGAATGATATTGGAAAAATATCTATGCAATTGTGATTAGATTTGTGATTTATATTTTAATAAAAAAGATTCTGTTCAAAGTTCCCATTTTAAACTTGTGTAGATTTGACTAAAGATTAAATATGACAAGACAAAGAAATACAAGACTCACCTTTCAGAACATGTTCGTACAGATGTAAATTACAGGGTCAGCAGTTTTTATGCAGAGTAAGACAGTGATTTTATTAGTGGAGGAAATTATGCTACTTCAAAAATTGCAGTCTTTGCGTTTTGCTAATTGTGTCTATTCAAATTTTGATTTGATTGCGATTAATCTTGCAGCCCCAGGATATATGATGGTAGAAAGAAAGCCCAATCTTTCAGGTGATCTTCCAAAAGTTTCATTTATTTTACAATACGTTTTTATAAGGCATTTTTTAGCGCTGCACTGAAGCATCGCCTTATTCTCATCCAAGTACA
Source organism: Periophthalmus modestus (assembly GCA_019594935.1). Taxonomy (NCBI): domain Eukaryota; kingdom Metazoa; phylum Chordata; class Actinopteri; order Gobiiformes; family Gobiidae; genus Periophthalmus; species Periophthalmus modestus. The sequence continues at coordinate 69,920 of JAIEZT010000104.1, read as the reverse complement.
TTTTTATAATGTTGTTTCCTCATCACAAACAGATCTGGAGTTGTGTTTTGTTTCATTCACAGATGTTTAACACACAAACCTGCATATTTAGGCTGAGTTCTTCTCTCAAATAGAAAACACTCAGTTCCACCTTGTGATGTCATTTGGAGATACAGGTTTTTAAACTCCATACATCTTCTACATTTCAGCCCCGGAATTTCTAATCTCTGCTGAACTAAAGGTAAAAGTAGCTGTTAAGGTGAAAACTACAGCATCATGCCATCACAAGGTGGAACAGAGCATTTTGAGCTTTGAGCATCTCTTTATTATTACTGCCCCTCCAAACATGTGTGAATGAAACAAAACACAAGTCCAGGTATGTTTTTTGATGAGCTACAGCATTCTAACATGACTTAAAGCTCACAAGAGTCAGTTTTGTGTATTATAGGACCTTTTAACCATCTTCGACACTTTCTAAAAACAACTCACAATTCACCAGAACAAATTTGGACTTGAAAAATATTTTTGCATTGAATTGTTATCCCACAATTCTCATTCAAATCACCAAAAATATTCACTCCACAAATATTTTCACAATGTTCACTTTTATCTCCTTTTTCCCAAAGCGTGGAAGTATCTGTTTTGTTCAGTGGGAATTTTTCACACAACAAAGAGATAAGCTCTGGTGCAGCCCGGTTTCCTCCTGGACGGACTGTAGACCTGACACTGTTTCATGGCTTGTCCTGCCTTGTATATATTTGTGATAGAAGGTGGATTTTCACAATGTAGAAAATAGGGCCTGCACTAAAATTATTGGGGTTTCTTTAAAGATTTTAGCCAATTGTCAAACTTAAGGGACAATATTGGTGCCATTTCTCTTTACTCACTGAACTTTGCACGTGTATGTGTACTACTAGGAAAGGTTCACATGCATTTTTACAATATTACAATATTTTTTACAAGCCTATTTATTTTTGTGCAAATTCTGAAAAACTCTAGACCTCAAATTTTCATCATAATCTTGATTTCAGTAATTTCCCACCTTAGTGTTTTTGTTTAGCGGATTTCACAATAAAATCTCACGATAAACGAATCCGATTTTTTTTTTTTTTTTTCAACTTTTCATCTTTTCACTTCATGCATATGCAGTCTTTGCATGTTAAATAGTTTGTTAAAGTTCATTGACGTGATGAATGGCTGTAAAATACACTCACCGAGCAGCACAGTGACTCTCAGATGCTCCATGTTTCTTCTGCTTTTGGGGGAAAACTGCTTTAAACTAATCCGCAGATGGGCTCCAATTCCCGGGTCTGAGTCTGCTCCAGTGTCCGCCTGAACAGCTCTGAGCCCCGCCGCGCAAACCTGTGCAGACCCCTGAAGAAAAGCCCCGGGACCGGTCAGACCCCGCCCCTTCAAAACAAAAGGCGTCCCTTCACAATAAAAGCATCTTCACTGATAAAATGGTTGTACCCCTACTTTTTAATATTTGATCATAGAATTAAGTCCACTGTGCAACTATTCTGGTGGAGAATATGTCACCTGTCTCCATGGAGACCTGCTCTGCCTAGAAATATCCAGAGTATGGCATTAAACCTATGTGTCTCCACTAAACAATAAAACTGCTGTAACTGAATACTGTATATGTCATATATGTATATGGCATACTGTATATGCCATACTGTGGGACATCTCCGTCAGTACTGTTACCACAAGGCCTTTTCATATCTCTACTAATATTGCATTTACTATAACCTGGTCCAGTTAAGTTTATTCAGTAGTATCTGGTGTGCATAAAGCGGGTAATAGGGGTTAGTTTCAATTGTTTTGACGGATAAATAATAAAAGATAGAGATGAAATGGTTTGTTTTAATCCTGTTTAGTGATCCATAGCAGAAGTGTTGGCACGTCCCTGTTTTTGCAGCTGCATGTAAACTGAGCTTTTATTTTGAAATTCCTCTGTGCTCCTCCACCTGACTTCACTCATCTCTCTCTCTCTTCATGCCAAACTGCAAACTCTTTACTCCCTTTGTCCAAAATCTCTATCAGTTTCTCATTACTGTGTTTCAGGTAGTGATCAATGAATAACTAAAGGTCTTTTAAGGTAAATTCAAAAGTTTAACATCAGGTTTATGGTTTAATGCCATACTGTGGAATGTTCCAGGGTGGGCACATGCTGGTATACGATTACACGGTCATAGCTACATTGTGATAAATCCATTTCAAATCGTCAGTTCAACTTGGAGCTGTTGAAATTGAAAAGTCTACTGGGAATTTGGAGGTTTATTTAGCCTAAGTCTGTCATTGATCACACTATTAAAACATGAATTTGTTTTCAAAAGTAAAAAAAAATCAAATGTAATGCAAATTGTGATGGATCTATACAAGGTGAAAAATATAACTCTTTCTTTTGGCATAGTGGCGACCCTCTGCAAAGTCACACATGAGGGAGGACAGAGGAGCACACAGCCAACGTCATAAGAGACATGAAACATAAAAGAGAAGAAGCACAGACACAACATCCTATACACTCGTCTGGAATGAGGGTCAAGACAGAAAACACTCAATATTTACAAAGAAACTTGAATTAAAGACAAGTTCCCCTCCTCCATGAAGACACAGACTGCAGCAGTGGGGAAAGAAGTACTCAGTTTTGTTACTTAAGTAAAAATACAAATACTGGAGCATGTAAAAGTAAAAGTATCACATGAAAAAATCTTAAAAGAACTAAAGTACTCGTTTAAAAATGTATTTAAAGAGTAAAAAGTAACAGTATTTTGCACACATTTTGATGTCTTATGAGGCTAAGATTTGTATTTTTTATTTTTTTTAATTTTATTTATTTATTTGAAGGACAACGTGCAGATACATTAAAAAGATGGCTGCACCAGATTTAGCAAAATGCTATTTTCCATCTGTAGTCCTTCGCGCCACAAACATTAAAACACAATTCACATATATAAAAAGTACAATATAACAAGACAATATACAATTGTGCAGAATTTTAAATACAAAGTGCAAACCTGTATGCTGTATTATTAATATTATTTATACCTATTTTGTTTAAATTTTTGCTTGCTCAAACTATGAACGTGTTAAAACAAAAAAAAACAAAAAACCCTCAGCCTTTTCAGCAGGTCTCAGACAATAATGAAAATACTTTTACTTTTTCTGTCCAGCTCAAAAATGTAGTGGAGTAGAAAGTACACATACTGCTCTCAGATGTAGTGGAGAAAAGGATCTAGTTTAAAATTGACTTAAGTAAAGTACAGATACCTAAAATCTGTACTTAGGTATAGTACTTTACTACTTTTACCTTGTTACATTCCACAACTGGTCTATAGATCATCTAACACTACATTAGCAGGACAATAAAGGATACACTCATGAGTGAACACTGTTTCAGCATGGTTAAAAGCTCATAAAAATATACTTTTACACATATGTCCCCTTTAAATTAGGACCAGAGCCAAAAAATAATTGATTATGTGGTGTAGACTAAACTAAGCCAAATATATAATCCCACTGCAACTTTGAAACCTCCCTTAAATAAACTTAGGCTGAACCAGGACTGTCTCAAAGTGATGGAAAATCAGCACCAAACCAGGTCTAAACTACATCAACCCCATATCACCATTTTGTTGGAATCTGAATTGAAGACATCCAGACCCCCACCACCTGGCCTTAAGGCTTACCCAGACAAAGGCATTCCTCTGCCCACTGACACACACCTCCCCCAGGGTAACTCAGCCACTGCAGCCCCTCACCTGGAGCTACAAAGGAAGAGGAGCGGGTCAAAGAGGGGAGGGGGGCCGGGAAAAGATACAGGACCCGCACTTAAGGACAGTGTCAGATACTCGGGTTGGAAAGAGCCGTATTGGTGTATTATTTGATATTTCACATGAGCTTCAGGCACACATTCCAGTACAGGTTTAGTACAGGGTTTTGTCCCACTTCACTAATTGTTCAAGCAACATTTCTTTAAGTCCTGGATCATGGAAATATAATATACATGCAGAGCTCTACTTTGAAACCTTTAGATTCACTCTTTCACTCAGCCCTTCGTTTCATAACACTCTAGACTCTATGAAAATGCAGGTTGGCCATCACCATCTGTCAGAAGAGATCAACACTGTATAAAATGTATTTATATGGGGCTACTTCACAGACTGCCTGAATATCTCACCTTCTTTTTAATCACTGATACTTAAACATTTAATACCAGATCACATAATTGTACAATTCTAAGGAATAGCCGCACCAGAACTGAGATGGGAAAAAAGAGCTTTTGGCTGTTCTGCTTCCCAAAAATGAATATATTTCAAGGACATGCAAAATCAGATCCTCTGGTGCTGCAAATGCTCTTTAATAATCTGGTGACAAACATTTATTCTCACATCTTATTTATTCGCACTTAAGTGCTTATTTGCTTGTATTTCTCTGTATTTTTTGAACAGGGTGCCCATGAAAAGGAGTGTCTGGGTGCTCTCACTGGCCTCTCCCTGTATAAATAAAGATAAATAAATCTTAGTACTGGTGTAGTCTTCATTCCAGAGCTGTCTCATGTTGTACTGGATGGAAAGTGGCTGCGACATGTGATTTTGTCAAGTGTTAGTCTTGGTTTTGTGCTCGTGGTTTTACCTTCATTTGGTCTAGATTTGTTTTTGTTGATTTGTTTTTTCAAATTTAGACATTGTTTTTATCCTGGTCTAGTTTACTCTACTTTGCTCTAATGGGACAGAGGGGCGAGATAAGAAAACCCATACAGCTGCACAAGGAAGTAACATACACATTTACAAGTGATGGTTTCAACACATTTGTAATGAATTTAACTTGAGTATTGCAAACATTTGTGAAGTTTGGAGAGGCAAACAGGAGCATTAACTTAATAAAGGAATAATGTCTCCATAGAAATAGGTGGCAGACCCCCCACCTGAAAAGTTACATAATGCACCTTTAAAAGTAGAAGTGCTTTGCCTGACAAGTCCAGAATGATTTTATCCAGAGGGAGAGAACATCTTCGTAAAGTATGGGGGAAATGTGTATGTGTGTGTGGATCCAGGCAAAGAAGTAGTACAGTAGTACCAGTAGTAGTACTAGTAGCAGTAGTAGTTGTTTTGCTTACTGTTTGTTATAAAATCCCAGAAGTAGTAGTAGCAGTAAGTAGAACAAATTAGATCAACAGAAGCACAATTACACTTGACAAAACAGTGAAGAAATATTGTAAACTACAAAAAAAAGCAAACTACATCAATTAATGAGTCATGTTAGCACCAAGGTTATGTAGCTTCAGTTTATGATCTTGACTCATTTTGATTTTGTAAAAAAAATGAAGGAGAAACCATTGCATTATAATCTTTAAAATATTCAACAAAAATACACAAAATAGTGTGTCTTCTAAAAACAAACATTTGTAAATTACATGAGTACAAATACTGTGTTTGTAAAAAAGTAAAGTAAAAAGTAAAGTGAGGTCTTAGTTCTATGTGACTTTATCTCCTGTACTGCCCTCTAGTGCCCTCGCTAATTTGTAGCAATGCTTTAGTTCAGATCAGTTTTGCAGATTCATTCCGTTTTCAATTCAATTCAATTCAATTTCTCTTTATTGTCAAATGTGCATATACATACAAGATGAATAGCGCAGATGAAATTACTGTCCTCTCCCACCTCAGTGCAAACATATTAAATGTGCTAAAAAAATAAGATAAAAAGAATAAATTAAACATTTGCAAACAAGAAAAAAGAAGAAATGTGCAAACCACAAAAAGGAAATGTGCAAAACCCTTCAAGTAACATTAAGAATTAAACAAAACAGAAAACATTCAAGAGGAACATTCAAGTGTAAACAGCCAGAGATTGTGGATAAAAAGTGAGGTAGTTTTGCAGAATTATACATCTTCAGACCTATGGGTCCCTTTGTTTTCATGGAGATGTTATTACTTAAACTTCCATAGTATGGCATTAAACAAATCTACCTCCATGGAGACAAGTAGGTGGTCCTTCAAGGTCAAGTTACAGGAAAATTCCCAGAACACAGGCAACTTCAGTGTTTTACAGCTTTTAAGGACTAAAATAAAACATATTAAAGAACCCTCTGCAGAATAAAAAGCTTACAGCACCTGGTATTCCCAGGCGGTCTCCCATCCAAGTACTAACCAGGCCCGACCCTGCTTAGCTTCCGAGATCAGACGAGATCGGGCGTGTTCAGAGTGGTATGGCCGTAGCGGAGAGATACGTATGTGACACTGTTTTTATATCTAAATTCAAGTCTATGAATAGAAGTGCATGTAGCATTAGACATCCACAAAAAGCAAAATCCCTTAATGAAATGCAGAGGATGCATTTCCCCATGAGGTTCAACTGAGAAATGGCAAAACCAGAAAGTGTGTCTCCAAACAGTCACTCTCACATTTGAGCAGGATTTTCTTTTGGTTTAAAATGAAATTTCATGACATTAGTAAACACGTATGACTGGTATAGAGTAGCTATAAATACAATCCCCACCGCTGTATCCATCGCCTACGGCCATACCACTCTGAACACGCCCGATCTCGTCTGATCTCGGAAGCTAAGCAGGGTCGGGCCTGGTTAGTACTTGGATGGGAGACCGCCTGGGAATACCAGGTGCTGTAAGCTTTTATCTTTCCTCTCTTTTTGAAACTGTTATCTAAAGGTATTATTAATGTTTTGAGTGAAAACAAAACACATTAGCCCAATCACATGGCTGTCATGTTCTATTGTACAAATTACTGTTACTACTGCACTACTGCCATATGACCAGCAGAGAGAGCTGTTCTGATACTTTTCTACATTTTAAAACTCTCAGGCGGAGCTCTTGGCTTACTGGGTTCATAAGTTTTGTTTGGTATGTTCTTTTGGATCATAATTTAACTCCATCAGATACAAAGAGAACAGATTGGTACATGGTTGGAAGTAAAGAAAAAGAAGAAAGTCAAAATAACCACGTTTGCTTCAATGTTTAAAATAAAAAAATAATAAAAAAATAAAGTTTAAATGTTTTAAGTAATTATCCCCTGTAGTAGTTTATAAAACCTACTAAAAGCCTAATAGTAATTTTGAATACTCTGCGGTTGCCATTTTCAGTCAAAATTGGATGTGCTCTGAAAGTGAGGAAAAATCTTTAGGGGGAGCTATGGGGAACATGGACCATTCTAGGGAAGGCTAGTGCCCCCTCAAGTTAAAGTCCCATCAGTTAAAGCACTTGACTTGTGCATAGCGTTAAGATAATTGCAAAACTGTATCAGACTTTACATATATCCATCAATTTTCTTCCAGACCTCCCTCTCCACACACACTTCCTCCAGCTCTTCCGGAGGATCCTGAGGCTTTCCCAGGTCAGCCGAGAGACACAGTCCCTCCAGCGAGTCCTGGGTCTTCCCTGGGGCCTCCTCCCTGTGGGAAGTGCCCAGAACACCTCTCCAGGGAGGCGTCTGGAACAGATGCCCGAACCACCTCAGCTGGCTCCGCTCGACGAGGAGGAGCAGCGGCTCTACTCCGAGCTCCTTACGTCTGAGTGAACTCCTCGTTATATCGCTAAAGGAGCCACCCTGCAGAAGAAACTAATTTTGACCACTTCTATCCACAGTCTTGTCCTTTTGGTCATTACCCAAAGCTCACGACCACAGGATAGGCATAGAATTTTCATAGATACTTGAAAATATTCTTACCTTTATGAATCTTCATCGCAGCAGCAGGCAAACCAGCCTCTTCAGCCTCTTGATCCCCCTCATCTTCACTCAGTTTGTGTTGATACTACTTGTGTTTTGTGTACAAGTTTTAAAATCTACTCAGTTTACTGTAATGTGACTAATGCGTTACTTTCCACCCCAGTGACTAGTCAGACATGTCAAACTCAGGCCCGTGGCCAAAATTTGGCCCTTGATATAAATATATTGGGCTGCGACATCATATCAAATATGTATTAGAGCTGGTCCGCTGGCCATCGCGGCAGTATAGCCCATGCACCTCTAATACTATGAGTCCCAAAATGCTTTGCAAATGTGTTGGTGCCGGCCCCCATCGCTTCTGTTGACACTTATTAGCATCTGCTGCCTGTCGCCTCACTCAAATTTTAATCCACCGCTTCTGAAAAACATGCAGGTCTTGTTGAAATTTTTCAACAAATATTTAGTTTACCTGATCTAGTTTCTCTTGGTTTATAGTGACTACAAATATATATTAGCAAAAACTACAGAGACATTCATACTAAATTTGCCTCTTGTAATGGTTGCATATGGCTGATTTCAGATTTTCCTGTTCTGTTTGTTTGTTTCTTTGTTTGTTCCCCTCATGTGTGACTTTGATGCTGCCAGTGTGGTCAGACGGGCTGTTGGAGCTGCGATGATGCCTTGTTGTTCCAGGTCTTCCATAAAAAATCCGCTCATGATCGCTGACGGTGTGTCCCCCACGGCGAATCCTTCTTTTTGTTTGTATACGGTTCTTTCTTATTAAAAGTAAGTGGATGTGGCTACAAATCTCAGTAGGGTCATTGTAACTTCTATTGTGAGTTTGGTCCTTTTCCAGAGAGATTTGTCCTGACTAAGTCTATTGTGAATAGAGGTAAGATCTTAAGCCCGAGCCCGAGCCCGACCCGAGCCCGACCCGAAATTCGGGTCGGGTTCGGGCCTAAAATGTCAATCATTGCTTCGGGTCGGGCTCGGGCTTCTCTCTCGCTGACTTTTTTTTTTTTTAATAAATACATGTTTATAAAAATGTATACTAAAAACGATGTGTGGATACTAAACTAAGTGTGAGATGCGTGTCTGACTCTTACGTGTTTTGGTTCGGTGCGGTGCGTGAGCGTGAGTGAGAGAGTGACGTGCGCGTGCATGTGTGGCGTATGTGGTTCGAGCGGTGTTGGATGAGCCTGTAGCTGTCTTGCTGAAAGAAGTACATGTTATTACGGTGAAGTTCACTAATAAAAGCTTTAACATAAGGAATACTTGTTTTAAAATAAATAATTTGGATAAAACAGAGAAGGCGCTGTAATGTAATTGCTATTTAACTAAACAGGAGCCGCAGAGCCAGAGCTGCTCTGCGCACGTGAACGCCGCCCTCTTAATAATCTTCCAAGTCCACA
>JAIEZT010000104.1:45000-55744 GCA_019594935.1 Periophthalmus modestus | reverse complement strand
AAATCATCAAGGTCTCAAAAGATGAACACTACCAACACAGAGACATGCTTGGTACAAACATCTGTTTTGCAGAATGAGATGGGGATGGATGTGGTACTTTTTCTTTGTACTACTGGGATAATTTTTGGTTTACTTTACTAGGTACTACAGACGATGAAGATTGAGCTGTTTAGTAAATTTGAGTTACAACGCTATGACTCTATAACAACAAACTGTCTACTTAGTGTCCATTCGCGAATTCTTATTGAGATTCAATGTCATATTTTTTAGAATATTTTTGCAGGATAATATTCTGCTTCAGGTTTAGTTATCGTTATTACGTTAATTTTACTTCAACTATTCATCCGCACTTACAGGCCTACTTTATGGACTTTTGCCTACTTTCATAAATACTGTATCTGAATGGTTTGACTCTCTCATGGCACCAGCGCTAAGATTTTTCATTACTCTGAAACCAAACCCATTGAAAGATAAAGTATGGTGTTAACCTTTGACTTTGAATTTAGTTTTTCAGTTTTTGATCTTTCATTCAAATAATTACGTTTTTTTTTTTTCTACACAAAAGGGTGTAAACTTATGTAACCTTTGCCTGCGTGGGTATCCTGCCGCCTGTCTGTCTCATGTGAGATGATATTGCTTAATCTGGCAAATGTCCCCCAGCATTTGCATTCCAAAAATTTTCTCTATCTTGCATCTTTACAGTGTCTGTTATATAAGTTAGTTTTGTAATAGTGCTGACTTACTGATAACTCCTAAAATTTTTTTTTTAACCCAGTGTTTTTTCAAATAATAGTAACAGGGGACAATTGTGGGTTGGAGATACTGGGTAAGTTGAAAACTGGAAATTTTGTGCGACCCCAAGCTTCACATGGACCAACAGCGGATAACTCAAACATGCATGAATATAATTGCAATATAACTTTGAGTCTAACATATGATGAAACGAGCACCCATTTTAAAATGTAATAAACGTAATTTAGTTGAATTAAACTACCATCTCCGTTTAACAGGTCACTTCTCCAATGGATTCCCCGTGCGTCCTCCACCTGCAGATGGCTGAACGCTGCGGCAACGGTTTCGGGTCGGTGCATGTTCCCGCAGGTGGAGGTGGAGGATGAGCTGATGGGCGCTGGCCCAATTCAGAAGCTCCCTGCTGTTGCCTGGTCGTAACAGTGCTTCTCCCCTCCGTTGCACAGAGTTCACCCAGGCTCCGGGGCCCAGGCATCTCGCTTGTGTGTCTGTCCAGAATCCAAAACTGCGCCCTCACAAACACCTGCAGTGGCTGAAGAAAGGTGCAGGGGTCCAAACAGTCGCTCTTCACACAGGGGTCAACCCAGTGTTTAAGCATGTCCAACTCCAGGAGAGGTGTTGGACATCGCTTAAAGAGTTTCAAAATGGTTCAGAAAGAAGGGTAAGCATGTTGTTATGATTTCAGGTCTATCATCAAATGAAATATAGTCGTCAACGAGCTGCAAGTAGACCTGTCTCAATAAACACATTTTGAGGCACGGATTATACTGCTAGCAGAGAAATACTGCCGATGAAACGATTAACTATTGAATACTGCCACTGCTTTATGCCACTAAGTTAAAAGACTTAAATGATGCAAGATAGCTCCAATGAAACCATTTTAATAGACTGTTTTTCATAAAAGACACAGCTGCAACAAATAAACCGGCAGAATGTACCAATAAAATAAATGACAAATAACAAAATAATATAATAAATAACAAAATAAATAATAATAAGCCATTAAAGGGACTTATTCATAATGTTATTGCATTACAAAAAAGTTAAATATCTCAAATCTCTCCACTTTTGTGCAACGGAAACAGTACTTACAATCCATACTGAGGCCCCAAAATATATTGAACGATAAGTTAGTAATTGATCAAAATAAATAAGGAAAAGCAAAACTATCCACTTTGTCATGTATAAGATGGACAGTGTGGGATTTCTGCCAGACACTCAACAAGCACGACCCTAAAGTTTGTCAATATGAGGCAAAAAGTTTATAATTTTTTGTCCTAAATCACCGTTTCTCACACTGTGGTCTGCAAGTTTCTGCAAAGTGGTACTTTGACAGGTCTTCAGTCTGTGGGTTTGTCTAGTTTGGATTTTCACTTTATTTTCCCCTTTTATATCCTCCTTTGGATAATTTCATGTTTACAGATGCAGTGGAAATGATTGTAGTTCAACTGTTGTAGAACACTGTAGTAAGAGTTGAAGAGCCATGACGCAGGAGAAAAGTTTATTTACCCTCCATACAGGACCCAACACCCAGGCAACATGAACCCTCAAGACACTGTGATAGTGGTTTGTTCGTTCTAGTCTAGTACAGTCTAGTCTTGGGCGATGCTTCGTTGTAGGGAGTATTATACCTCTTAGATCGAACAGGCTGAGATAACAAGGCCTCTGAGCTCTCTCCAACCACCCCTTTTAGACCTGGTTTAGCCCTCGATTTAGACCTGGAACCAGTCCTGTCTTGTATGCGATTTAGATCCGCTGTAAGCCAGATCTTTTCGTTGTGTTTGTCACTTGATGTGGAAAAGTGTGAGAGCCCACTGTTACTAAAGGTTTACGAGGACATGTTTGAGAGACACATGTTACAATTAGACAGCAGCAGTTGATGTTTTCTTATGGTCCTGGTTCAAAATCGCAAAGCAAAATATGTCACTACACACGTTACAAAATTACTGATAGATTAATTCTAGGAAGTAACAAAATACTACTACTTGTCCTAGCTATACATAGAAGTCATTATTTCAGATTGAGGTGGTATTGGGACCTGTACAGAGGAGGAACAAGACTGAGTAAGAAGGATGCAGGTTGTCAGGAAACAGGAGAACAAACAGGCGGATATTTATGGATAGCATCACACTTCTGGACCCAGCCCCCCATGTTGAGACCCCCCATGTATCGTGTATACACTAGGTTTTAATGTTGATGGTGTTTGAAATCCTGCAGAGACTGGCCTGATTTACATTAAATCCTGTGCGTTTGTGTTCCAAAAGCTGACTCCGATCAGATTTTCCTTCTGGACAACACATGTACTTTGAAATTTAGTACTTTTGATCCATTTTGTAGACTCTAAAAAAATGTTTGGAGATATGCTAAATGAGGATATAAAAGTACATAGCGGGTTGAATGATTATTGGAAAAATATCTATGCATTGTTGTGATTAGATTTGTGATTTATATTTTAATAAAAAGATTCTGTTCAAAGTTCCCATTTTAAACTTGTGTAGATTTGACTAAAGATTAAATATGACAAGACAAAGAAATACAAGACTCGACCTTTCAGAACATGTTCGTACAGATGTAAATTACAGGGTCAGCAGTTTTTTATGCAGAGTAAGACAGTGATTTTATTAGTGGAGGAAATTATGCTACTTCAAAAAATTGCAGTCTTTGCGTTTTGCTAATTGGTGTCTATTCAAATTTTGATTTGATTGCGATTAATCTTGCAGCCCCAGGATATATGATGGTAAGAAAGAAAGCCCAATCTTTCAGGTGATCTTCCAAAAGTTTCATTTATTTTACAATACGTTTTTATAAGGCATTTTTTAGCGCTGCACTGAAGCATCGCCTTATTCTCATCCAAGTACATTTTTTATAATAATGTTGTTTCCTCATCACAAACAGATCTGGAGTTGTGTTTTGTTTCATTCACAGATGTTTTAACACACAAACCTGCATATTTAGGCTGAGTTCTTCTCTCAAATAGAAAACACTCAGTTCCACCTTGTGATGTCATTTGGAGATACAGGTTTTAAACTCCATACATCTTCTATACATTTCAGCCCCGGAAATTCTAATCTCTGCTGAACTAAAGGTAAAAGTAGCTGTTAAGGTGAAAACTACAGCATCATGCCATCACAAGGTGGAACGAACAGAGCATTTTGAGCTTTGAGCATCTCTTTATTATTACTGCCCCTCCAAACATGTGTGATGAAAACAAAACACAAGTCCAGGTATGTGTTTTTTTGATGAGCTACAGCATTCTAACATGACTTAAAGCTCACAAGAGTCAGTTTTTGTGTATTATAGGACCTTTTAACCATCTTCGACACTTTCTAAAAACAACTCACAATTCACCAGAACAAATTTGGACTTGAAAAATATTTTTGCATTGAATTGTTATCCCACAATTCTCATTCAAATCACCAAAAATATTCACTCCACAAATATTTTCACAATGTTCACTTTTTATCTCCTTTTTTCCCAAAGCGTGGAAGTATCTGTTTTTGTTCAGTGGAATTTTTCACACAACAAAGAGATAAGCTCTGGTGCAGCCCGGTTCCCTCCTGGACGGACTGTAGACCTGACACTGTTTCATGGCTTGTCCTGCCTTGTATATATTTGTGATAGATAGAAGGTGGATTTTCACAATGTAGAAAATAGGGCCTGCCCTAAAATTATTGGGGTTTCTTTAAAGATTTTAGCCAATTGTCAAACTTAAGGGACAATATTGGTGCCATTTCTCTTTACCTCACTGAACTTTGCACGTGTATGTGTACTACTAGGAAAGGTTCACATGCATTTTTTACAATATTACAATATTTTTTACAAGCCTATTTATTTTTGTGCAAATTCCTGAAAAACTCTAGACCTCAAATTTTCATCATAACTCTTGATTTCAGTATTTCCCCCCTTAGTGTTTTTGTTTAGCGCGGATTTCACAATAAAATCTCACGATAAACGAATCCGATTTTTTTTTTTTTTTTTTTTCAACTTTTCATCTTTTTCACTTCATGCATATGCAGTCTTTTGCATGTTAAATAGTTTGTAAAGTTCATTGACGTGATGAATGGCTGTAAAATACACTCACCGAGCAGCACAGTGACTCTCAGATGCTCCATGTTTCTTCTGCTTTTGGGGGAAAACTGCTTTAAACTAATCCGCAGATGGGCTCCAATTCCCGGGTCTGAGTCTGCTCCAGTGTCCGCCTGAACAGCTCTGAGCCCCGCCGCGCAAACCTGTGCAGACCCCTGAAGAAAAGCCCCGGGACCGGTCAGACCCCGCCCCTTCAAAACAAAAGGCGTCCCTTCACAATAAAAGCATCTTCACTGACTAAAATGGTTGTACCCCCTACTTTTTAATATTTGATCATAGAATTAAGTCCACTGTGCAACTATTCTGGTGGAGAATATGTCACCTGTCTCCATGGAGACCTGCTCTGCCTAGAAATATCCAGAGTATGGCATTAAACCTATGTGTCTCCACTAAACAATAAAAACTGCTGTAACTGAATACTGTATATGTCATATATGTATATGGCATACTGTATATGCCATACTGTGGGACATCTCCGTCAGTACTGTTACCACAAGGCCTTTTCATATCTCTACTAATATTGCATTTACTATAACCTGGTCCAGTTAAGTTTATTCAGTAGTATCTGGTGTGCATAAAGCGGGTAATAGGGGTTAGTTTCAATTGTTTTGACGGATAAATAATAAAAGATAGAGATGAAATGGTTTGTTTTAATCCTGTTTAGTGATCCATAGCAGAAGTGTTGGCACGTCCCTGTTTTTGCAGCTGCATGTAAACTGAGCTTTTATTTTGAAATTCCTCTGTGCTCCTCCACCTGACTTCACTCATCTCTCTCTCTCTTCATGCCAAACTGCAAACTCTTTACTCCCTTTGTCCAAAATCTCTATCAGTTTCTCATTAACTGTGTTTCAGGTAGTGATCAATGAATAACTAAAGGTCTTTTAAGGTAAATTCAAAAGTTTAACATCAGGTTTATGGTTTAATGCCATACTGTGGAATGTGTCCAGGGGGGCACATGCTGGTATACGATTACACGGTCATAGCTACATTGTGATAAATCCATTTCAAATCGTCAGTTCAACTTGGAGCTGTTGAAATTGAAAAGTCTACTGGGAATTTGGAGGTTTATTTAGCCTAAGTCTGTCATTGATCACACTATTAAAACATGAATTTGTTTTCAAAAGTAAAAAAAATTCAAATGTAATGCAAATTGTGATGGATCTATACAAGGTGAAAAATATAACTCTTTCTTTTGGCATAGTGGCGACCCTCTGCAAAGTCACACATGAGGGAGGACAGAGGAGCACACAGCCAACGTCATAAGAGACATGAAACATAAAAGAGAAGAAGCACAGACACAACATCCTATACACTCGTCTGGAATGAGGGTCCAAGACAGAAAACACTCAATATTTACAAAGAAACTTGAATTAAAGACAAGTTCCCCTCCTCCATGAAGACACAGACTGCAGCAGTGGGGGAAGAAGTACTCAGTTTTGTTACTTAAGTAAAAATACAAATACTGGAGCATGTAAAAGTAAAAGTATCACATGAAAAAATCTTAAAAGAACTAAAGTACTCGTTTAAAAATGTATTTAAAGAGTAAAAAGTAACAGTATTTTGCACACATTTTGATGTCTTATGAGGCTAAGATTTGTATTATTTATTTATTTTTTAATTTTATTTATTTATTTGAAGGACAACGTGCAGATACATTAAAAAGATGGCTGCACCAGATTTAGCAAAATGCTATTTTCCATCTGTAGTCCTTCGCGCCACAAACATTAAAACACAATTCACATATAAAAAGTACAATATAACAAGACAATATACAATTGTGCAGAATTTTAAATACAAAGTGCAAACCTGTATGCTGTATTATTAATATTATTTATACCTATTTTGTTTAAATTTTTGCTTGCTCAAACTATGAACGTGTTAAAACAAAAAAAAACAAAAAACCCTCAGCCTTTTCAGCAGGTCTCAGACAATAATGAAAATACTTTTACTTTTCTGTCCAGCTCAAAAATGTAGTGGAGTAGAAAGTACACATACTGCTCTCAGATGTAGTGGAGAAAAGGATCTAGTTTAAAATTGACTTAAGTAAAGTACAGATACCTAAAATCTGTACTTAGGTATAGTACTTTACTACTTTTACCTTGTTACATTCCACAACTGGTCTATAGATCATCTAACACTACATTAGCAGGACAATAAAGGATACACTCATGAGTGAACACTGTTTCAGCATGGTTAAAAGCTCATAAAAATAGACTTTTACACATATGTCCCCTTTAAATTAGGACCAGAGCCAAAAATAATTTGATTATGTGGTGTAGACTAAACTAAGCCAAATATATAATCCCACTGCAACTTTGAAACCTCCCTTAAATAAACTTAGGCTGAACCAGGACTGTCTCAAAGTGATGGAAAATCAGCACCAAACCAGGTCTAAACTACATCAACCCCATATCACCATTTTGTTGGAATCTGAATTGAAGACATCCAGACCCCTCCACCTTGGCCTTAAGGCTTACCCAGACAAAGGCATTCCTCTGCCCACTGACACACACCTCCCCCAGGGTAACTCAGCCACTGCAGCCCCTCACCTGGAGCTACAAAGGAAGAGGAGCGGGTCAAAGAGGGGAGGGGGGCCGGGAAAAGATACAGGACCCGCACTTAAGGACAGTGTCAGATACTCGGGTTGGAAAGAGCCGTATTGGTGTATTATTTGATATTTCACATGAGCTTCAGGCACACATTCCAGTACAGGTTTAGTACATGGTTTTGTCCCACTTCACTAATTGTTCAAGCAACATTTCTTTAAGTCCTGGATCATGGAAATATAATATACATGCAGAGCTCTACTTTGAAACCTTTAGATTCACTCTTTCACTCAGCCCTTCGTTTCATAACACTCTAGACTCTATGAAAATGCAGGTTGGCCATCACCATCTGTCAGAAGAGATCAACACTGTATAAAATGTATTTATATGGGGCTACTTCACAGACTGCCTGAATATCTCACCTTCTTTTTAATCACTGATACTTAAACATTTAATACCAGATCACATAATTGTACAATTCTAAGGAATAGCCGCACCAGAACTGAGATGGGAAAAAGAGCTTTTGGCTGTTCTGCTTCCCAAAAATGGAATATATTTCAAGGACATGCAAAATCAGATCCTCTGGTGCTGCAAATGCTCTTTAATAATCTGGTGACAAACATTTATTCTCACATCTTATTTATTCGCACTTAAGTGCTTATTTGCTTGTATTTCTCTGTATTTTTTGAACAGGGTGCCCATGAAAAGGAGTGTCTGGGTGCTCTCACTGGCCTCTCCCTGTATAAATAAAGATAAATAAATCTTAGTACTGGTGTAGTCTTCATTCCAGAGCTGTCTCATGTTGTACTGGATGGAAAGTGGCTGCGACATGTGATTTTGTCAAGTGTTAGTCTTGGTTTTGTGCTCGTGGTTTTACCTTCATTTGGTCTAGATTTGTTTTTGTTGATTTGTTTTTCAAATTTAGACATTGTTTTATCCTGGTCTAGTTTACTCTACTTTGCTCTAATGGGACAGAGGGGCGAGATAAGAAAAACCATAACAGCTGCACAAGGAAGTAACATACACATTTACAAGTGATGGTTTCAACACATTTGTAATGAATTTAACTTGAGTATTGCAAACATTTGTGAAGTTTGGAGAGGCAAACAGGAGCATTAACTTAATAAAGGAATAATGTCTCCATAGAAATAGGTGGCAGACCCCCCACCTGAAAAGTTACATAATGCACCTTTAAAAGTAGAAGTGCTTTGCCTGACAAGTCCAGAATGATTTTATCCAGAGGGAGAGAACATCTTCGTAAAGTATGGGGGAAATGTGTATGTGTGTGTGGATCCCAGGCAAAGAAGTAGTACCAGTAGTACCAGTAGTAGTACTAGTAGCAGTAGTAGTTGTTTTGCTTACTGTTTGTTATAAAATCCCAGAAGTAGTAGTAGCAGTAAGTAGAACAAATTAGATCAACAGAAGCACAATTACACTTGACAAAACAGTGAAGAAATATTGTAAACTACAAAAAAAAGCAAACTACATCAATTAATGAGTCATGTTAGCACCAAGGTTATGTAGCTTCAGTTTATGATCTTGACTCATTTTGATTTTGTAAAAAAAATGAAGGAGAAACCATTGCATTATAATCTTTAAAATATTCAACAAAAATACACAAAATAGTGTGTCTTCTAAAAACAAACATTTGTAAATTACATGAGTACAAATACTGTGTTTGTAAAAAAGTAAAGTAAAAAGTAAAGTGAGGTCTTAGTTCTATGTGACTTTATCTCCTGTACTGCCCTCTAGTGCCCTCGCTAATTTGTAGCAATGCTTTAGTTCAGATCAGTTTTTGCAGATTCATTCCGTTTTCAATTCAATTCAATTCAATTTCTCTTTATTGTCAAATGTGCATATACATACAAGATGAATAGCGCAGATGAAATTACTGTCCTCTCCCCCACCTCAGTGCAAACATATTAAATGTGCTAAAAAATAAGATAAAAAGAATAAATTAAACATTTGCAAACAAGAAAAAAGAAGAAATGTGCAAACCACAAAAAGGAAATGTGCAAAACCCTTCAAGTAACATTAAGAATTAAACAAAACAGAAAACATTCAAGAGGAACATTCAAGTGTAAACAGCCAGAGATTGTGGATAAAAAGTGAGGTAGTTTTGCAGAATTATACATCTTCAGACCTATGGGTCCCTTTGTTTTCATGGAGATGTTATTACTTAAACTTCCATAGTATGGCATTAAACAAATCTACCTCCATGGAGACAAGTAGGTGGTCCTTCAAGGTCAAGTTACAGGAAAATTCCCAGAACACAGGCAACTTCAGTGTTTTAACAGCTTTTAAGGACTAAAATAAAACATATTAAAGAACCCTCTGCAGAATAAAAAAGCTTACAGCACCTGGTATTCCCAGGCGGTCTCCCATCCAAGTACTAACCAGGCCCGACCCTGCTTAGCTTCCGAGATCAGACGAGATCGGGCGTGTTCAGAGTGGTATGGCCGTAAGCGGAGAGATACGTATGTGACACTGTTTTTATATCTAAATTCAAGTCTATGAATAGAAGTGCATGTAGCATTAGACATCCACAAAAAGCAAAATCCCTTAATGAAATGCAGAGGATGCATTTCCCCATGAGGTTCAACTGAGAAATGGCAAAACCAGAAAGTGTGTCTCCAAACAGTCACTCTCACATTTGAGCAGGATTTCTTTTTGGTTTAAAATGAAATTTCATGACATTAGTAAACACGTATGACTGGTATAGAGTAGCTATAAATACAATCCCCACCGCTGTATCCATCGCCTACGGCCATACCACTCTGAACACGCCCGATCTCGTCTGATCTCGGAAGCTAAGCAGGGTCGGGCCTGGTTAGTACTTGGATGGGAGACCGCCTGGGAATACCAGGTGCTGTAAGCTTTTATCTTTCCTCTCTTTTTGAAACTGTTATCTAAAGGTATTATTAATGTTTTGAGTGAAAACAAAACACATTAGCCCAATCACATGGCTGTCATGTTCTATTGTACAAATTACTGTTACTACTGCACTACTGCCATATGACCAGCAGAGAGAGCTGTTCTGATACTTTTCTACATTTTAAAACTCTCAGGCGGAGCTCTTGGGCTTACTGGGTTCATAAGTTTTGTTTGGTATGTTCTTTTGGATCATAATTTAACTCCATCAGATACAAAAGAACAGATTGGTACATGGTTGGAAGTAAAGAAAAAGAAGAAAGTCAAAATAACCACGTTTGCTTCAATGTTTAAAATAAAAAAATAATAAAAAAATAAAGTTTAAATGTTTTAAGTAATTATCCCCTGTAGTAGTTTATAAAACCTACTAAAAGCCTAATAGTAATTTTGAATACTCTGCGGTTGCCATTTTCAGTCAAAATTGGATGTGC
>JAIEZT010000104.1:0-40000 GCA_019594935.1 Periophthalmus modestus | reverse complement strand
TGTTATAAGAGTCCGCCTTCTTTTCTTATTTACAAAAGTTATGGGATCATTTGCTTCATAACGATTTTGCACATGCTGTTACAGCGTGGAAATGATGGAGTTTATTTAGTTAATATTAAGTTATTGATAATAATATGGTAATAGTCTATCGTCATTTATGAATGAACCCGCGTGAAATGAATGGCAACATTGCTTTCTGGCGGGTTTGTTGTCAGTGCAATGCGTAAAATACATGTAGCTGTTCAAAAAAGAATAACGTGCTTATAATAATCATAACTTGATGCATAGCAAATATTCTATAACAGCAGCTGTACTATATTATGATTAGTTGTTGTTCCAGGGCAGTTTATAGGCCAAATACTGTGCAACCACAAGTATGAAACACTACAACTATTACTTGGTACTCTTCCTGGGTAGTGTACAGGGGTAGTCTGAAGTGAATGCATGTTGTGCTCACTTGTCTTGTCAAGCGGAGCTAATTTATAAGGATTATTTTTTACAATTACAGAGTTAGGGTTTAAATATAACTGAGCGTTTATGTGTTTTTGCTTTCAGAGTATGTGCGCATACCTGCGTTGAGTGGATCCTCTGATCGGGATCGGGATCGGCTGCTTATGGCGCCCGCTCAGGAGGCCGACAGGAGAGAGGCGGTCGCGGTGCCCGAGACGGCCCGGAGCGAGAAGGAAATGTTGGCGGAGGCCGCTGCCTTGGTCGGGAGAACGTAGGAAGATCCCGGTGGTGACCGTTTCCTGGTGCCGACTCACGGCAAGCTTCAGATTTTATGTAGTATGTATATTAATGATTTACCAAATGTGTGTTTCAATGTCAATGTCCAATTATATGCAGATGATGCTGTGATTTTTACCCATGCTAAAAACTACTCAAGAAGTTTCTCAAATTCTGACAACAGCCATGACTCATGTCCAAAACTGCATCCAAGGTTCTTGTTTGCAGCTTAACATAAACAAAACTGTATGTATGATGGTTCCCAAACAACCAAATGAATTGCAGCGCTCCAGTGTTTTGGTTTTTTTTTTGGATAGAGTTGTACTTGGTCTTGTCAAAGAATTCAAGTATTTTAGGTTTGACTTTGGATCCGACTTTGACATTTAAGAAATACATAAAACAAATGTCAAAAACCATCAATTTTAATGTGCGAAATGTTACACATGTAAGGCCTTTTATGACACAGCACGCAGCTAAACTTTTTTTTACATTCAATTTATTCTGTTTATCATTCATTTATACACTACTTGTACCAGTGACGTGCGGTCAGGTTCATGGCCGGTGAGGCGCTGATGTCGTCGCAATCAGATTTACAAACAATGTAAACCAGGTGTCGGCAAGTACGTGTGGCCCCGGGCCGATGTCTGTCCCAGTAAGTGACTTGGGGCCAGAATAACTACGTGCCTCACCCGGCGCCTTTTCACAACCTGAAACTTAATACAGAAAATCATACATTCAAATGCATACAAACTTTCTAACGGTCTGCTTTAATGTCACAGCATTCGACCAGGGGATGTCCTCGGACCATAGGGCACTGACACTACTAAGGTACACTTGCTAGTAATTGTGTTGCTTCCCTTTTTTGCCAGAGGATGAAAACTTAAACATGAGACCGTGTTGATGATGATGATGATGTGGGACTGCAACTATATCTGAGCACTGGTGTGTTTAGGTATGAGGTATCACACAAACTGGGCTGTTACCTGTAAGTACACTTTTTGGCACCTGTGTGAACTTGCCAGGAACTCTAATTAATGTAACCTCTATGTTTCAGAGCGTACACCGACGGACCTCTTAAGGCATCTGTCGGCCCATACCTGATCCAAACCGACACCCGCGGGACCCACGACAACAATAAAACATCTAGGAGATGTTTACAAATAGATATCATTATACATTGACAGAAGTTTTGTCATGGGATTGGGAGATGCTAGGGTATTATTGCAAGCATATAGCTATTTGTGTATATATATCTATATCTATCTATATATATCTATGTATGTATGTATATATATATATATATATATATATATATATATATATATATATATATATATATATATATATATATATATATGTATATATATATATATATATATATATATATATATATATATATATATATATATTATATATATAGATATATATATATCTATATATATATATATATATACTCAATCAAAAACAATCTCAGGAGGATATGTTTTACACCACAGTAGCACACCAAATTCACCTGCGATATACAGAACATTTTTTTCTTTCGAAAAACTATGTCTACAAATATTTAAAAATATTTTGACAACAGTAAAGATAAGGATTCCCTCTTGTTCTTCTCCTTTTCAAAAATAAATTTAAACCTTCTCAAGGCCAAGAATGCACCTGGAGAGCTGGCATAATAATTTAGTCAACAGGTAAAAGCTAAATAGCACCACAGGGTCACCGCCCCGCTCCTATTTTGCAACGTTATTAGCCAGCGTGGTGCTGACGGTGCGAGGTCATGTACGACAGATTGCAAGAAACCCGTGTAGAAGGCTTAGAAATACTCGTAAGCACACGGGTTAGGAACGGGAACTGCGCAAAGCCTCGTTATTATCCTGGTCATCTATCTCCTTATTCAAACAGTGAAAGTCGCTGAGTTGTATTTAAAGGGTTCAAACTATATACTAGCCTCGGTCATGGTGCCGTTTTTTTTTTTTTTTTGTTTTTTTTTCTTTTTCCAAATTAAGAGGGTTATGAAACCCACACTCAGTTGATTATAAGTGTTTCTGTGTGTTTGCACATTGAGTTTTAAAATATGACATTATTTCTAGTATAAATAACAAAGAAATACAAAAAACTTTGGACCAATCCCATGAGTCTTTGCGGCGCCAAGTTCACCGTCTTCCGCCTAGCCTGGAGTGTGCTGCGGTTAGCCCGTGCGCTGTCGGGGAAGCTGTCAGCGACAAGTGCCTGGACTTGTTTCTTTGCTAACGCTAAGTTGAAATATATATTTTTACTGTTAAAAGCGTTGTTAAAGCACACGTTTTATTGTTAGCCTCATGTAGCTGTTGCAAAAATAGGACTCTTGGGGACTTGCTAGCCCGCTACGCGCTTATATGCTCCCATACACTTGTTTATTAGAAAGAAATGATTTGACAACAAAGTTGTACATAATACCAAGTTTGTGAGCCGTCTGTAATGTATTTGTAGCGTGTATTTGTTGAGGATAAGAGCAGAGCGTTGACGTCAGCGGTAGTGTTTATGTTGCCTTGCTACTATAGTAAGTAGAATATTGCGTGTTCATGTCAACTATTGCGGCGTATCTGTCCGTTAAATTCACGTAGTAATGCCTCTGCTCTAATCTGTGCTTTAGGGCAGCTGTACACAGTTGAACACATTGCGTTTGGAGCTGTATTCGCGTGATAATTTTATGAATTATCACTGTTATAAGAGTCCGCCTTCTTTTCTTATTTACAAAAGTTATGGGATCATTTGCTTCATAACGTTTGCACATGCTGTTACAGCGCGGAAATGATGGAGTTTATTTAGTTAATATTAAGTTATTGATAATAATATGGTAATAGTCTATCGTCATTTATGAATGAACCCGCGTGAAATGAATGGCAACATTGCTTTCTGGCGGGTTTGTTGTCAGTGCAATGCGTAAAATGACATGTAGCTGTCAAAAAAGAATAACGTGCTTATAATAATCATAACTTGATGCATAGCAAATATTCTATAACAGCAGCTGTACTATATTATGATTAGTGTTGTTCCAGGGCAGTTTATAGGCCAAATACTGTGCAACCACAAGTATGAAACACTACAACTATTACTTGGTACTCTTCCTGGGTAGTGTACAGGGGTAGTCTGAAGTGAATGCATGTTGTGCTCACTTGTCTTGTCAAGCGGAGCTATTTTATAAGGATTATTTTTTACAATTACAGAGTTAGGTTTTAAATATAACTGAGCGTTTATGTGTTTTTGCTTTCAGAGTATGTGCGCATACCCTGCGTTGAGTGGATCCTCTGATCGGGATCGGGATCGGCTGCTTATGGCGCCCGCTCAGGAGGCCGACAGGAGAGAGGCGGTCGCGGTGCCGAGACGGCCCGGAGCGAGAAGGAAATGTTGGCGGAGGCCGCTGCCTTTGGTCGGGAGAACGTAGGAGATCCCGGTGACCGTTTCCTGGTGCCGACTCACGGCAAGCTTCAGATTTTATGTAGTATGTATATTAATGATTTACCAAATGTGTGTTTCAATGTCAATGTCCAATTATATGCAGATGATGCTGTGATTTTTACCCATGCTAAAACTACTCAAGAAGTTTCTCAAATTCTGACAACAGCCATGACTCATGTCCAAAACTGCATCCAAGGTTCTTGTTTGCAGCTTAACATAAACAAAACTGTATGTATGATGGTTCCCAAACAACCAAATGAATTGCAGCGCTCCAGTGTTTTGGTTTTTTTTTGGATAGAGTTGTACTTGGTCTTGTCAAAGAATTCAAGTATTTAGGTTTGACTTTGGATCCGACTTTGACATTTAAGAAATACATAAAACAAATGTCAAAAACCATCAATTTTAATGTGCGAAATGTTACACATGTAAGGCCTTTTATGACACAGCACGCAGCTAAACTTTTTTTTACATTCAATTTATTCTGTTTATCATTCATTTATACACTACTTGTACCAGTGACGTGCGGTCAGGTTCATGGCCGGTGAGGCGCTGATGTCGTCGCAATCAGATTTACAAACAATGTAAACCAGGTGTCGGCAAGTACGTGTGGCCCCGGGCCGATGTCTGTCCCAGTAAGTGACTTGGGGCCAGAATAACTACGTGCCTCACCCGGCGCCTTTTCACAACCTGAAACTTAATACAGAAAATCTTACATTCAAATGCATACAAACTTTCTAACGGTCTGCTTTAATGTCACAGCATTCGACCAGGGGATGTCCTCGGACCATAGGGCACTGACACTACTAAGGTACACTTGCTAGTAATTGTGTTGCTTCCCTTTTTTTGCCAGAGGATGAAAACTAAACATGAGACCGTGTTGATGATGATGATGATGTGGGACTGCAACTATATCTGAGCACTGGTGTGTGTTAGGTATGAGGTATCACACAAACTGGGCTGTTACCTGTAAGTACACTTTTTGGCACCTGTGTGAACTTGCCAGGAACTCTAATTAATGTAACCTCTATGTTTCAGAGCGTACACCGACGGACCTCTTAAGGCATCTGTCGGCCCATACCTGATCCAAACCGACACCCGCGGGACCCACGACAAATAATAAAACATCTAGGAGATGTTTACAAATAGATATCATTATACATTGACAGAAGTTTTGTCATGGGATTGGGAGATGCTAGGGTAGGGTATTATTGCAAGCATATAGCTATTTGTGTATATATATCTATATATATATATATATCTATCTATGTATGTATATATATATATATATATATATATAGTATGTATATATATATATATATATATATATATATATATATATATATATATATATATATATATATATATATATATATATATATATATATATATATATATATATATATATATATATATATATATATATATATATATATACTCAATCAAAAAAACAATCTCAGGAGGATATGTTTACACCACAGTAGCACACCAAATTCACCTGCGATATACAGAACATTTTTTTCTTTCGAAAAACTATGTCTACAAATATTTAAAAATATTTTGACAACAGTAAAGATAAGGATTCCCTCTTGTTCTTCTCCTTTTCAAAAATAAATTTAAACCTTCTCAAGGCCAAGAATGCACCTGGAGAGCTGGCATAATAATTTAGTCAACAGGTAAAAGCTAAATAGCACCACAGGGTCACCGCCCCGCTCCTATTTTGCAACGTTATTAGCCAGCGTGGTGCTGACGGTGCGAGCGAGGTCATGTACGACAGATTGCAAGAAACCCGTGTAGAAGGCTTAGAAATACTCGTAAGCACACGGGTTAGGAACGGGAACTGCGCAAAGCCTCGTTATTATCCTGGTCATCTATCTCCTTATTCAAACAGTGAAAGTCGCTGAGTTGTCGCTTTAAAAAGGGTTCAAACTATATACTAGCCTCGGTCATGGTGCCGTTTTTTTTTTTTTTTTTTTTTTTTTTTTTTCTTTTCCAAATTAAGAGGGTTATGAAACCCACACTCAGTTGATTATAAGTGTTTCTGTGTGTTTGCACATTGAGTTTTAAAATATGACATTATTTCTAGTATAAATAACAAAGAAATACAAAAAACTTTGGACCAATCCCATGAGTCTTTGCGGCGCCAAGTTCACCGTCTTCCGCCTAGCCTGGAGTGTGCTGCGGTTAGCCCGTGCGCTGTCGGGGAAGCTGTCAGCGACAAGTGCCTGGACTTGTTTCTTTGCTAACGCTAAGTTGAAATATATATTTTTACTGTTAAAAGCGTTGTTAAAGCACACACGTTTTATTGTTAGCCTCATGTAGCTGTTGCAAAAATAGGACTCTTGGGGACTTGCTAGCCCGCTACCGCTTAATATGCTCCCATACACTTGTTTATTAGAAAGAAATGATTTGACAACAAAGTTGTACATAATACCAAGTTTGTGAGCCGTCTGTAATGTATTTGTAGCGTGTATTTGTTGAGGATAAGAGCAGAGCGTTGACGTCAGCGGTAGTGTTTATGTTGCCTTGCTACTATAGTAAGTAGAATATTGCGTGTTCATGTCAACTATTGCGGCGTATCTGTCCGTTAAATTCACGTAGTAATGCCTCTGCTCTAATCTGTGCTTTAGGGCAGCTGTACACAGTTGAACACATTGCGTTTGGAGCTGTATTCGCGTGATAATTTTATGAATTATCACTGTTATAAGAGTCCGCCTTCTTTTCTTATTTTACAAAAGTTATGGGATCATTTGCTTCATAACGATTTGCACATGCTGTTACAGCGCGGAAATGATGGAGTTTATTTAGTTAATATTAAGTTATTGATAATAATATGGTAATAGTCTATCGTCATTTATGAATGAACCCGCGTGAAATGAATGGCAACATTGCTTTCTGGCGGGTTTGTTGTCAGTGCAATGCGTAAAATGACATGTAGCTGTCAAAAAGAATAACGTGCTTATAATAATCATAACTTGATGCATAGCAAATATTCTATAACAGCAGCTGTACTATATTATGATTAGTGTTGTTCCAGGGCAGTTTATAGGCCAAATACTGTGCAACCACAAGTATGAAACACTACAACTATTACTTGGTACTCTTCCTGGGTAGTGTACAGGGGTAGTCTGAAGTGAATGCATGTTGTGCTCACTTGTCTTGTCAAGCGGAGCTAATTTATAAGGATTATTTTTTACAATTACAGAGTTAGGTTTTAAATATAACTGAGCGTTTATGTGTTTTTTGCTTTCAGAGTATGTGCGCATACCCTGCGTTGAGTGGATCCTCTGATCGGGATCGGGATCGGCTGCTTATGGCGCCCGCTCAGGAGGCCGACAGGAGAGAGGCGGTCGCGGTGCCCGAGACGGCCCGGAGCGAGAAGGAAATGTTGGCGGAGGCCGCTGCCTTTGGTCGGGAGAACGTAGGAGATCCCGGTGACCCGTTTCCTGGTGCCGACTCACGGCAAGCTTCAGATTTTATGTAGTATGTATATTAATGATTTACCAAATGTGTGTTTCAATGTCAATGTCCAATTATATGCAGATGATGCTGTGATTTTTACCCATGCTAAAACTACTCAAGAAGTTTCTCAAATTCTGACAACAGCCATGACTCATGTCCAAAACTGCATCCAAGGTTCTTGTTTGCAGCTTAACATAAACAAAACTGTATGTATGATGGTTCCCAAACAACCAAATGAATTGCAGCGCTCCAGTGTTTTGGTTTTTTTTTTTTGGATAGAGTTGTACTTGGTCTTGTCAAAGATTCAAGTATTTAGGTTTGACTTTGGATCCGACTTTGACATTTAAGAAATACATAAAACAAATGTCAAAAACCATCAATTTTAATGTGCGAAATGTTACACATGTAAGGCCTTTTATGACACAGCACGCAGCTAAACTTTTTTTTACATTCAATTTATTCTGTTTATCATTCATTTATACACTACTTGTACCAGTGACGTGCGGTCAGGTTCATGGCCGGTGAGGCGCTGATGTCGTCGCAATCAGATTTACAAACAATGTAAACCAGGTGTCGGCAAGTACGTGTGGCCCCGGGCCGATGTCTGTCCCAGTAAGTGACTTGGGGCCAGAATAACTACGTGCCTCACCCGGCGCCTTTTCACAACCTGAAACTTAATACAGAAAAATCTTACATTCAAATGCATACAAACTTTCTAACGGTCTGCTTTAATGTCACAGCATTCGACCAGGGGATGTCCTCGGACCATAGGGCACTGACACTACTAAGGTACACTTGCTAGTAATTGTGTTGCTTCCCTTTTTTTGCCAGAGGATGAAAACTTAAACATGAGACCGTGTTGATGATGATGATGATGTGGGACTGCAACTATATCTGAGCACTGGTGTGTTTAGGTATGAGGTATCACACAAACTGGGCTGTTACCCTGTAAGTACACTTTTTGGCACCTGTGTGAACTTGCCAGGAACTCTAATTAATGTAACCTCTATGTTTCAGAGCGTACACCGACGGACCTCTTAAGGCATCTGTCGGCCCATACCTGATCCAAACCGACACCCGCGGGACCCACCCACGACAACAATAAAACATCTAGGAGATGTTTACAAATAGATATCATTATACATTGACAGAAGTTTTGTCATGGGATTGGGAGATGCTAGGGTATTATTGCAAGCATATAGCTATTTGTGTATATATATCTATATATCTATATATATATATCTATATATATGTATGTATGTATATATATGTATATATATATATATATATATATATATATATATATATATATATATATATATATATATATATATATATATATATATATATATATATATATATATATATATATATATATATATATATATATATATATATATATACTCAATCAAAACAATCTCAGGAGGATATGTTTACACCACAGTAGCACACCAAATTCACCTGCGATATACAGAACATTTTTTTCTTTCGAAAAACTATGTCTACAAATATTTAAAAATATTTTGACAACAGTAAAGATAAGGATTCCCTCTTGTTCTTCTCCTTTTCAAAAATAAATTTAAACCCTTCTCAAGGGCCAAGAATGCACCTGGAGAGCTGGCATAATAATTTAGTCAACAGGTAAAAGCTAAATAGCACCACAGGGTCACCGCCCCGCTCCTATTTTGCAACGTTATTAGCCAGCGTGGTGCTGACGGTGCGAGGTCATGTACGACAGATTGCAAGAAACCCGTGTAGAAGGCTTAGAAATACTCGTAAGCACACGGGTTAGGAACGGGAACTGCGCAAAGCCTCGTTATTATCCTGGTCATCTATCTCCTTATTCAAACAGTGAAAGTCGCTGAGTTGTATTTAAAGGGTTCAAACTATATACTAGCCTCGGTCATGGTGCCGTTTTTTTTTTTTTTTTTTTTTTTTTTTTTTCTTTTTCCAAATTAAGAGGGTTATGAAACCCACACTCAGTTGATTATAAGTGTGTTTCTGTGTGTTTGCACATTGAGTTTTAAAATATGACATTATTTCTAGTATAAATAACAAAGAAATACAAAAAACTTTGGACCAATCCCATGAGTCTTTGCGGCGCCAAGTTCACCGTCTTCCGCCCTAGCCTGGAGTGTGCTGCGGTTAGCCCGTGCGCTGTCGGGGAAGCTGTCAGCGACAAGTGCCTGGACTTGTTTCTTTGCTAACGCTAAGTTGAAATATATATTTTTACTGTTAAAAGCGTTGTTAAAGCACACGTTTTATTGTTAGCCTCATGTAGCTGTTGCAAAAATAGGACTCTTGGGGACTTGCTAGCCCGCTACCGCTTAATATGCTCCCATACACTTGTTTATTAGAAAGAAATGATTTGACAACAAAGTTGTACATAATACCAAGTTTGTGAGCCGTCTGTAATGTATTTGTAGCGTGTATTTGTTGAGGATAAGAGCAGAGCGTTGACGTCAGCGGTAGTGTTTATGTTGCCTTGCTACTATAGTAAGTAGAATATTGCGTGTTCATGTCAACTATTGCGGCGTATCTGTCCGTTAAATTCACGTAGTAATGCCTCTGCTCTAATCTGTGCTTTAGGGCAGCTGTACACAGTTGAACACATTGCGTTTGGAGCTGTATTCGCGTGATAATTTTATGAATTATCACTGTTATAAGAGTCCGCCTTCTTTTCTTATTTACAAAAGTTATGGGATCATTTGCTTCATAACGATTTGCACATGCTGTTACAGCGCGGAAATGATGGAGTTTATTTAGTTAATATTAAGTTATTGATAATAATATGGTAATAGTCTATCGTCATTTATGAATGAACCCGCGTGAAATGAATGGCAACATTGCTTTTTCTGGCGGGTTTGTTGTCAGTGCAATGCGTAAAATGACATGTAGCTGTCAAAAAAGAATAACGTGCTTATAATAATCATAACTTGATGCATAGCAAATATTCTATAACAGCAGCTGTACTATATTATGATTAGTGTTGTTCCAGGGCAGTTTATAGGCCAAATACTGTGCAACCACAAGTATGAAACACTACAACTATTACTTGGTACTCTTCCTGGGTAGTGTACAGGGGTAGTCTGAAGTGAATGCATGTTGTGCTCACTTGTCTTGTCAAGCGGAGCTAATTTATAAGGATTATTTTTTACAATTACAGAGTTAGGTTTTAAATATAACTGAGCGTTTATGTGTTTTTGCTTTCAGAGTATGTGCGCATACCCTGCGTTGAGTGGATCCTCTGATCGGGATCGGGATCGGCTGCTTATGGCGCCCGCTCAGGAGGCCGACAGGAGAGAGGCGGTCGCGGTGCCCGAGACGGCCCGGAGCGAGAAGGAAATGTTGGCGGAGGCCGCTGCCTTTGGTCGGGAGAACGTAGGAGATCCCGGTGACCGTTTCCTGGTGCCGACTCACGGCAAGCTTCAGATTTTATGTAGTATGTATATTAATGATTTACCAAATGTGTGTTTCAATGTCAATGTCCAATTATATGCAGATGATGCTGTGATTTTTACCCATGCTAAAACTACTCAAGAAGTTTCTCAAATTCTGACAACAGCCATGACTCATGTCCAAAACTGCATCCAAGGTTCTTGTTTGCAGCTTAACATAAACAAAACTGTATGTATGATGGTTCCCAAACAAACCAAATGAATTGCAGCGCTCCAGTGTTTTGGTTTTTTTTTGGATAGAGTTGTACTTGGTCTTGTCAAAGAATTCAAGTATTTAGGTTTGACTTTGGATCCGACTTTGACATTTAAGAAATACATAAAACAAAATGTCAAAAACCATCAATTTTAATGTGCGAAATGTTACACATGTAAGGCCTTTTATGACACAGCACGCAGCTAAACTTTTTTTTACATTCAATTTATTCTGTTTATCATTCATTTATACACTACTTGTACCAGTGACGTGCGGTCAGGTTCATGGCCGGTGAGGCGCTGATGTCGTCGCAATCAGATTTACAAACAATGTAAACCAGGTGTCGGCAAGTACGTGTGGCCCCGGGCCGATGTCTGTCCCAGTAAGTGACTTGGGGCCAGAATAACTACGTGCCTCACCCGGCGCCTTTTCACAACCTGAAACTTAATACAGAAAATCTTACATTCAAATGCATACAAACTTTCTAACGGTCTGCTTTAATGTCACAGCATTCGACCAGGGGATGTCCTCGGACCATAGGGCACTGACACTACTAAGGTACACTTGCTAGTAATTGTGTTGCTTCCCTTTTTTGCCAGAGGATGAAAACTTAAACATGAGACCGTGTTGATGATGATGATGATGTGGGACTGCAACTATATCTGAGCACTGGTGTGTTTAGGTATGAGGTATCACACAAACTGGGCTGTTACCTGTAAGTACACTTTTTGGCACCTGTGTGAACTTGCCAGGAACTCTAATTAATGTAACCTCTATGTTTCAGAGCGTACACCGACGGACCTCTTAAGGCATCTGTCGGCCCATACCTGATCCAAACCGACACCCGCGGGACCCACGACAACAATAAAACATCTAGGAGATGTTTACAAATAGATATCATTATACATGACAGAAGTTTTGTCATGGGATTGGGAGATGCTAGGGTATTATTGCAAGCATATAGCTATTTGTGTATATATATATATATATATATATCTATGTATGTATGTATATATATGTATTATATATATATATATATATATATATATATATATATACATATATATATATATATATATATATATATATATATATATATATATATATATATATATATATATATATATCTATATATATATATATATACTCAATCAAAAACAATCTCAGGAGGATATGTTTACACCACAGTAGCACACCAAATTCACCTGCGATATACAGAACATTTTTTTCTTTCGAAAAAACTATGTCTACAAATATTTAAAAATATTTTGACAACAGTAAAGATAAGGATTCCCTCTTGTTCTTCTCCTTTCAAAAATAAAAATTTTAAACCTTCTCAAGGCCAAGAATGCACCTGGAGAGCTGGCATAATAATTTAGTCAACAGGTAAAAGCTAAATAGCACCACAGGGTCACCGCCCCGCCCGCTCCTATTTTGCAACGTTATTAGCCAGCGTGGTGCTGACGGTGCGAGGTCATGTACGACAGATTGCAAGAAACCCGTGTAGAAGGCTTAGAATACTCGTAAGCACACGGGTTAGGAACGGGAACTGCGCAAAGCCTCGTTATTATCCTGGTCATCTATCTCCTTATTCAAACAGTGAAAGTCGCTGAGTTGTATTTAAAGGGTTCAAACTATATATACTAGCCTCGGTCATGGTGCCGTTTTTTTTTTTTTTTTTGTTTTTTTTTCTTTTTCCAAATTAAGAGGGTTATGAAACCCACACTCAGTTGATTATAAGTGTTTCTGTGTGTTTGCACATTGAGTTTTAAAATATGACATTATTTCTAGTATAAATAACAAAGAAATACAAAAAACTTTGGACCAATCCCATGAGTCTTTGCGGCGCCAAGTTCACCGTCTTCCGCCTAGCCTGGAGTGTGCTGCTGCGGTTAGCCCGTGCGCTGTCGGGGGAAGCTGTCAGCGACAAGTGCCTGGACTTGTTTCTTTGCTAACGCTAAGTTGAAATATATATTTTTACTGTTAAAAGCGTTGTTAAAGCACACGTTTTATTGTTAGCCTCATGTAGCTGTTGCAAAAATAGGACTCTTGGGGACTTGCTAGCCCGCTACCGCTTAATATGCTCCCATACACTTGTTTATTAGAAAGAAATGATTTGACAACAAAGTTGTACATAATACCAAGTTTGTGAGCCGTCTGTAATGTATTTGTAGCGTGTATTTGTTGAGGATAAGAGCAGAGCGTTGACGTCAGCGGTAGTGTTTATGTTGCCTTGCTACTATAGTAAGTAGAATATTGCGTGTTCATGTCAACTATTGCGGCGTATCTGTCCGTTAAATTCACGTAGTAATGCCTCTGCTCTAATCTGTGCTTTAGGGCAGCTGTACACAGTTGAACACATTGCGTTTGGAGCTGTATTCGCGTGATAATTTTATGAATTATCACTGTTATAAGAGTCCGCCTTCTTTTCTTATTTACAAAAGTTATGGGATCATTTGCTTCATAACGATTTGCACATGCTGTTACAGCGCGGAAATGATGGAGTTTATTTAGTTAATATTAAGTTATTGATAATAATATGGTAATAGTCTATCGTCATTTATGAATGAACCCGCGTGAAATGAATGGCAACATTGCTTTCTGGCGGGTTTGTTGTCAGTGCAATGCGTAAAATGACATGTAGCTGTCAAAAAAGAATAACGTGCTTATAATAATCATAACTTGATGCATAGCAAATATTCTATAACAGCAGCTGTACTATTATGATTAGTGTTGTTCCAGGGCAGTTTATAGGCCAAATACTGTGCAACCACAAGTATGAAACACTACAACTATTACTTGGTACTCTTCCTGGGTAGTGTACAGGGGTAGTCTGAAGTGAATGCATGTTGTGCTCACTTGTCTTGTCAAGCGGAGCTAATTTATAAGGATTATTTTTTACAATTACAGAGTTAGGTTTTAAATATAACTGAGCGTTTATGTGTTTTTGCTTTCAGAGTATGTGCGCATACCCTGCGTTGAGTGGATCCTCTGATCGGGATCGGGATCGGCTGCTTATGGCGCCCGCTCAGGAGGCCGACAGGAGAGAGGCGGTCGCGGTGCCCGAGACGGCCCGGAGCGAGAAGGAAATGTTGGCGGAGGCCGCTGCCTTTGGTCGGAGAACGTAGGAGATCCCGGTGACCGTTTCCTGGTGCCGACTCACGGCAAGCTTCAGATTTTATGTAGTATGTATATTAATGATTTACCAAATGTGTGTTTCAATGTCAATGTCCAATTATATGCAGATGATGCTGTGATTTTTACCCATGCTAAAACTACTCAAGAAGTTTCTCAAATTCTGACAACAGCCCATGACTCATGTCCAAAAACTGCATCCAAGGTTCTTGTTTGCAGCTTAACATAAACAAAACTGTATGTATGATGGTTCCCAAACAACCAAAATGAATTGCAGCGCTCCAGTGTTTTGGTTTTTTTTTGGATAGAGTTGTACTTGGTCTTGTCAAAGAATTCAAGTATTTAGGTTTGACTTTGGATCCGACTTTGACATTTAAGAAATACATAAAACAAATGTCAAAACCCATCAATTTTAATGTGCGAAATGTTACACATGTAAGGCCTTTTATGACACAGCACGCAGCTAAACTTTTTTTTACATTCAATTTATTCTGTTTATCATTCATTTATACACTACTTGTACCAGTGACGTGCGGTCAGGTTCATGGCCGGTGAGGCGCTGATGTCGTCGCAATCAGATTTACAAACAATGTAAACCAGGTGTCGGCAAGTACGTGTGGCCCCGGGCCGATGTCTGTCCCCAGTAAGTGACTTGGGGCCAGAATAACTACGTGCCTCACCCGGCGCCTTTTCACAACCTGAAACTTAATACAGAAAATCTTACATTCAAATGCATACAAACTTTCTAACGGTCTGCTTTAATGTCACAGCATTCGACCAGGGGATGTCCTCGGACCATAGGGCACTGACACTACTAAGGTACACTTGCTAGTAATTGTGTTGCTTCCCTTTTTTTGCCAGAGGATGAAAACTTAAACATGAGACCGTGTTGATGATGATGATGATGTGGGACTGCAACTATATCTGAGCACTGGTGTGTTTAGGTATGAGGTATCACACAAACTGGGCTGTTACCTGTAAGTACACTTTTTGGCACCTGTGTGAACTTGCCAGGAACTCTAATTAATGTAACCTCTATGTTTCAGAGCGTACACCGACGGACCTCTTAAGGCATCTGTCGGCCCATACCTGATCCAAACCGACACCCGCGGGACCCACGACAACAATAAAACATCTAGGAGATGTTTACAAATAGATATCATTATACATTGACAGAAGTTTTGTCATGGGATTGGGAGATGCTAGGGTATTATTGCAAGCATATAGCTATTTGTGTATATATATCTATATATATATCTATATCTATCTATGTATGTATGTATATATATATGTATTTATATATATATATATATATATATATATACATACATACATATATATATATATATATATATATATATATATATATATATATATATATATATATATATATATATATATATATACTCAATCAAAAACAATCTCAGGAGGATATGTTTACACCACAGTAGCACACCAAATTCACCTGCGATATACAGAACATTTTTTTCTTTCGAAAAACTATGTCTACAAATATTTAAAAATATTTTGACAACAGTAAAGATAAGGATTCCCTCTTGTTCTTCTCCTTTTCAAAAATAAATTTAAACCTTCTCAAGGCCAAGAATGCACCTGGAGAGCTGGCATAATAATTTAGTCAACAGGTAAAAGCTAAATAGCACCACAGGGTCACCGCCCCGCTCCTATTTGCAAACGTTATTAGCCAGCGTGGTGCTGACGGTGCGAGGTCATGTACGACAGATTGCAAGAAACCCGTGTAGAAGGCTTAGAATACTCGTAAGCACACGGGTTAGGAACGGGAACTGCGCAAAGCCTCGTTATTATCCTGGTCATCTATCTCCTTATTCAAACAGTGAAAGTCGCTGAGTTGTATTTAAAGGGTTCAAACTATATACTAGCCTCGGTCATGGTGCCGTTTTTTTTTTTTTTTTTTTTTTTTTTTTCTTTTTCCAAATTAAGAGGGTTATGAAACCCACACTCAGTTGATTATAAGTGTTTTCTGTGTGTTTGCACATTGAGTTTTAAAATATGACATTATTTCTAGTATAAATACAACAAAAGAAATACAAAAAACTTTGGACCAATCCCATGAGTCTTTGCGCGGCGCCAAGTTCACCGTCTTCCGCCTAGCCTGGAGTGTGCTGCGCGGTTAGCCCGTGCGCTGTCGGGGAAGCTGTCAGCGACAAGTGCCTGGACTTGTTTCTTTGCTAACGCTAAGTTGAAATATATATTTTTACTGTTAAAAGCGTTGTTAAAGCACACGTTTTATTGTTAGCCTCATGTAGCTGTTGCAAAAATAGGACTCTTGGGGACTTGCTAGCCCGCTACCGCTTAATATGCTCCCATACACTTGTTTATTAGAAAGAAATGATTTGACAACAAAGTTGTACATAATACCAAGTTTGTGAGCCGTCTGTAATGTATTTGTAGCGTGTATTTGTTGAGGATAAGAGCAGAGCGTTGACGTCAGCGGTAGTGTTTATGTTGCCTTGCTACTATAGTAAGTAGAATATTGCGTGTTCATGTCAACTATTGCGGCGTATCTGTCCGTTAAATTCACGTAGTAATGCCTCTGCTCTAATCTGTGCTTTAGGGCAGCTGTACACAGTTGAACACATTGCGTTTGGAGCTGTATTCGCGTGATAATTTTATGAATTATCACTGTTATAAGAGTCAGCCTTCTTTCTTATTACAAAAGTTATGGGATCATTTGCTTCATAACGATTTGCACATGCTGTTACAGCGCGGAAAATGATGGAGTTTATTTAGTTAATATTAAGTTATTGATAATAATATGGTAAATAGTCTATCGTCATTATGAATGAACCCGCGTGAAATGAATGGCAACATGCTTTCTGGCGGGTTTGTTGTCAGTGCAATGCGTAAAATGACATGTAGCTGTCAAAAAAGAATAACGTGCTTATAATAATCATAACTTGATGCATAGCAAATATTCTATAACAGCAGCTGTACTATATTATGATTAGTGTTGTTCCAGGGCAGTTTATAGGCCAAATACTGTGCAACCACAAGTATGAAACACTACAACTATTACTTGGTACTCTTCCTGGGTAGTGTACAGGGGTAGTCTGAAGTGAATGCATGTTGTGCTCACTTGTCTTGTCAAGCGGAGCTAATTTATAAGGATTATTTTTTACAATTACAGAGTTAGGTTTTAAATATAACTGAGCGTTTATGTGTTTTTGCTTTCAGAGTATGTGCGCATACCCTGCGTTGAGTGGATCCTCTGATCGGGATCGGGATCGGCTGCTTATGGCGCCCGCTCTCAGGAGGCCGACAGGAGAGAGGCGGTCGCGGTGCCCGAGACGGCCCGGAGCGAGAAGGAAATGTTGGCGGAGGCCGCTGCCTTTGGTCGGGAGAACGTAGGAGATCCCGGTGACCGTTTCCTGGTGCCGACTCACGGCAAGCTTCAGATTTTATGTAGTATGTATATTAATGATTTACCAAATGTGTGTTTCAATGTCAATGTCCAATTATATGCAGATGATGCTGTGATTTTTACCCATGCTAAAACTACTCAAGAAGTTTCTCAAATTCTGACAACAGCCATGACTCATGTCCAAAACTGCATCCAAGGTTCTTGTTTGCAGCTTAACATAAACAAAAACTGTATGTATGATGGTTCCCAAACAACCAAATGAATTGCAGCGCTCCAGTGTTTTGGTTTTTTTTTTGGATAGAGTTGTACTTGGTCTTGTCAAAGAATTCAAGTATTTAGGTTTGACTTTGGATCCGACTTTGACATTTAAGAAATACATAAAACAAATGTCAAAAACCATCAATTTTAATGTGCGAAATGTTACACATGTAAGGCCTTTTATGACACAGCACGCAGCTAAACTTTTTTTTTACATTCAATTTATTCTGTTTATCATTCATTTATACACTACTTGTACCAGTGACGTGCGGTCAGGTTCATGGCCGGTGAGGCGCTGATGTCGTCGCAATCAGATTTACAAACAATGTAAACCAGGTGTCGGCAAGTACGTGTGGCCCCGGGCCGATGTCTGTCCCAGTAAGTGACTTGGGGCCAGAATAACTACGTGCCTCACCCGGCGCCTTTTCACAACCTGAAACTTAATACAGAAAATCTTACATTCAAATGCATACAAACTTTCTAACGGTCTGCTTTAATGTCACAGCATTCGACCAGGGGATGTCCTCGGACCATAGGGACTGACACTACTAAGGTACACTTGCTAGTAATTGTGTTGCTTCCCTTTTTTTTGCCAGAGGATGAAAACTTAAACATGAGACCGTGTTGATGATGATGATGATGTGGGACTGCAACTATATCTGAGCACTGGTGTGTTTAGGTATGAGGTATCACACAAACTGGGCTGTTACCTGTAAGTACACTTTTTGGCACCTGTGTGAACTTGCCAGGAACTCTAATTAATGTAACCTCTATGTTTCAGAGCGTACACCGACGGACCTCTTAAGGCATCTGTCGGCCCATACCTGATCCAAACCGACACCCGCGGGACCCACGACAACAATAAAACATCTAGAGATGTTTACAAATAGATATCATTATACATTGACAGAAGTTTTGTCATGGGATTGGGATGCTAGGGTATGCTAGGGTATATATTGCAAGCATATAGCTATTTGTGTATCATATATATATATATATATATCATATATATATATTATATATATGTATATATATGTATGTATGTATATATATATGTATTATATATATATATATATATATATATATATATACATACATACATATATATATATATATATATATATATATATATATATATATATATATATATATATATATATATATATATATATATATATATATATCATATACTCAATCAAAAACAATCTCAGGAGGATATGTTTACA
This sequence comes from Periophthalmus modestus, assembly GCA_019594935.1. Lineage (NCBI taxonomy): Eukaryota > Metazoa > Chordata > Actinopteri > Gobiiformes > Gobiidae > Periophthalmus > Periophthalmus modestus. Next base: position 20,707 of record JAIEZT010000104.1, on the reverse strand, counting down.
CACCACAGTAGCACACCAAATTCACCTGCGATATACAGAACATTTTTTTCTTTCGAAAAACTATGTCTACAAATATTTAAAAATATTTTTGACAACAGTAAAGATAAGGATTCCCTCTTGTCTTCTCCTTTTCAAAATAAATTTAAACCTTCTCAAGGCCAAGAATGCACCTGGAGAGCTGGCATAATAATTTAGTCAACAGGTAAAAGCTAAAATAGCACCACAGGGTCACCGCCCCGCTCCTATTTTGCAACGTTATTAGCCAGCGTGGTGCTGACGGTGCGAGGTCATGTACGACAGATTGCAAGAAACCCGTGTAGAAGGCTTAGAATACTCGTAAGCACACACGGGTTAGGAACGGGAACTGCGCAAAGCCTCGTTATTATCCTGGTCATCTATCTCCTTATTCAAACAGTGAAAGTCGCTGAGTTGTATTTAAAGGGTTCAAACTATATACTAGCCTCGGTCATGGTGCCGTTTTTTTTTTTTTTTTTTTTTTTTTTTTTTCTTTTTCCAAATTAAGAGGTTATGAAACCCACACTCAGTTGATTATAAGTGTTTCTGTGTGTTTGCACATTGAGTTTTAAAATATGACATTATTCTAGTATAAATAACAAAGAAATACAAAAAACTTTGGACCAATCCCATGAGTCTTTGCGGCGCCAAGTTCACCGTCTTCCGCCTAGCCTGGAGTGTGCTGCGGTTAGCCCGTGCGCTGTCGGGGAAGCTGTCAGCGACAAGTGCCTGGACTTGTTTCTTTGCTAACGCTAAGTTGAAAATATATATTTTTACTGTTAAAAGCGTTGTTAAAGCACACGTTTTATTGTTAGCCTCATGTAGCTGTTGCAAAAATAGGACTCTTGGGGACTTGCTAGCCCGCTACCGCTTAATATGCTCCCATACACTTGTTTATTAGAAAGAAATGATTTGACAACAAAGTGTACATAATACCAAGTTTGTGAGCCGTCTGTAATGTATTTGTAGCGTGTATTTGTTGAGGATAAGAGCAGAGCGTTGACGTCAGCGGTAGTGTTTATGTTGCCTTGCTACTATAGTAAGTAGAATATTGCGTGTTCATGTCAACTATTGCGGCGTATCTGTCCGTTAAATTCACGTAGTAATGCCTCTGCTCTAATCTGTGCTTTAGGGCAGCTGTACACAGTTGAACACATTGCGTTTGGAGCTGTATTCGCGTGATAATTTTTTATGAATTATCACTGTTATAAGAGTCCGCCTTCTTTTCTTATTTACAAAAGTTATGGGATCATTGCTTCATAACGATTTGCACATGCTGTTACAGCGCGGAAATGATGGAGTTTATTTAGTTAATATTAAGTTATTGATAATAATATGGTAATAGTCTATCGTCATTTATGAATGAACCCGCGTGAAATGAATGGCAACATTGCTTTCTGGCGGGTTTGTTGTCAGTGCAATGCGTAAAATGACATGTAGCTGTCAAAAAAGAATAACGTGCTTATAATAATCATAACTTGATGCATAGCAAATATTCTATAACAGCAGCTGTACTATATTATGATTAGTGTTGTTCCAGGGCAGTTTATAGGCCAAATACTGTGCAACCACAAGTATGAAACACTACAAACTATTACTTGGTACTCTTCCTGGGTAGTGTACAGGGGTAGTCTGAAGTGAATGCATGTTGTGCTCACTTGTCTTGTCAAGCGGAGCTAATTTATAAGGATTATTTTTTACAATTACAGAGTTAGGTTTTAAATATAACTGAGCGTTTATGTGTTTTTGCTTTCAGAGTATGTGCGCATACCCTGCGTTGAGTGGATCCTCTGATCGGGATCGGGATCGGCTGCTTATGGCGCCCGCTCAGGAGGCCGACAGGAGAGAGGCGGTCGCGGTGCCCGAGACGGCCCGGAGCGAGAAGGAAATGTTGGCGGAGGCCGCTGCCTTTGGTCGGGAGAACGTAGGAGATCCCGGTGACCGTTTCCTGGTGCCGACTCACGGCAAGCTTCAGATTTTATGTAGTATGTATATTAATGATTTACCAAATGTGTGTTTCAATGTCAATGTCCAATTATATGCAGATGATGCTGTGATTTTTACCCATGCTAAAACTACTCAAGAAGTTTCTCAAATTCTGACAACAGCCATGACTCATGTCCAAAACTGCATCCAAGGTTCTTGTTTGCAGCTTAACATAAACAAAACTGTATGTATGATGGTTCCCAAACAACCAAATGAATTGCAGCGCTCCAGTGTTTTGGTTTTTTTTTGGATAGAGTTGTACTTGGTCTTGTCAAAGAATTCAAGTATTTAGGTTTGACTTTGGATCCGACTTTGACATTTAAGAAATACATAAAAACAAATGTCAAAAACCATCAATTTTAATGTGCGAAATGTTACACATGTAAGGCCTTTTATGACACAGCACGCAGCTAAACTTTTTTTTACATTCAATTTATTCTGTTTATCATTCATTTATACACTACTTGTACCAGTGACGTGCGGTCAGGTCATGGCCGGTGAGGCGCTGATGTCGTCGCAATCAGATTTACAAACAATGTAAACCAGGTGTCGGCAAGTACGTGTGGCCCCGGGCCGATGTCTGTCCCAGTAAGTGACTTGGGGCCAGAATAAACTACGTGCCTCACCCGGCGCCTTTTCACAACCTGAAACTTAATACAGAAAATCTTACATTCAAATGCATACAAACTTTCTAACGGTCTGCTTTAATGTCACAGCATTCGACCAGGGGATGTCCTCGGACCATAGGGCACTGACACTACTAAGGTACACTTGCTAGTAATTGTGTTGCTTCCTTTTTTTGCCAGAGGATGAAAACTTAAACATGAGACCGTGTTGATGATGATGATGATGTGGGACTGCAACTATATCTGAGCACTGGTGTGTTTAGGTATGAGGTATCACACAAAACTGGGCTGTTACCTGTAAGTACACTTTTTGGCACCTGTGTGAACTTGCCAGGAACTCTAATTAATGTAACCTCTATGTTTCAGAGCGTACACCGACGGACCTCTTAAGGCATCTGTCGGCCCATACCTGATCCAAACCGACACCCGCGGGACCCACGACAACAATAAAACATCTAGGAGATGTTACAAATAGATATCATTATACATTGACAGAAGTTTTGTCATGGGATTGGGAGATGCTAGGGTATTATTGCAAGCATATAGCTATTTGTGTATATATATCTATATATATCTATATCTATATCTATCTATGTATTATGTATGTATTATATATATATGTATATATATATATATATATATATATATATATACATATATATATATATATATATTATATATATATATATATATATATATATATATATATATATATATATATATATATATATATATATACTCAATCAAAAACAATCTCAGGAGGATATGTTTACACCACAGTAGCACACCAATTCACCTGCGATATACAGAACATTTTTTCTTTCGAAAAACTATGTCACAAATATTTAAAAATATTTTGACAACAGTAAAGATAAGGATTCCCTCTTGTTCTTCTCCTTTTCAAAAATAAATTTAAACCTTCTCAAGGCCAAGAATGCACCTGGAGAGCTGGCATAATAATTTAGTCAACAGGTAAAAGCTAAATAGCACCACAGGGTCACCGCCCCGCTCCTATTTTGCAACGTTATTAGCCAGCGTGGTGCTGACGGTGCGAGGTCATGTACGACAGATTGCAAGAAACCCGTGTAGAAGGCTTAGAATACTCGTAAGCACACGGGTTAGGAACGGGAACTGCGCAAAGCCTCGTTATTATCCTGGTCATCTATCTCCTTATTCAAACAGTGAAAGTCGCTGAGTTGTATTTAAAGGGTTCAAACTATATACTAGCCTCGGTCATGGTGCCGTTTTTTTTTTTTTTTTTGTTTTTTTCTTTTTCCAAATTAAGAGGGTTATGAAACCCACACTCAGTTGATTATAAGTGTTTCTGTGTGTTTGCACATTGAGTTTTAAAATATGACATTATTCTAGTATAAATAACAAAGAAATACAAAAAACTTTGGACCAATCCCATGAGTCTTTGCGGCGCCAAGTTCACCGTCTTCCGCCTAGCCTGGAGTGTGCTGCGGTTAGCCCGTGCGCTGTCGGGGAAGCTGTCAGCGACAAGTGCCTGGACTTGTTTCTTTGCTAACGCTAAGTTGAATATATATATTTTTACTGTTAAAAGCGTTGTTAAAGCACACGTTTTATTGTTAGCCTCATGTAGCTGTTGCAAAAATAGGACTCTTGGGGACTTGCTAGCCCGCTACCGCTTAATATGCTCCCATACACTTGTTTATTAGAAAGAAATGATTGACAACAAAGTTGTACATAATACCAAGTTTGTGAGCCGTCTGTAATGTATTTGTAGCGTGTATTTGTTGAGGATAAGAGCAGAGCGTTGACGTCAGCGGTAGTGTTTTATGTTGCCTTGCTACTATAGTAAGTAGAATATTGCGTGTTCATGTCAACTATTGCGGCGTATCTGTCCGTTAAATTCACGTAGTAATGCCTCTGCTCTAATCTGTGCTTTAGGGCAGCTGTACACAGTGAACACATTGCGTTTGGAGCTGTATTCGCGTGATAATTTTATGAATTATCACTGTTATAAGAGTCCGCCTTCTTTTCTTATTTACAAAAGTTATGGGATCATTTGCTTCATAACGATTTGCACATGCTGTTACAGCGCGGAAATGATGGAGTTTATTTAGTTAATATTAAGTTATTGATAATAATATGGTAATAGTCTATCGTCATTTATGAATGAACCCGCGTGAAATGAATGGCAACATTGCTTTCTGGCGGGTTTGTTGTCAGTGCAATGCGTTAAAATGACATGTAGCTGTCAAAAAAGAATAACGTGCTTATAATAATCATAACTTGATGCATAGCAAATTATTCTATAACAGCAGCTGTACTATATTATGATTAGTGTTGTTCCAGGGCAGTTTATAGGCCAAAATACTGTGCAACCACAAGTATGAAACACTACAACTATTACTTGGTACTCTTCTGGGTAGTGTACAGGGGTAGTCTGAAGTGAATGCATGTTGTGCTCACTTGTCTTGTCAAGCGGAGCTAATTTATAAGGATTATTTTTTACAATTACAGAGTTAGGTTTTAAATATAACTGAGCGTTTATGTGTTTTGCTTTCAGAGTATGTGCGCATACCCTGCGTTGAGTGGATCCTCTGATCGGGATCGGGATCGGCTGCTTATGGCGCTCCCGCTCAGGAGGCCGACAGGAGAGAGGCGGTCGCGGTGCACCGAGACGGCCCGGAGCGAGAAGAGAAATGTTGGCGGAGGCCGCTGCCTTTGGTCGGAGAGAAACGTAGGAGATCCCGTGACCGTTTCCTGGTGCCGACTCACGGCAAGCTTCAGATTTTATGTAGTATGTATTAATGATTTACCAAATGTGTGTTTCAATGTCAATGTCCAATATATATGCAGATGATGCTGTGATTTTTACCCATGCTAAAACTACTCAAGAAGTTTCTCAAATTCTGACAACAGCCATGACTCATGTCCAAAACTGCATCCAAGGTTCTTGTTTGCAGCTTAACATAAACAAAAAACTGTATGTATGATGGTTCCCAAAACAACCAAATGAATTGCAGCGCTCCAGTGTTTTGGTTTTTTTTTGGATAGAGTTGTACTTGGTCTTGTCAAAGAATTCAAGTATTTAGGTTTGACTTGGATCCGACTTTGACATTTAAGAAATACATAAAACAAATGTCAAAAAAACCATCAATTTTAATGTGCGAAATGTTACACATGTAAGGCCTTTATGACACAGCACGCAGCTAAACTTTTTTTTACATTCAATTTATTCTGTTTATCATTCATTTATACACTACTTGTACCAGTGACGTGCGGTCAGGTTCATGGCCGGTGAGGCGCTGATGTCGTCGCAATCAGATTTACAAACAATGTAAACCAGGTGTCGGCAAGTACGTGTGGCCCCGGGCCGATGTCTGTCCCAGTAAGTGACTTGGGGCCAGAATAACTACGTGCCTCACCCGGCGCCTTTTCACAACCTGAAACTTAATACAGAAAATCTTACATTCAAATGCATACAAACTTTCTAACGGTCTGCTTTAATGTCACAGCATTCGACCAGGGGATGTCCTCGGACCATAGGGCACTGACACTACTAAGGTACACTTGCTAGTAATTGTGTTGCTTCCCTTTTTTTGCCAGAGGATGAAAACTTAAACATGAGACCGTGTTGATGATGATGATGATGTGGGACTGCAACTATATCTGAGCACTGGTGTGTTTAGGTATGAGGTATCACACAAACTGGGCTGTTACCTGTAAGTACACTTTTTGGCACCTGTGTGAACTTGCCAGGAACTCTAATTAATGTAACCGCTCTATGTTTCAGAGCGTACACCGACGGACCTCTTAAGGCATCTGTCGGCCCATACCTGATCCAAAAACACCGACACCCGCGGGACCCACGACAACAATAAAACATCTAGGAGATGTTTACAAATAGATATCATATATACATTGACAGAAGTTTTGTCATGGGATTGGGAGATGCTAGGGTATTATTGCAAGCATATAGCTATTTGTGTATATATATCTATATATATATCTATATCTATCTATGTATGTATGTATATATATATGTATTTATATATATATATATATATATATATATATACATACATATATATATATATATATATATATATATATATATATATATATATATATATATATATATATATATATATATATATATATATACTCAATCAAAAACAATCTCAGGAGGATATGTTTACACCACAGTAGCACACCCAATTCACCTGCGATATACAGAACATTTTTTTCTTTCGAAAAAAACTATGTCTACAAATATTTAAAATATTTTTTGACAACAGTAAAGATAAGGATTCCCTCTTGTTCTTCTCCTTTTCAAAAATAAATTTAAACCTTCTCAAGGCCAAGAATGCACCTGGAGAGCTGGCATAATAATTTAGTCAACAGGTAAAAGCTAAATAGCACCACAGGGTCACCGCCCCGCTCCTATTTTGCAACGTTATTAGCCAGCGTGGTGCTGACGGTGCGAGGTCATGTACGACAGATTGCAAGAAACCCCGTGTAGAAGGCTTAGAATACTCGTAAGCACACGGGTTAGGAACGGGAACTGCGCAAAGCCTCGTTATTATCCTGGTCATCTATCTCCTTATTCAAACAGTGAAAGTCGCTGAGTTGTATTTAAAGGGTTCAAAACTATATACTAGCCTCGGTCATGGTGCCGTTTTTTTTTTTTTTTTTTTGTTTTTTTTTTCTTTTTCCAAATTAAGAGGGTTATGAAACCCACACTCAGTTGATTATAAGTGTTTCTGTGTGTTTGCACATTGAGTTTTAAATATGACATTATTTCTAGTATAAATAACAAAGAAATACAAAAAACTTTTGGACCAATCCCATGAGTCTTTGCGGCGCCAAGTTCACCGTCTTCCGCTAGCTGGAGGTGTGCTGCGGTTAGCCCGTGCGCTGTCGGGGAAGCGTCAGCGACAAGTGCCTGGGACTTGTTTCTTTGCTAACGCTAAGTTGAAATATATATTTTTACTGTTAAAAATCGCGTTGTTAAAGCACACGTTTATTGTTAGCCTCATGTAGCTGTTGCAAAAATAGGACTCTTGGGGACTTGCTAGCCCGCTACCGCTAATATGCTCCCATACACTTGTTTATTAGAAAGAAATGATTTGACAACAAAGTTGTACATAATACCAAGTTTGTGAGCCGTCTGTAATGTATTGTAGCGTGTATTTGTTGAGGATAAGAGCAGAGCGTTGACGTCAGCGGTCCTAGTGTTTATGTTGCCTTGCTACTATAGTAAGTAGAATATGCGTTGTTCATGTCAACTATTGCGGCGTATCTGTCCGTTTAAATTCACGTAGTAATGCCTCTGCTCTAATCTGTGCTTTAGGGCAGCTGTACACAGTTGAAACACATTGCGTTTGGAGCTGTATTCGCGTGATAATTTTATGAATTATCACACTGTTATAAGAGTCCGCCTTCTTTTCTTATTTACAAAAGTTATGGGATCATTTGCTTCATAACGATTTGCACATGCTGTTACAGCGCGGGAAATGATGGAGTTTATTAGTTAATATTAAGTTATTGATAATAATATGGTAATAGTCTATCGTCATTTATGAATGAAACCGCGTGAAATGAATGGCAACATTGCTTTCTGGCGGGGTTTGTTGTCAGTGCAATGCGTAAAATGACATGTAGCTGTCAAAAAAGCGATAACGTGCTTATAATAATCATAACTTGATGCATAGCAAATATTCTATAACAGCAGCTGTACTATATTATGATTAGTGTTGTTCCAGGGCAGTTTATAGGCAAATACTGTGCAAACCACAAGTATGAAACACTACAACTATTACTTGGTACTCTTCCTGGGTAGTGTACAGGGGTAGTCTGAAGTGAATGCATGTTGTGCTGCCACTTGTCTTGTCAAGCGGAGCTAATTTATAAGGATTATTTTTTACAATTACAGAGTTAGGTTTTAAATATAACTGAGCGTTTATGTGTTTTTTGCTTTCAGAGTATGTGCGCATACCTGCGTTGAGTGGATCCTCTGATCGGGATCGGGATCGGCTGATTATGGCGCCTCCGCTCAGGAGGCCGACAGGAGAGAGAGGCGGTCGCGGTGCCCGAGACGGCCCGGAGCGAGAAGGAAATGTGTGGCGGAGGCCGCTGCCTTTGGTCGGGAGAACGTAGGAGATCCCGGTGACCGTTTCCTGGGCCGACTCACGGCAAGCTTCAGATTTTATGTAGTATGTATATTAATGATTTACCAAATGTGTGTTTCCAATGTCAATGTCCAATTATATGCAGATGATGCTGTGATTTTTACCCATGCTAAAACTACTCAAGAAGTTTCTCAAATTCTGACAACAGCCATGACTCATGTCCAAAACTGCATCCAAGGTTCTGTTTGCGCTAAACATAAACAAAACTGTATGGTATGATGGTTCCCAAACAACCAAATGAATTGCAGCGCTCCAGTGTTTTGGTTTTTTTTTTGGATAGAGTTGTACTTGGTCTTGTCAAAGAATTCAAAGTATTTAGGTTTGACTTTGGATCCGACTTTGACATTTAAGAAATACATAAAACAAATGTCAAAAACCATCAATTTTAATGTGCGAAATGTTACACATGTAAGGCCTTTTATGACACAGCACGCAGCTAAACTTTTTTTTACATTCAATTTATTCTGTTTATCATTCATTTATACACTACTTGTACCACCAGTGACGTGCGGTCAGGTCATGGCCGGTGAGGCGCTGATGTCGTCGCAATCAGATTTACAAACAATGTAAACCAGGTGTCGGGCAAGTACGTGTGGCCCCGGGCCGATGTCTGTCCCAGTAAGTGACTTGGGGCCAGAATAACTACGTGCTCACCCGGCGCCTTTTCACAACCTGAAACTTAATACAGAAAATCTTACATTCAAATGCATACAAAACTTTCTAACGGTCTGCTTTAATGTCACAGCATTCGACCAGGGGATGTCCTCGGACCATAGGGCACTGACACTACTAAGGTACACTTGCTAGTAATTGTGTTGCTTCCCTTTTTTTGCCAGAGGATGAAAACTTAACATGAGACCGTGTTGATGATGATGATGATGTGGGACTGCAACTATATCTGAGCACTGGTGTGTTTAGGTATGAGGTATCACACAAACTGGGCTGTTACCTGTAAGTACACTTTTGGCACCTGTGTTGAACTGTGCCAGGAACTCTAATTAATGTAACCTCTATGTTTCAGAGCGTACACCGACGGACTTCTCTTAAGGCATCTGTCGGCACCATACCTGATCCAAACCGACACCGCGGGACCCACGACAACAATAAAACATCTAGGAGATGTTTACAAATAGATATCATTATACATTGACAGAAGTGTTGTCATGGGATTGGGAGATGCTAGGGTATTATTGCAAGCATATAGCTATTGTGTATATATATCTATATATATATCTATATCTATCTATGTATGTAGGTATATATATATGTATTTATATATATATATATATATATATATACATACATACATATATATATATATATATATATATATATATATATATATATATATATATATATATATATATATATATATATATATATATATATACTCAATCAAAAACAATCTCAGGAGGATATGTTACACCACAGTAGCACACCAAAATTCACCCTGCGATATACAGAACATTTTTTTCTTTCGAAAAAACTATGTCTACAAATATTTAAAAATATTTTGACAACAGTAAAGATAAGGATTCCCTCTTGTTCTTCTCCTTTTCAAAAATAAATTTAAACCTTCTCAAGGCCAAGAATGCACCTGGAGAGCTGGCATAATAATTTAGTCAACAGGTTAAAAGCTAAATAGCACCACAGGGTCACCGCCCGCTCCTATTTGCAACGTTATTAGCCAGCGTGGTGCTGACGGTGCGAGAGGTCATGTACGACAGATTGCAAGAAACCCGTGTAGAAGGCTTAGAATACTCGTAAGCACACGGGTAGGAACGGGAACTGCGCAAAGCCTCGTTATTATCTGGTCATCTATCTCCTTATTCAAACAGTGAAAGTCGCTGAGTTGTATTTAAAGGGTTCAAACTATATACTAGCCTCGGTCATGGTGCCGTTTTTTTTTTTTTTTTGTTTTTTTTTTCTTTTTCCAAATTTAAGAGGGTTATGAAACCCACACTCAGTTGATTATAAGTGTTTCTGTGTGTTTGCACATTGAGTTTTAAAATATGACATTATTTCTAGTATAAATAACAAAGAAATACAAAAAAACTTTGGACCAATCCCATGAGTCTTTGCGGCGCCAAGTTCACCGTCTTCCGCCTAGCCTGGATGTGTGCTGCGGTTAGCCCGTGCGCTGTCGGGGAAGCTGTCAGCGACAAGTGCCTGGACTGGTTTCTTTGCTAACGCTAAGTTGAAATAAATATTTTTACTGTTAAAAAGCGTTGTTAAAGCACACGTTTATTGTTAGCCTCATGTAGCTGTTGCAAAAAAAGGACTTGGGGGACTGCTAGCCCGCTACCGCTTAATATGCTCCCATACACTTGTTTATTAGAAAGAAATGATTTGACAACAAAGTTGTACATAATACCAAGTTTGTGAGCCGTCTGTAATGTATATTGTAGCGTGTATTTGTGAGGATAAGAGCAGAGCGTTGACGTCAGCGGTAGTGTTTAGTGTTGCCTTGCTACTATAGTAAGTAGAATATGCGTGTTCATGTCAACTATTGCGGCGTATCTGTCCGTTAAATTCAAGTAGTAATGCCTCGGCTCTAATCTGTGCTTTAGGGCAGCTGTACACAGTTGAACACATTGCGTTTTGGAGCTGTATTCGCGTGATAATTTTATGAATTATCACTGTTATAAGAGTCCGCCTTCTTTTCTATTTACAAAGTTATGGGATCATTTGCTTCATAACGATTTTGCACATGCTGTTACAGCGCGGAAATGATGGAGTTTATTTAGTTAATATATAAGTTATTGATAATAATATGGTAATAGTCTATCGTCATTATGAATGAACCCGCGTGAAATGAATGGCAACATTGCTTTCTGGCGGGTTTGTGTCAGTGCAATGCGTAAAATGACATGTAGCTGTCAAAAAAAGAATAACGTGCTTATAATAATCATAACTTGATGCATAGCAAATATTCTATAACAGCAGCTGTACTATATTATGATTAGTGTTGTTCCAGGGCAGTTTATAGGCCAAATACTGTGCAACCCAAGTATGAAACACTAAAACTATTACTGGTACTCTTCCTGGGTAGTGTACAGGGGTAGTCTGAATGTGATGCATGTGGTGTACACTTGTCTTGTCAAGCGGAGCTAATTTATACAGGATTATTTTTACAATTACAGAGTTAGGTTTAAATATAACTGAGCGTTTATGTGTTTTTGCTTTCAGAGTATGTGCGCATACCCTGCGTTGAGGGGATCCTCTGATCGGGATCGGGATCGGGGCTTGTGCTTATTGGCGCCCGCTCAGGAGGGTCCGACAGGGAGAGAGGCGGTCGCGGTGCCCGAGACGGCCGGAGCGAGAAGGAATGTTGGCGGAGGCGCTGCCTTTGGTCGGGAGAAGGTAGGAGATCCGGGGGGTGGTGACCGTTTCTGGTGCCGACTCACGGCAAGCTTCAGATTTTATGTAGTATGTATATTAATGATTACCAAAATGTGTGTTTCAATGTCAATGTCCAATTATATGCAGATGATGCTGTGATTTTACCCATGCTAAAACTATCTCAAGAAGTTTCTCAATATTCTGACAACAGCCATGATCATGTCCAAAACTGCATCCAAGGTTCTTGTTTGCAGTCTTAACAATAAACAAAACTGTATGTATGATGGTTCCCAAACAACCAAATGAATTGCAGCGCTCCAGTGTTTTGGTTTTTTTTGGATAGAGTTGGTACTTGGTTCTGTCAAAAGAATTCAAGTATTTAGGTTTTGGACCTTTGGATCCGACTTTGAATTTAAGAAATACATAAAACAAATGTCAAAAAACCATCCAATTTTAATGTGCGAAATGTTACACAGGTAAGGGGGGGGAGACTTTTATGACACAAGCACGCAGCTAAACTTTTTTTACATTCAATTTATTCTGTTTATCATTCATTTATACACTACTTGTACCAGGGACGTGCGGGTCAGCGTTCATGGCGCCGGTGAGGCGCTGATGTCGTCGCAATCAGATTTACAAACAATGTAAACCAGGTGTTCGGCAAGTACGTGTGGCCCCGGGGCGATGTCTGTCCAGTAAGTTGACTTGGGGGCCAGAATAAACTACGTGCACTCACCCGGCGGCCTTTTCACAACCTGAAACTTAATACAGAAAAATCTTACATCAAATGCATACAAACTTTCTAACGGTCTGGCTTCATGTCACAGCATTCGGACCAGGGGATGTCCTCAGGACCATAGGGCACTGACCACTCCTAAGGTACTACTTGCTAGTACATGTGTTGCTTTCTTTTTTTTGCAAGAGGATGAAAAACTTAAACATGAGGACGTGTTGATGATGATTGATGGGATGTGGGACATGCAACTATATCTGAGACTGGTGTGTTTAGGTCTGAGGGATCACACCAAACTGGGCTGTTCCTGTAAGTACACTTTTTGGCAACCGGTGTGGAACTTGCCAGGAACTATAAATTAATGTAAACCTCTATGTTTCAGAGCGCTTACACCGACGGACCTCTTAAAGGCATCTGTCGGCCACATACCTGATCCAAAAACAGAACACCCGCGGGACCCACGACAACAATTAAAAACATCTAGGAGGATTGTTTACAATAAGATATCATTATACATTGACCAGAAGTTTTGTCATGCGGATTGGGCGATGCTAGGGTATTATTGAACGCATATAGCGATTTGTGTATAATATCATATAGAATATATCTAATATATCTATGTATGTATGTATATATATATTTATTTATATATATATATATATATATATACATAACATACAATATCTATATATATATATAGTCCATATATATATATTAATATATATATAATAATAATATATATTAATAGATCTCTTAACCGATCAAAAAAACAATCTCAGGAGGACTATGTTTCACACAACAGGCACACCAAACATTCACCTTGCGATCTAAAGAAAGTTTTTTTAGTGCGAAAAAAAACTATGTCTACAAATATGGAAAAATATTTTGACCAACAGTAAAGATAAGGATTTCCATTCTTGTTATTCTCCTTTTCAAAAATAAATTTAAACCTTCTCAAGGCCAAGAATGCACCTGGAGAGGATTGGCATAATATTTTAGTCAACAGGTAAAAGCTAAATAGCACCACAGGGGTCACCGCCCGCTCCTATTTTGCAACGTTATTAGCCAGCGTGGTGCTGACGGTTGGCGAGGTCATGTACGACAGATTGCAAGAAAACCCGTGTAGAAGGATTAGAATACTCGTAAGCACACGGGGTTAGGATACGGGAACTGCGCAAAGCCTCGTTATGATCCTGGTCACATCTATCTCCTTATTAAACAGTGAAAGTCGCTCGAGTTGTATTTAAAGGGTTCAAACTATATACTAGCCTCGGTCATGGTGCCGTTTTTTTTTTTTTTTTGTGTTTTTTTTTTTCTTTGTCCAAATTAAGGAGGGTTATGGAAAACCCACACTCAGTTGATTATAAGTGTTCTGTGTGTTTGCACATTGAGTTTAAAATATGACATTATTTCTAGTATAAATAACAAAGAAATACAAAAAACTTTGGACAAATTCCCATGAGTCTTTGCGGCGGCAAGTTCACCGTCTTCCGCCTAGCTGAGGAGGTGCTGCGGTTAGCCCAGTGCGATGTCGGGGAGCTGTCAGCGACAAGTGCCTGGGACTTGTTTCTTTGCTAACGCTAAGTTGAAATATATATATTTTTACTGTTAAAAAGCGTTGTTAAAGCACACGTTTTATTGTTAGCCTAATGTAGCTGTTGCAAATATAATAGGACTCTTGGGGACGTGCTTGAAGCCCGCTACCGCTAATATGCTCCAATACACTTGTTTATTAGACAAGAAATGATTTGACAAACAAAGTTGTACATAATACCAAGTTTGTGGAGCCGTCTGTAATGTATTTGTAGCGTGTATTTGTTGAGGATAAGAGCAGAGCAGTCGTTGACGTCAGCGGTAGTGTTATGTTTGCCCTGCTACTATAGTAAGTAGGAATATTGCGTGTCATGTCAACTATTGCGGCGTATCGGTCCGTTAAATTCACGTAGTAATGCCTCTGCTCTAATCTGTGCTTTAGGGCAGCTGTACACAGTTGAACAACATTGCGTTTGGAGCTGTATTCGACGTGATAATTTATGAATAATCACTGTTATAAGAGTCCGCCTTTTCTTTTCTATTTACAAAAGTTCGGGATCATTTGATTCATAAACGATTTGCAACATGCTGTACAGCGCGGGGAAAGATGGTTGGTTATTTAGTTAGCTAGTAAGTTATGATAATAAATAGGTAATAGTCTATGTCATTTATGAATGACCCGCGTGAATTGAATGGCAACCATTGCTTTCTGGCGGGGTTTGTTGTCAGTGCAATGCGTACAAATGACATTTAGCTGTCAAAAAAGAATAACGTGCTTATAATTAATCATAACTTGATGCATAGCAAATATTCTATAACAGCAGCTGTACTATATTATGATTAGTGTTGTGCCAGGGCAGTTTGATAGGCCAAAATACTGTGCACACACAAGTATGAAACACTACAACTATTACTGGTACTCTCCTGGGTAGTGTACAGGGTAGTCTGAAGTGTGAATGCATGTTGTGCTCACGTGTCTGTCAAGCGGATGAGCTAATTTATAAGGATTATTTTTTACAATTACAGAGTTAGGTTTTAAATATAACTGAGCGTTTATGTGTTTTTGCTTTCAGAGTATGTGCGCATACCCTGCGTTGAGTGTGGATCCTCTGATCGGATCGGGATCGGCTGCTTATGGCGCCCGCTCAGGAGGCCGACAGGAGAGAGGCGGTCGGCGGTGCCCGAGACGACCGGAGCGAGAAGGAAAGTTGGCGGAGGCCGCTGCCTTTGGTCGGGATGAGAACGTAGGAGGATCCCGGTGACCGTTTCCTGGTGCCGACTCACGGCAAGCTTCAGATTTTATGTAGTATGTATATTAATGATTTACCAAAATGTGTGTTTCAATGTCATGTCCAATTATATGCAGATGATGCTGTTGATTTTTACCCATGCTAAAACTACTCAAGACAGTTCTCTCAAATTCTGACAAACAGCCATGACTCATGTCCAAAAACGCATCCAAGGTTCTTGTTTGCAGCTTATACATAAACAAAACTGTAGTATGATGGTTCCCAAAACAACCAAATGATGAATGGTGCAGCGCTCCAGTGTTTTGGTTTTTTTTGGATAGAGTTGTACTTGGTCTTGTCAAAGAAATTCAAAGTATTTAGGTTTGACTTTGGATCCGACTTTGACATTTAAGAAAATACATACAAACAAATGTCAAAAACCATTCAATTTTAATGTGCGAAAATGTTACACATGTAAGGCCTTTATGACACAGCACGCAGCTAAACTTTTTTTTATACATTCAATTTATTCTGTTTATCATTCATTTATACACTACTTGTACCAGTGACGTGCGGTCAGGTTCATGGCCGGTGAGGCGCTGATGTCGTCGCAATCAGATTTACAAACAATGTAAACAGGTGTATGTCAAGCAGTAGTGGGGTTATTTTATGTTGTTTTTTTTTTTCCAAGTCGGGCGATGTCTGTCCCAGTAGTGACTTGGGGCCAGAATAAATACGTGCCTCACCGGCGCCTTTTTCACAACCTGAAAAACGTAATACAGAAAAGCTTACATTCAAATGCATACAAAACTTCTAAACGGTCTGCTTAATGTCACAGCATTCGACCAGGGGATGTCCTCGGACCATAGGGCACTGACACTAGCTAAGGTACACTTGCTAGTAATGGTGTTGCTTCCTTTTTTTGCCAGAGGATGAAACTTAAAAATGAGACCGTTGTTGATGATGATGATGATGTGGGGGACTGCAACTATATCTGAGCACTGGTGTGTTTAGGTATGAGGTATCCACACAAACTGGGGTTACCTGTAAGTACACTTTTTGGCACCTGTGTGAACTTGCCAGGAAAACTCTAATTAATTGAACCTCTATGTTTCAGAGCGTACACCGACGGACCTCTTAAAGGCATCTGGCGGCCCATACCTGATCCAAAACCGAACCCGCGGGACCCCCACGACAACAATAAAAAAACATCTAGGAGATGTTTACAAATAGATATCATTATACATTGACAGAAGTTTTGTCATGGGATTGGGAGAATGCTTAGGGTATATTGCAAGGCAATATAGATATTTGGTGTATATATATCTATCTAAGATCTATATCATCTATGATATAGTATCTATATATATATTTTATATATATCTATATATATATATATATACATAAATACATATATATATTATATATATATAGATATATATATATATATATATTTTATAATCTATATATATATCTATATTACTCAATCAAAAAACAATCTCAGGAGGATATGTTTTACCCACAGTAGCACACCAAATTCACTGCGATAGTACAGAACATTTTTTTCTTTCGAAAAACTAGTGTCTACAAATATTTAAAAAATATTTTGACAACAGTTGTTAAAGATAAGGATTCCCTCTTGTTTCTTCTCCTTTTCAAAAAATAAATTTAAACTCTTCTCAAGGCCCAAGAATGCAACTGGGAGAGCTGGCATAATAATTTAGTCAACAGGTAAAAGCTAAATAGCACCACAGGGTCACCGCCCCGCTCTTCTATTTTGCAACGTTTTAGCCAGCGTGGTGCGGAACGGTGCGAGGTCATGTACGACAGATTGCAAGAAGAAACCCGTGTAGAAGGCTTAGAAATACTCGTAAGCACACGGGTTAGGAAACGGGAATTGCGCAAAGCCGCGTTACTATCCTGGTCATTCTATCTCCTTATTCAAACAGTGAAAGTCGCGAGGTTTGTGTATTAAAGGGTTTTTCAAAACTATATACTAGCTCGGTCATGGTGCCGTTTTTTTTTTTTTTTTTGTTTTTTTTCCTTTTTCCAAATTAAGAGGGTTATGAAACCCCACACTCAGTTGAATTATAAGTGTTTCTGGTGGTTTGCACATTGAGTTTTAAATATGACATTATTTCTAGTATAAATAACAAAGCAATACAAAAAAAAAATTTGGACCCAATCCCATGAGTCTTTTTTGCGGCGCCAAGTTCACCGTCTTCCGCCTCGCCTGGAGTGTGCTGCGGGTTCAGCCGTGCGCTGTCGGGGAAGCTGTCAGCGACAAGTGCCTGGACTGTTTCTTTGCTAAACGCTTAAGTTGAAAAATATATATTTTTACGGTTAAAAGCGTTGTTAAAGCACACGTTTTATTGTTAGCCTCATGTAGCTGTTGCAAAAATAGGGACTCTTGGGGGACTTGCTAGCCCGCTACCGCTTAATATGCTCCCATACACTGTTTATTAGAAAGAAAAATTGATTGACAACAAAAGTTGACATAATACCAAGTTGTGAGCCGTCTGTAATGTATTTGTAGCGTGTATGTGTTGTGAGGATAAGAGCAGAGCGTTGACGTCGCGGTAGTGTTTATGGTGCTTTGCCTAACTATAGTAAGTAGAAATATTGCGTGTTCATGTCAAATATTGCGGCGTATCTGTCCGTTAAATTCACGTAGTAATGCCTCTGCTCTAATCTGTGCTTAGGGCAGCTGCCACACAGTTGAACAACATTGCGTTTGGAGCTGTATTCGCGGTGATTAATTTTAGTTAGAATTATCACTGTTATAAGAGTCCGCCTTCTTTTTCTTATTTACAAAAGTTATGGGAATCATTTGCTTTCATAACGATTTGCACATGCTGTTCTCAGCGCGGAAATGATGGAGTTTATTTAGTAATATTAAGTTATTGATAATAATATGGTAATAGTCTATCGTAATTATGAATGAACCCGCGTGAAATGAATGGCAACA
The DNA here is from genome assembly GCA_019594935.1 of Periophthalmus modestus. NCBI lineage: Eukaryota > Metazoa > Chordata > Actinopteri > Gobiiformes > Gobiidae > Periophthalmus > Periophthalmus modestus. Next base: position 2,114 of record JAIEZT010000104.1, on the reverse strand, counting down.
TTGCTTTCTGGCGGGTTTGTGTCAGTGCATTGCGTAAAAATTGACATGTAGCTGTCAAAAAAGAATACGTGCTTATAAACAATCATAACTTGATGCATAGCAAATATTCTATAACAGCAGCTGTACTATATTATGATTAGTGTGGACTGTTCCAGGGCAGTTTATAGGCCAAATACTGTGCAACCACAAGTATGAAACACTACAACTATTACTTGGTACTCTTCCTGGGTAGTGTACAGGGGTAGTCTGAAGTGAATGCATGTTGTGCTCACTTGTCTTTGTCCAGCGGCGCTAATTTATAAGATTATTTTTTACCATTACAGAGTTCGGTTTTTAATATAACTGAGCGTTTACTTTGTTTTTTGGGCGGGAAGAGTAGGTGCGCATACCCTGCGTTAGTGGATCCTCGATCTGGATCGGATCGGCTGCTTATTGGCGCCCGCTCAGGAGGCCGACAGGAGAGGAGGCGGTACGCGGTGCCCGAGACGCCCGGAGCGAGAATGAAATGGTGGCGGAGGCCGCTGCTTTGGTCGGGAGAAAACGTAGGAGATCCCGGTGGACCGTTGCCTGGTGCCGCTCACGCAATCTTCAGATTTTATGTAGTATGTATATTAATGATTTACCAAATGTGTTGGGTTCAATGTCAATGTCCAATTATATGCAGATGATTCTTTGATTTTTACCCCTGCCTTAAAACTACTCAAGAAGTTTCTCAAATTCTGACAACAGCCATGCCTCATGGTCCAAAACTGCATCCAAGGTTTCTGTTTGCAGCTTAACATAAACAAAAACCTGAGTTATATGGTTCCCAAACAGACCAAAGAATTGCAGCGCTCCAGTGTTTGTTTTTTTTGGATAGGCGTTGACTTGGTCTTGGCAAAGCATTCCAGTATTTGATGTTTGGACTTTTGGATCCGACTTTGACATTTAAGAATAAATAACACACTTGTCAAAAATCCATCAATTTTAATGTTGCGAAATGTTTACACTTTAAAGGCCTTTTATACACAGCACGCAGCTAAACTTTTTTGTTAATTCCAATTTTATTCTGTTTAGCCTTCATTTATACACTACTCTTGTACCAGTGACGTGCGGTCCGGTTCATGGCCGTGAGTTGCGCTGATGTCGTCGCAATCAGATTTACAAAACAATGTAAAACAGGTGTCGGCACTAGTGTGTGGCCCTGGACGAGTTGTCGTCCAGTTACGTGACTGGGGCCAGAATCACTACGTGCCTCACCCGGCGCCTTTTCCACTGAAACTTAATACAAGAAAATCTTACATCAAATGCATACAAACTTTCTAACGGTCTGCTTTATGTCACAGCATTGACAGGGGATGTCCTCGGGACCATAGGGCACTGACACTACTAAGGTACCGTGCTAGTAACTTGTGTGGCTTCTTTTTTTGCCGAGGATGAAAACACTAAACATGCGACAGTGTTGATGGGCTGAGGATGGGACTGCAACTATCTCTGGAGCATGGTGTGTTAGGTATGAGGTTCACACAAACGGGGCTGTTACCGGAAGTTACACTTGTTTGGAACCTGTGTGAACTTGCCAGGAACTCTAATTAAGTAACCTCTATGTTGTCAGAAGCGGACACGACGGACCTCTTAAGGCATCTGTCGGCCCCAGAACCTGATCCAAACCGACCCAGCGGGACCCACGACAACAATAAATACATCTAGGAGAGTTTACAAATAGAGTCATTTATACATTGACAGAAGTTTTGGTCATGGATTGCGAGATGCTTAGGGTATTATTGGCAAGCATAAGCTATTTGTGGCTATATATCTATTAGAATCATAGCTATCGATGTCTGTATGATTTTTATATCTATATAGTAATATATATATAAGATATATAGGATATATATATACTATAATATATATATATTACGCAATCAAAAACTAATCTAGGGAGGATATGTTTAACCACAGTAGCACACCAATTCACCCGAGATATACAGAACATTTTTTCTTTGAAAAAAGTATTGTAGACAAATATTTAAAAAATTTTGACAACAGTAAAATAAGGATTCCCTCGTTCTTTCCTTTAAAAATAAATTTAAACCTTCTCAGGCCAAGAATGCACTGGAGAGATGGCATAATAT
>JAIEZT010001039.1:0-24358 GCA_019594935.1 Periophthalmus modestus | reverse complement strand
GATCTATCCACTTTTGTGCGTTGTGTGGTAAGATATAGGTTTGTGATAGCTGATGCTGGCATGACTAATATAAGTTTTTAGTAGTAGTTTTCTTTTGGCACCCCAGAAAGAGTTTTTTGGATTGTCGGCCCCCTTCCCTCCACTATGGCGGTGCTACATCGTCTAATATTTTCCACCTTCACACATTCACAAATGTTTAGTTAACATTAAGCGGACAGCTACTACCTCCTTATTCAGGACGGGTTTACACTTGATTTATAGATGGCTAAGCTTTGTTTTAGTCCTGACAAGATTAAATTTCTTGTGCGTGATAAAATACCTCCTCCTACTTCTACTGGCAACCCATGCTGACAGTTTTTGTATTCAGATCACATTCCAAAGAGCCTGAAGTATAGAGCTGGTAGAATGTAATGATGTGTTCTGAGTCCCGTCCCGCTCGCACATAGATGTTGGTGGATGTTTTATGCATGAGACTCTGTTAGGTGAGAGCTAGTACCTGGATATTCGGGGCTATTTAATCGAGTCGTCGGCGCGGTACACATCTGTCTGAGTGACAGGACTCACGTGAACAGTTTTACTGCAAGAGAGAAGGACGGGGAGTGAGGACAAGGATCATACCGGATATACAGTCACGTGTACTTCGGCATTCTAACAAAAGGCAGGAGTTTTGGTCACATCACATTTCTGGATTGCCTAGCCCTTATCTTCGCCCACGCTGCTTTCAAAAATATTATCATATTCAGGTCGTACATGTAGGGTCAAAACATGTCACATAGTCGATTTGCTGCTATACAAATGTGTAATGGAAATCTGCTGCTTCCTACAATTATATTTCATTATCAGTTGTGTGGCATTGGTGAACAGGAAGTCAGTGGTGCAGTTTCTGTCTGTCTCTCTGTGTGTCTCTCTGTCTTCTCTCGTCCATCTGTCTGTCTGTTAGACACTCACTCACCATGTCCAGGGTCATAAAGGGGTTCGCCTGCTCACGGGGTCCTCCACACTGTTATAGAACAGATCTTCTTACTGCTCACCACCACAGACTGAAAAACACACACAAAATATATCAGATACTCAAGTACATATATCCATGATACTCATGAACACAGGAAATAGTACTGGTTTTACCTTCCTGTCCCAGCCGAAGCGTTGTGGAGTTCTTAGAGGGCAGCGAAATCCAGCCCTCCAGCCTGGAATCTGCACAGGAGAGAGATGACAAAATACACATGTAAAAAGAAAAGTATAAAGTAAAAATAACATATAAGATATGTATAAGAACAGTATATGAATAAGATCAATAAAAAAGAATAAAAGAAAAAGAATAAGAGTAAGAATATAATGATAATATAGATACGAATAACAAAAGTATAGATAGAAAAGACCAACGAGAAAAAGAAAAGTCAAAGGGAGATAACACATTTAAAATATAAATTATAGATGTATACACGTTCAGATCTAAGGCAAACGCAGCTCTTGGGCTTAAAATTAGACCATTGTGTGCAGTCTTTCATCTAACTATAGTATTTGTATCAACAAACAAACCAAAAGGTGCACTGTTAGCATGCAGTTGTTGTTAGCATTACCGTGATGTGCTCTGGTCTCTGAGAGCTCTATAATAAGTACGATGCCAGGAACGCATTAGGTGGGGGGGGGGAACGTTAGGAATACATTTGAACTGCTGCAAATTCAATAAACTAAGGTAGCAAAGATTTCAGAGGAAAGTCAGGTAGACACTGTTTTTGAAATCAAGATGTTTCAAGTCACAGCCAGAAGCCATTTTCAATTTGATGGTACTAAATCTTGTGAGACTGGGATTTACATTGTGACACTGGGATTTATATTGTGACACTGGGATTTATTTACACTGAGTTGGATAAGTCTTCGAGTGGAAGTGCCCTGCTCTTGTTTACGAGCTGACAACATTTATGGGTTGTTCTGTCCCTATTGTGATTTGCCTTGTACCTTGACTAGCATTAGATTGGATTTTTCACAAAAATAGCTTCCTTCACTCTAACCTCTGAAATCTGTTTCTACCTTGGACCACTCCGAAGTGTTGCGGGATTACGCCAGCTTGTAAAAATAACATCATATTTTCTGTACTATAAGTTGCACTTGTGTTATAGTTTGGCCTGGGGTGCGACTTATACTCAGATGTGATTTAGATGGGAATATATGGTTTTTTTTCCCTTTATTATTATGCCATTTTTTGGCTGGTGCGGACTTTTACTCCATGCGACTTATACTGCTGTGTGACTTATACTCCGCTACGACTTATACTCCGGAAAAATACGTACTTATATTTTTCACATTTTTTAAAACAGTAAAAATCACTTACATCACCTTGAAGTAAAAGTTTTAAACAATTTAACATTACACACATATATTGTATTTGTTAGGGCTAAATTAAACCAAGTATTAGCATGTTAATTGTTATTAGCATTACTGTTGGTGGCAAACTCTCCTCCAGCCTCTAAAGTTATGAAAAGCTCTTATAAACTCATTGATTAGTGCTATACTCTGGAGAGCTAGGACTGTGTTGGAAAAGTGAGAACTGGACCACTGCAAACTGTGAAATACCTGTGAACTAAGGTGAAAAGGTTTTCAGAGAGATGTCATCTGCTTTTTAAATCAAGACATTTTCGTTTCCATCTAAGAAGCCATTTTCAGTTGATGAGCAGGTTTGAGAACACCTGGGATGTATACTTCACTGAGTTTTGGATATTATCTGCTGCCAAAGGAGGAGGTTTTAAAAGTGACTCTCCCCTCTCTTTGTTTACATGCTGGTTTGTGGGTCGTTAGATGCTGAAAAAGCTGGAGTATATTGTGTAAAATGTGTAGTGCGGAGAATGCTGAAGTCTGGTGACATTTCCACACGTGGTATTTGTGAGTGTGCAGTTCTCAGAGGAGCGTGTGTTGTGTTGTGTGGGTTTGTGTGTGTTTGTGTGCGTGTGTGTGTGGGCGGCGGGTCGCTCAGTCCGACACATGCTGGGGGGGTATCACTCTGCGAGTCCACATACAATGCTCAGAACACAGGCTAAATCAGGCGTATAAATTCAGCTAGACGACAAAAGTAATGATCAAAGTGGGTGTGGTATACTTGTATGTCTGTAACCTCATAGCACAGACTAACTACTACTACCACAAAACAATGCTACTACTACTACTGCTACCAAAGTTGCTGATGTATACTTAGTATGTCTGCAACTTCATAAGAGCATACTACCTACTACCTCCAACAGTGATAGTACTACTACTACTACTACATGCTGGGGTTAATTACTTCATAGTTTGAAAGAGGGTTGCAAGTTCAAAGTGCACACAAGTATTGAGAGTAGTTGGATAACAGTCTACTGATAGTACTGATACTGCTACTGCTACAAGCTACTATTTACCACGATGCAATGCCATGTGCCTGTCTGTAACTTTAAAACACATTATAAAATAGTTCCAAGGTTGAGGGTTGGTGGTTCAATTCCAGATCCAGCCCTGCCGCTGATATTACAAAGAATCCTTGGAGTAAGACACATGCTGTTACTTCTATGAACTACTAAATACCACCAGAAGCTACCACTTCTACTATTATGAGCTACTTATCGCCAACAGCTGCTACTCCTACTACTGTAATAGTACATATAAACTACTACTTACCACCAGCTACTACAACTACTGCTACTACTACTACCACTCCTGGATTTAATCACTGCAAATCCGCCAATTACTTCAAGATTTGAAAGTAGGTGATCTACGTGTATGTCTGTAACTTTATAAAAAACACAAAATTCTTCCAAGGCTGAGGGTTGGTGGTTCAATTCCAGATCCAAGCAGTGCATGCTGAGCAAGAAACTTGACACTTGCCTATGTGAACTTGGTTGGTGGTGGCACTACTGCTACTACAGCTACTACTACTAATATAAGATGAGATAACCTTTATTTGTCCCACAGTGTGGAAATTACAGAGGTACTACTTGTTAACAGTCTGCTGGACTGCATTACCCATGATGCACCTGTTATTACTGTAGTTCCAGAAGGCCCATATTCAGTGCAGTGTTCGTACAGTGTTGTTCACAGGTCATCCAGCCTAATCTTGTATGAGTACTGTGTGCGCTCATACGATATAAGTATTGTTTGTAATCGGGTATGAATGTTGTATTTAGCCAGTTTATTTACAAATGTGTATTTATAATTGTTTGATGTGCACCACGTGCTCATGTGAAGTGCTGTTACCACGTAACAATGCTTCAATTGCGCCCATTCACTGTCCATCCCATTGCAACAGCCAATATTCTCCCTGCATCTATCTGTAAATAGTGTTTTACCCATTTTGTACAGTTTTTTCCCATTCGGCCATTATTGCATTTATATGAACACTCAAGGGTTATGTAGAAGTTAATTTATTGTGTTCTATGTATTTATTGTGTGTAATTTTATTCTTGTTTTTAGGTGGACAGTATCCGCTGTCAAGGGACAACAGATGTAAAATAGCCTTTGGCTAATTCTGGCGTATTTACAGAAATGTCGATTAATATGCACTGTCCCTGAAATAAATAAATAAATAAAAGTGTTGGAGCTCCCTCTGTGGTTGTTTTGTGTAATAGCATGTCATTTTTCTTTAATCATTTCACGATACTGTATAGTTTATTGGTGTTTCTGGTGTATATTTTTGTCTTTCTTTTCAAATAACCACACACACGCATATACACGCATACACTCTCACGAAACTACCTGTATAATAATCAATCCCTCGATGTCACCTGCTCCCTCCTCCTAAATAAACATCCCTCTATTGTACGCTACTAGAGATGAACATGTATCTACACAACCACATCCCCAAATGGTTCTTGGGTAGCAGAGAAGTCAAGCCCTGGTAGTTCAGTCCCAGAATATACTGATTGCACTGCCTCCGGCTCCCATCATCCATCTGTGCTGTTGGATCAATGGCAGAAACAGTCCACCAGGGGGTGAGGTTTGCAGATGGAGGGATACTTTTGTCCTGAGGGCTTTTCCTCTCCAAACTGCCCTGACACAGGATCTGCTAATCCTACCTGACCAGTACTACCTGACCAATCCTACCTGACCAGCTCTACCTGACCATGTTATAGTTGTTCCTCGTACCATTTACTCTGTCTAGTCTGAGCAATCTTTTATCGCTTTTTCAACTATGCCATATTGCTGGTCAACTCTCTTACTTAAGATAAGATATGCCTTTATTAGTCCCACAGTGGGGAAATTCCAATATTGCACCGCACAGTTAAACAACAGAAGGAACTTCGTTGTCCAACTTTATTTTCTTGAATCCGTGATACCCGTAGCATCCGGCAGTGTCGCGTAGTTATTTTGGTGCAACATGACAGTGCTAGTGTCTTTCAAGGACAACCAATGTTAAACAAAGACTCCAACAGCGTAGTGTGTCCAGAGAGCAGAGAAGAGGATTATAGACTAGAGCCAGCACAAAGGATTAGGACTGGACCAGGACTGGACCAAGACAGGACCAAGACAGGACCAGGACTGGACCAGGACTGGACCAGGACTGGACCAGGACTGGACCAGGACTGGACCAGGACTGGAGGAAGCACAAAGGATTAGGACTGGACCAGGACTGGACCAAGACTGGACCAGGACTGGACCAGGACTGGAGCCAGCACAAAGGATTAGGACTGGACCAGGACTGGACCAAGACTGGACCAGGACTGGACCAAGACTGGACCAGGACTGGACCAGGACTGGACCAGGATTGGACCAGGACTGGACCAGGATGGGCCGGGACTGGACCGGGACTGGGCTGGGACTGGGCTGGGACTGGGCTGGGACTGGACCGGGACTGGACTAGGACTGGACAAGGATTGGACCAGGAATAAAACAGGATTGGACCTGGACTGGACCAGTACTAAATCAGGACTGAACCAGGACTAAAGCAGAACCGAACCAGAACTAAGTCAGGATTAAACCAGGACTGGACCAGGACTGGACCAGGGCTGGACCAGGACTGGACCAGGACTGGACCAGGACTGGACCAGGACTGGATCATGTCTGGTTCACTGTGAGGATTTAGGGACAAACAGAGAGAGCTTAACGGGATGCGGCTGCTTTCTGGAGATAACACGATGGAGAATAGCTTATTGTGTTCTTGGACCAAATCTCACTCAAAGATCCTATTCTCAACTATTTTTTGTGTCCTTCCATTTACATTAAAGGTCATATATTAAGCAAAATTGACTCTTGTGAGCTTTACGCTTTAAGTTAAAAACATACCTGGAATTGCATTTTGTTTCATTCTGTCATGATCTCTGCCTGCTCCTGCCTCCTGTGTCTCCTCTCCCCCTCCCTCACCTGACTCCAGAGCTGGGTGGAGCCCTGGCTCCTCCCACACACACCTGCAGCCCATCAGGGCAATCAATGCAGCTGCAGGTTGTTAAAAGGAGCCAGGACCCAGCTCTCCTTGCCAGGTCGTCTGATCGTCACCCTGCTGATTCTCACTGTGTGTCTTCGCACTGTTCGTCGTCGTGCTGCTTGTCTCCGTGTTCGTGTCCTGCCTGGTGTCCTGCTGATGTCCTGCCCGTGTTCTCCGACCCTGTCTCCCGGTACCGGCTGTGTTTCTCGTGTCTTCCCTGCACCTCTGGACCCTGACCTCCACCCCAGCACCCAGCTCCTCGTATGTTCTCCCGTCACCTGTTGTGTCTTCTGTCAATAAACACCCATAAACTTGCCCCGAGTCCCGCATCTTTGGTCCGCCTCACACCCCACATTACGACACATTCACACGTTAAGTAGCACTTTATTATTAGTCTGTCTACATCTTCAAAGCTCAAAATGCTCTGTTCCACCTTGTGATGTCATGAAGTGGTAGTTTTCAAATTAACAGCTCCTTTTACCTTTCAGTTCAGTACAGATTGGCAATTCTAGGGTTGAAATTATCCAAATGATTGAAATTAGTTTAATAACACAGTGGAGCACTTCCTGTATTACCACATGATGACATCACAAGGTAGAACAGGGTGTTTTTCTGTTTGAGAAAAGAACTCAGCCTAAATGTGCAGGGTTTGTGTGTTAAAAATGTGTGAATGAAACAAAACACAACTCCGGGTCTGTTTGTGACGAGGAAACAACATTAGAACAGAGATCAGAAAATTGCGTAATATGTGGGCTTTAATTTTAACTTTGCATTCTGCGCCTCTTCTACGCCCGGTTTTTACATCACTTGGTTATGTGCCGCCACCCCTGGACAGAGTGGCACGTAACACTATCATAAAGGCACAATCTTAAAGCAGACGGACTGTCGCTTTATAGTTATAATATATGACACCTGTGGATCATTACGTTATAATTTGGACATTTTAAATCACAGTAATGATCTAAAACAACTTAATAAAAGAAACTTCTGGATTAGCAGGGCGTATGTGAGTGATGGTGAACACAGGGGTTGATCGTCAAAATGGCGTCTTGAAAATAAGTGATTAAAGATTGCTCAAACATGCATGAATCACTCCAAATACAACTCCTGGGGAAATGAGAAAGAAAACAACTCTGACATGGTTAAATGCTCTGAAAAGTCCATTTTGCAGAATAGTTCCGCTTTAACACCACAAACAGAACCGGGCCGTGTTAGCGTTAGCGTAGCTACAGCACAAACGGTGTCATGCCATGTGCACAAAGCTCTTCACTCCATGCGGGGGTCACCTTCCGGGTCATGCGGCTCTGCGCTCTGAGGAGGGGGGTCGTGGTAGGTCAGAGCCAGGGGGCGCCGTCCCTCCTCCCCCTCCTCCTCACTGGACTCGGAGTCGGAGTGCAGGAGCGAGCGCGGGGGGCGGAGCCGAGGGCGCGGGTCCGAGCGGAGGTCCGGGCGCGTGTCTATGCACACCGACTTGTGGGTGCGCTGGTACAGGAACATGGACTCGGACGTTTGGGAGTGGGTGATGCGCACTGGAGAGGGGGAGGAGAGAAGAGAAGAGGAGGAAGGAGAGGTGGAAGGAGAGGAGCAGAAGGGCAAAGGAAGAGAAGGAGGAGGAAGAGGAGAGGATAGAAGGAAGAGGAGAGGATAGAAGGGAGAGGAGGAAGAGGAGGAAAGAGGAGAGGATAGAAGGGAGAGGAGGAAGAGAAGGGAAGAGGAAAGAGGAGAGAGAAGAAGAGGAGGGTGAGGAAAGAGGGAGCAAAGGAGGACAGGAGGGGGAGGAGAAAGAAGAGCCAAAGAAGCAGAGGAAAGGAGGAAGGGAAACAGAGAAGGGGATAGAGGAGTAGAAGAGGGAGGGAATGGAGAGAAGGGCCAAAAGAGGAGAGGAGGAAAGCGAAGAGCAGGAAGGAGGGAGGAGGAGAGGAGAACAGGTGATAATAAGATAAAGAATCGCAACAGTAAAATGAGAGGAACAGAGGAGAGTGGAAAAGTGGAGGCATCTGTGGGAGTTTCAGGTTGGTTCACTGATTTCATTTTTCCTCCATTATTGATACTTTACAGCCGATGACATCAACATGAAGCTAACTAGAGGCACTGCTCTATCTGAAGCTCTGTTACTCACGTTACACTTTAATCTGAGCCACAATCTGACCATAAACAACTGATTTAGCTGTTTAAATCCGTTTAGATTTTTTCTTGAGTTTTCAGACAATCTAAAAACGTATGATGCTTTGTTTGCTAATGTGTGCATTGTGTCACCATGGTAACTACTGAACATTTTGCCATAGACATACAAGTATCAGTTCTCATAATGTATAACTGCAACTCGCTCTGTCAATTTGCCACCTGTACAGTCAACCCCTCTAATCTGGCCGTGTGTATTAGTTCAAGAAGAGTTTAAAAAGGATTCTGTGTGTCCGCTGTCTCTCTGCCCTCACGCTCTGCTCAGACTGTCACAGCAGACAGGTATAACACCAGCAGGTATGATTAAGTACTTCAAACTCTCATTTCTTGTATCTCTGTGCTGTCTGCGCTCCATTTGCTTACACAACCAGCACTTTTGTAACGACTCATTATCTTCCATCTGGCACTCGGGAGAAATTATTCCGCTGCAAATGTCACCACTTGCATTTTACATTTTGTATTTCTTTCTTTCCTTATTGTTAAATTTTTATGTAAAACTTTAATGTACCAAAGGTAATGTGTCCACAGACCCATCCTTTAACTCAGTGAGGGGCTGCAGCGACTGGGACCTCTGTCTAGACCTGGATCTGGCCAGGAGTATCTAGGAACTGTACATGTACATGGTGTGTTTGATTCACATACCTGGATATCCCTCTGTCTTATTGCTGTGTTAGTTTTGTATACCTGTGTATCCATCTGCAGTGGTGTGTTTGTTTTACACACCTGGGTATCCATCTGCGGTGGTGTCCAGGTCAGCGCTGCTGCTGGTGGAGTCCATAGAGTGCACACTGAGGGTGGAGAGTTGACACCGGAGCTGTTCAATGTCACTGTCCTTAGAGTCTAGCGCCATCTGCATCTCCACACGCACAGCTGTCTCTTCTGCGATCATCTACAGCACACACACATACAGGTTAGGTGCGACTTGGATGGGAGGCCGCCGGGAATAACAGGTGACATGGGGGGGCAGTACTGCATACATTCAGCACAGAGCTCTGGTGTGCTATGGGCGGGATTCATAGAACTGTAGTTATACTCTTAACTTTGGTTCCATGGAAACAGCAGGAGGCCGTCCTCTAGGCCAAGAGTCAAACCAGTGTTTCACTTACATTACTTTTCAGTGCAATAAAAACATACTGAATGAAAAAAAAGGCTGTTTTTATTTTTTGCCTAAAAAGTTACATATTGGGGCTGTAAAATGAATATGTCTTGTTTGAGTGTAAATTATTTTTCCATAGTTTATGTGAAGCGTCCAATCTATCTTCATGTTATGTGCCAAATAATCCAGATCCTGTTCCATTAAATCTGACAGTTTCTAAATTGAAGTCGCTCCATTTTATACCTGCTGATTCCAAATGTCACTCCATTATTGTCAATGGTCTGTCTGTGTACTGAGCGCCTGCATGTTCTCTCTCCTGTACATGTGTGTATATGTGTGTGTGTACTGAGCGCCTGCATGTTCTCTCTCCTGTACATGTGTGTATATGTGTGTGTGTACTGAGCGCCTGCATGTTCTCTCTCCTGTACATGTGTGTATATGTGTGTGTGCACTGAGCGCCTGCATGTTCTCTCTCCTGTACATGTGTATATGTGTGTGTGTACTGAGCGCCTGCATGTTCTCTCTCCTGTACATGTGTGTATATGTGTATGTGTACTGAGCGCCTACATGTTCTCTCTCCTGTTCATGTGTGTATATGTGTGTGTCTACTGAGCGCTTGCATGTTCTCACATACACACACATGTACGTGTGTGTGTGTGTGTGTACTGAGCACCTGCATGTTCTCTCCTGTACATGTGTGTGTATACTGGGTGCCGGCATGTTCTTGTCATGATCCCTGTTCTGTCCCTGCCTCCTGTGTGTGCCTGGAATCTATCAGCGCAATCACCACCACCTGCAGTGGACCCCGACCTTCACTCCTGCACCCAGCTTCCTCATGTATCTACCGTCATTTGTGTGTTTTGTCAATAAACATGGTTAAACTTGCCCCGAGTCCCGCACCCTTTGGTCCGTCTCACCAACACATTACGACAGAACGATCTGGCCACACAATGGACCAAGCAGACTCGGGGCCGACAAAACACCGACAGAAGATCTGGAAAGCCTTGCTCACTCGCGTCTTCCGTCCAGGGACCCCCTCATGTCTGCTACCCCTCTTACGGACTGTTGTTGCTCCGCTGGACATCGTCTTCTGTCCGGGGATCTCCTCATGTCTGCTACCCCTCATACGGACTGTTGTTGCTCCGCTGGACATTGTCTTCCGTCCGGGGATCGCCTCATGTCTGCTACCCCTCATACAGACTGTTGTTGCTCCGCTGGACATTGTCTTTCGTCCAGGGACCCCCTCATGTCTGCTACCCCTCATTCAGACCGTTGTTGCTCGGCTGGACACAGCTTTCCATCCAGGGACCTTAACGTGTCTGCTACCCCTCATCTGAACTATTGTAGCTCCGCTGGACACAGTCTTCCGTCCAGGGACCTCCTCATGTCCTTTGTTTTTATCCGGGCCGATGTAGCTCAGCTGGACACTGTATCTCGCCCAGGGACCTCATCGTGCCTTCTCGTCCTTGTCTGGACTGTTGTGGCTCCGCTGGATACAGTCTTCCGTCCAGGGACCTCCTCATGTCCTTGTTTTTATCCGGGCCGCTGTAGCTCCGCTATAGCTCCGCTGGGACCCCGCACTCCGCCCAGGGACCTCATCATGCCTTCTCGCCCTTATTCGGACCATGGCAGCTACGCTGGACAAAGTTCTCCATCCAGGGACTGCCCCGTCCACCCTCCCGAGTTGGTCAAGCTCTTTGGGACGACTGGGAGTTGTCCTTTGGGGGTGGGGGGTGGGGGGGTACTGTCATGATCCCTGTTCTGTCCCTGCCTCCTGTGTGTGCCCTGCCGCTCCCTCACCTGTCTGAGCCTGGAGCTGTGAGGAGTCCTGGCTCCTCCTACGCGCACCTGCACTCTATCAGCGCAATCAACACCACCTGCAGTGAATAAGAGGAGCCAGGACCCAACACTCTGGGCCAGATCGTCTGTTTCTTCGTGGTGCTACCTGTGTGTCTTCGTGTGTTTGTGCTGTACACCTGCATGGCTCTGTGTGTGTGTATACTGACCGTCTGCATGTCGTTGAGTTCTCTTTGGTATTTGCTGATGGTACTGTGCGTGTGTGTGTTTGTGCTGTACACCTGCATGGTTCTGTGTGTGAGTGTGTTTGTGCTATACACCTGCACGGCTCTCTTTGTGTGTATGTGTGTGTGTGTACTGACCGCCTGCATGTCGTTGAGCTCCCTCTGGTACTTGATGATGGTGCTGTTGAGTTTCTCCTTCTCGGCCCTGAGCTCCAGTTGAAGTTTGCGGTTTTCCTTCTCCCTGCGGTGGACCGTGGTGTCTGTGCCCCGCTGCCCCCTGCTGATGGTCTCCCTGCGGTTCATCACCTCCGCCAGCTTATTGACAGCCTACGAAAATGACACACAACAAAGCACGTTCAATACAACAATTAAATACAAATAAATAGACTCGATTCTGATACCACAGTTTTCCACATTAAATGATAGTACTTTCTTTACTATTCCCATGTGTCTTATATCTGTGTAATCCCTCAGTGTCCAGTAGGTTCATAGTGCAGTTAAACAAGCACTATAACTTTTTGGGTGGTCTCCATGGATAGATGTTAATGCTTTGCCTGGAATCTTCCCTGCAAAGGCAACTCCGCTCACATTAAGTATGTGTGTTTTTCAAGGTATTTATTTGGCAAAAAAACATCACAATTTAATAAATGCAGGGAGGATAATGCTAGACTGTGGAACTTTTCAGATAATGCAACTTTTCCCAAACACTTTTTTACTCTACACACCTCTGGTCATTTGCAGACTCGCAGTGGGAGAGTAACATCAAACTATACTTAAGTAAGAGTGCTTTTACTTCAAAATAATCTACTGTAGTACAATTTCTTCAGTGACTAGAGCAAATTGAGGCATCTCCGGATATAGAGGCGAGTGCAGGACAGAGATTACATCATAATGAAACATAATAACAGCTCTTAGTCTAATGTAGAATCTGTCTGCATCTGCGTGGGAGGATGAGTCACTCCAATCCTGCGCTAATTCATTCACCTTTCATTTACTTTTTGGCTAAAGGTGCACTATGTAACTTTTCATCACTGCTTTCCCTGAAATCTTACACAGTATGGCTTTAAGGGCCCGTATTTGACTATTCTCTGATCTCTGATATAATGTTGCTTCCTCATCACAAACAGAACTGGAGTTGTGTTTTGTTTCATTCACACATGTTTAATACACAAACCTGCAGATTTAGGCTGAGTTCTTCTCTCAAACTGAAAACAGTCTGTTCCACTTTGTGATGTGGTATAACAGGAAGTGCTCCACTGTGTTTTTAAACTCCATACACCTTCACTAGAATCATTTGGATAATTTCAGCCCTGCATTTGCCAATCTCGACTGAACTAAAGGTAAAAGGTAGTTGTTAACTTGAAAACTCCCACTTCATGACATCACAAGGTGGAACAGAGCATTTTGAGCTTTGGAGATGTAGACAGACTAATAAAGTTTTACTCAAACATGTGTGAATGAAACAAAACACAACTCCAGGTCTGTTTTCGAGGAGGTAACAGCATTAGAACATGACTTAAAGCTACAAGAGTCACTTTTGCGTCATGCAGGTCCTTTAAATACATCCATCTTGTAAGCAGTCAAATACAGGTGTGTCCATTGTTCATAAAATAGCTTAAAGAGGAGGAGGTATTACACTTCACCATGTTACCTTTTATTGTTGAAAATGCAATATTTGCCAAAAACAACGTATTAAAAAGTGTAATTTATTTCAGTTTTGACATTCTAAATCTCCCCTCTCTTTGTTTCCTGCTCTATGTCACTCCCCCTTCAGAGCACTATCACAACACAATCGGCTGCATCCCGCTAATGAAACTACTCCACATCACATCAGGTTTGTCAAGTTACTGTTACAAAGTACTGTTTGGTATACTGCATTTTTGTAGTTATGAAAAACATGATTGTTTGTGGATGGAGCATTGGACAGAACTGTACTGCTAGCAAAGACGGGTTCAAATAGAGCCTGGGAGCGATTACAAAATTACTCAAACGTTCATGGATGACATCTAAAACCTCTTTAGACATGTTTTTGATGAAGCAACAATGTTATAACATGGCAGAAAGCGCAAAAAAGTCAATTTTGCATAATACCTCCTCTTTAAAAAAACACTAATTCTTCCTGTGCGGGCTCGCCTCTGCACAGATCCAACCTGCAACTTGGTCTGGTCTCATCACTTGCTGTTCTCCAGTTTAATACTTTACATACTGCAGTATTCCAGGGTCAAGCAATAACATGCTCATGGAGACAAGCAGGTGTCACAGCCTACACTAGAAAAGTTACACAATAGACCTTTAATAAAAACCTGGCTGTTTTATTGGATTTTTCGTGAAGCTGTCAGAAGGTGTTATGTATTACACCTATGAGAGATAAAAACCTAAAACCTGTAAGTGTGATGTGCTCAGAGGGCTGGTGTGAAGAGTATTACTCAAAAGGAATGGGAAAAAAAAAAAGCATAAACGTGGAACATTCTTTGGCCTGTGCTCGTACCTGGATCTTGAGCGTCCTCTCGGTCTGGAGCTGTTTCTCGTACGACACCTTGAGGGTGGTGCTGTGCTGCTTCTCCGCCTCCTTCATCTTGTGCAGCTCTGCACACACACATACACTTATTTCAGGTTTCCATGCACCGTGGGGACACTTCATTTCCTGGAGACTGAGTCCGACCTTAAAGGTGCTGTACCTGATTTTTACTGTCATAAAATGTGAAAAACCGAACTAGCTCATTTTAAACACTTTGCAGTGATTCAAAGTTAGTCCTCACTCACCTTATGCATTCCGAGCATCCTAATAATTCAATCTGATGAGTTTATAAGCACTTTTCACAACTTTCAGTGCCCAGAGTGGAGTTATGTTATCGTGGTAATGCTAACCGAAACTAGCACGCTAACACCGCACTTCCTTCTTTGTGGATGATTAGAAAAAAAGCTATTGGTACTGGAGAAAGTAAGTGTACAGTACATAGAAGTCAACAAAAAAACAAATACACAGATAACACGGTATATAGGAAAAGAACAATAACACTAAGATATCCTGCCTGTCTAGTGTTAAATGCCAGGGAGAATAGGATTTTCAGTCTAGTCTTAAACTGTGTTACAGACTGAGAGGATCTGACAGGCAGAGGGCGCTGTTCCATAGTCTGGGTGCCACAGAAAAGGCTCTGTCTCTTCTAGATTTGAGCCTGGTTTTGAGCACAGGAGCAGGAGCTGACCTCTGACCTCAGGGCTCTGGGTGGAATATAGGGCTGCAGTAACTCCCTCAAATAAAGAGCACCCATAGAGTGAGACAGGACCCACAGAGTGTGCAGACAGAGCACCCATATATAGTGTGGACAAAGCACCCATAGAGTGCAGACAGAGCACCCATAGAGTGCAGAGAGAGCACCCATAGAGTGCAGACAGAGCACCCATAGAGTGCAGAGAGAGCACCCATAGAGTGCAGACAGGACCCATAGAGTGCATACAGGACCCATAGAGTGCATACAGGACCCATAGAGCACAGACATTTAAAATAACATTTTGAATTGACCCAATGTGAAATAGGAGCCGGTGCAGCTGCAGCTGCACAGGTTTGATGCACTCTCATCCCTTAGTTTTTGAGCTGTTTTGTTTTGGTCCACTATGGTAAAGTGAAAGTGAAAACCGCCGGCACTTCAGTGTAATTATTTGTGCTGCTGAAAGCAAATAACTTGTGAGTAATGCAGTTTCTAACATGTCATAAAAATCAAACGTAAATGATGTAGCTATGATCTATTTCTACCAAAGTATGGTTAGATGTCTGTTAGCCCCATTTTTATTAGTAATTATATCTGCTGAGTTTTAGTGCTAATCCTAAATTACTAAATGCCCCTTAGGCCTCGTTCGCATCTATTAGTTGTGACAAGTCTTGCAGTCACTTCAGTGTGCTCCGAGTTCTGCTCTGTGTAAAAGTAGTGATAGTCTTGACCACTGGAGTGTTTCTTATTGGAGGAGCATGTTCTGGAGCCCTCACCTGTCTGTAGATCTTTGAGCTGGTTGTTGAGCTCCTCCTTTTCTCCAGCCAGATTACCCACATCCACAGTCAAAGTGCGGTTAGACTCCTCCAGCTGCAAACAGTCAACGAGCAAGACATCAGACTCACATTTCAAACTGATTCATCGGAGTTTGAACAGACAGCAAAAAGGACAGTGATCGTACAATGGAACCATTCATTTAAGATATGTGTAAAAATACATATCTACACCGACACAAATCATAATTAATAAATGAATAAATGCAAGATAAGTGTAATCCCATATTGTGGAACATTTTAGGCAAAGTAATGTTTCCATGGAGACCGGCAGGTTTGTGGAAAGTTACTCATCATTTTGAATAAACTATTTAAAATGCTCCTGCCTGTATTCAAAGCATCTTTCTACTGTATCATTCTTCTCTGAACCTGCAATCATCAAAAATACATAATTTGTAATATTTATGTATAGCAATATAGCTCTCAAAAAGTCTTTATGCAAAAACTTTTACAAAAACTTTAATCTGCTCTAACCCACTGAGGTGCATCTCTAGTCGTGAATAACTGATAAATAGTTGTATTTCTTCACAGTAAAATCTGCTCTACCTCTATGACTGAAAAATAAAAATATTACATCATGATAACACTCCACAGACATTAGATTAAAAAAAAAAAAAATCTGCCAGAGCGACTGAACAGATGAGCCAAACCAACTCCATATCGGGTCAGAGAGTTGCCTCAATGACCAACTCCCTCACGGAGAAGGTCACCTCACAATAGAGCCACACTGGTCAGTGCTCCGTCAGGGTCAAGGCCTGTCCAGGAAAAAGGAACGCTGCCCTGACTGTACTGACCCATTTAGTAAAAAAAAAGTAGAAGGAAAAAAAAAATAACATGACTGAATGACTTATCCTCTCTCTCTTTTTTAATGTTCCATCTTTCCCTCTTTTAGTTTATATACACAATATAAAAAGAAACTGTCACTGACATAAAATTAGACTAAATTTTATATGTTACATCAGTTAGGATTACCAAAAGGATTTCTATTTGCTAAATGCCAGATTAATGAGAGAAAGATTTTTAAGACAAAATTTTCATACTTTCTTCAAAGTCAAAAGTTTACATACAGTAAAATTATTTGCATTTAAATGATTTGACAAATGGACAATGACCTGAAGCATACTGCCAAACTGGTTACAAAGTGGTTTAAGGATAACAAAGTCAAAGTTTTGGAGTGGCCATCACAAAGTCCTGATCTCAATCCTCCAAATAGAAATTATTTTGGTAATCCTAACAACCTAAAACAGGTTTATTCTGATTTCATGCCAGACAGTGAGAAAAAAAGCATATGTGTCTTTTTATATAGTGTATGTAAACTTCTGGTTTGAGCTGTATATTGTATTTCATTAGTTTTCATTTTCTGTTTTATTACTTACCTACACACACACAGATGCCATTCTTATTGTCTCGTCCCCCCTTAAACCCTGACGCACTCACTTTTCCCTCAAATCAAAATATCTAATGTCTTTTATTGTTTGTATCTAAATATGTCAAGCGTCTCCGTCCTGTCCAAAGCCGTGTACTCACCGCGCTGATGGTGGCCTCCTTGTCGCTGAGCTCCTGCTTGTGTCGGGCCAGCATGTCCTTGATCTCCAGCTCCTTCATGATCTTCTCCTCTCCAGGGCCGAGTACTGCTCCTCAGCGATGGAGCGGGGCCAGCTGCTCCGAGTCGGCTTTGGTCAGACTGGCCTCGAGCTGCGACGCCAGGAGAGACCCTGATGGACCACAAGAAACACAGGTTAGAGTCATGTTTTTGTGCCCACAGGTTAGAGGAATGGTAAATGTTCTCAGAAGTGAGGGTCATGTTCTCTGTTCTCATGAGGAGGACAAGGTTCTACTGGACTGGGCAGTTTGTGATCTGATTTGAATACAGATCTAAAGATTTGCGTTTAGACTTGGTGATTGCCGGTATATTTGTGTAAACCCCTGTCAAATTCGTTCTACCAACATTACCCTTGAGTCTGGTTAATCTCAAATTTAAAGAGGACACTTATAAGATTGTTGGACGTCACACCAAACAATCAAATTTCAGGCTACATGCTGGTTGTAAACTGTATTTAACCTACTCGCACCTACTTACTGTATATTATGCATTATATATCAAAGTGTATTATTACCTTATTTTAATGCACGACGTTATTTTTTATTTTATCATAGTTTATATTATATTATTCTTAGTTGAAATTTACCCCATAACACCAAAGGTACTTCCTGTTTGTGGATTCTGTTCACTGACAAGGACAGTGGACTCACAAAGATGTGTTCACAGACACAGCTAGAGGAGGGCTCACTCTGCACCACGACTCCAAAACATCACACACGCTCGACATCAGCGGCAGCTCGTCTTTGGTCGTGCGGTGGTTCTAAGTTCGATCTTCGTCCCTGTCTCACTCTGAGGCCAAAGCAGTGCAGTGGCTTCAAATAAGCAATGAATTAGCTTTAAATTGTGTTTAATTGTGCGTGTTTGAGTAAACCTCTGCATCCTGTCCACTGCTCTGTACTTTCATTTTTTAAAGACTCAGGATCGTACATAGAGTAGAGCCTTCAAAACTCATTGGTGAATGTAATGAAGTGAAAGTGATAGATAAAGTACTGCACTATGCGTATATAATAATAATACATATACCTAAAAATTCAGCTTAAGTACATTTTACAGTGGATACTTTTTACTTTTACTTCACTACATTTGAGAGCAGTATCTATACTTTCTACTCCACTACATTTTTGAACTGGACTGAAAAGTAAAAGTACTTTTTATATGATTTTGAGGGGTCTATTTACCATGTTTGTGGAAGTTTTTGAGTTCAAGCTTCGGCTTTGAGCCAAACAAAAATAAAAAAACACAAAATTCATCAGAAATGTTAAGAAATTAATTGTATTACAACTCTCGGCCAAAATATGTCTCATTTTTGAATCAATATCACTGCACTTAACACTTTAACAAATAAACAACACATGTGTGAAGTACTATAATACTTTTACTTTAGTAGGATTTTTCATGTGATACTTTACTTTAACTTTTTACCTTTGTATCTGTACTTTTACTTAATAATGATAATGAGTACTTCATTCACCATTGTCAAAACTCTTAAACATTTTTCAACAATAAAATCACTTAAATCAAAATCCTCACATTCATATGATCAAACTGTATTAGATTTTTACTGCCGTTTAAATGATGTGTATAAATGTAGAAGGATATTCAAACCCTAAGCATAATGATGATCTTTTTGAAGCTTTGAGTTGGATCTTGCATCTTCATATTAACATGGTAGTTACTTGGTGTTGAAAAGGTCATTACGATTGTGCAAAAACAAACTGCAGTGATTTGAAGCTGTTTACACCAGCTCCAGCTCCACCTCATGTCTGTGTCTGGATCTGGTGATTTTACTCAAGTGAAAGTGTGTGTGATGATGTATGATGTAAAACTAAATGTCGACGCTCCACCAAAACACAACGTTAGCAAATAGTTCATTAAAAGTTGTACTGCTCAGTAAGTAAGTCAGCGGTCAGTAAAAAGTCTATACCAGGGTTGTCCAAACTATGGCAAAATGCGGCCCTCAGACCAGTTTTTATTGGCCCTCAGGCCTCCTGCTGAAACCAGCCCAATTGATCATAAGCAGAACTTTTAACATCAAATTAAAAACTATTTGTACCACTATATCCTCAAAAGTCACATTGCAGTGTGATACAGACCTAACATCTGTAGCTGTGTTTAAAGCACTGCACTGCACGGTCACTGGTCTGTGGCCCTCCGCTTCGAATATGTTTTGAGATGAGGCCCTAAAAAAAGTTTGGGCACCTCTGGTCTATACAAGGTAAAGAAGTAAAAGTAAGTAAAGTACAGTACTTAAATAAACATTTCAGGTATATGTACTTTACATAACCTACTGGGACCTGGCGTCCTCATATGTGGAGAACACAATTTGGATTGTCAAGGACACAATGCAATTTTTTAAAAGAAGAAGAACAGCAAACAAGAACAGGACGACATTTACCTTTACATTTTTTATAAAGGCACATGTCTCTTGCACTTCCCATGAGTCACATTGTTCCAAGAGGCACAATTGTTTTTACTGAGGACAAATATTGCTGTGTTCAGGGACTTATAAATAGCTTTTGCAAATCATTATTCAAATGTTCAATCAAAATGATTAAAACATAGAATGAATGTAATTGTTGATGTGGACATCACTTTCTCAGAAACACATCATGTTAAAAAGATAATTCTTTGTTTTTACATCATCAGGTCCAATCAGCCCAAGTAACAAAGAGAATTTAATAAACCATGAAAGAGCAGGAGAAGTAGATTTGGATACTTTTACTTTTACTGACTACATTGAGAACAGTATCTGTACTTTCTACTCCACTACATTTTTGAACTGGACTGAAAGTAAAAGTATTTTTTTATTACTTTGTTGTAGAGCTGCTGAAAAGGCTGAGGATTTATTTTTTAACATTTCTCTAGTTTAAGCGAGCGAAGAAAAATATACAAGTGAACACACAGCTAAAAAAACATTGACTCAAGTTGTTTCTGTTGAACAAAATTCTGCTCAAATCTGATCACCACATTTGAGTTTTATAAAACTCAAAATCTGCAAGAAATACTTTTACTTTTTGCTCTTTAAATATATTTTAAATATGGTAGGTTCGAATAGTTTTTCATGTGATACTTTTACTTTTTTTTTTTGTTTGCTTTATCTGTACTTTTTACAAACCTGGGCAGTTCTTCCACCGCGGGGTCTGTACAGAAATAAGGTCTCTGTGCCGACAGTGTTTTTAGGAGCAGTGTTATTCTCAGAGTGCACAACAGAACACTGGTCCACCACTTAAACCACAGACACATCTCCATTCTCCAAACAATTTACAACACCGACACCCCCAGAAAAACACTTTAAAGTTTACTCCAGTTTCACAAAACACAAACTTGGATACACTGCACTTTTCGTTCCCCACAGTCCTCTCCGGTAAGCAATGAGAATAACGTTTAAAAGGCACTATGTAGCTTTTCTAAGGAGTTCTTTTACAATTGCATGACATAGAATGTTCCACAGTATGTATGACATAAACTTGTCTATCTCCATGGAGACCAGCAGGTCTCAGTTTTAAAATCACTCTCTTATAAATGTTGTTTCCTCATCACAAACAGACTTGGAGTTGTGTTTTGTTCAATTCACATGTTTAACACACGAACAGACTGCAGATTTACGATCTGTTCCACCTGTGATGTATCACTGTGTTAAGACAGAAATTTGCTGCCACTGTGTTTTTAAACCCCCACAACTTCACTAGAATCATTTGGATCATTTCAGGCCAGGAATTACCAATCTCAATTAAATCTAAAGGTAAAATAATTAAAAAGTAGATGTTAAAACTGAGTGAACTTAAAGGTGGAAAAGTGCTATAAAAATGTGAACCAATTACCAAGATGCCAGTAAATTAAAATATGAATAATAATCTGAAAATGAATATATTAAAATGTCCTGGTTGGATTGTGTTTTTTGCCTAGGATACATTTACGTATTTTTCCTGACTTTTTTTTTCTGCACTTTTTTTTCCTAGTTTGTTCCGGGGGGTCGACTTATTCACTCAGATTATATGGAAATGATTAAGTATAGCATTTTCACATCTTCGTTATTGTCAAACAGTGACAACTGCGGTGAGGGCAACTCTGGACATGTACCAGTATAGACCGCCATCTACTTCTGGGGTTAACAGAAGTTCAGAAGCCAGGATGAAGAATTCAGTGCAATTTAGTGAGCTGAGTTAGTAAGATCCAGAGTAAACTTGTTTTATACTTGTTTTTTCTGCTTTAGTTCTCTGATTCACTAAAACAAAACAGCTCTGTGTCCTGTCTCACCTCTCGTCCCTGGTACGGGGTTGATCCTTCTGCTGCAAGCTCTTTGCAACAGTGGCTTCCTCTCGCTCCCGCTCATCTTCACACTGCGGGGAATCTGCGTCGTGTACAGAGTCTAAGGAACACAAACACAACTCCATTTCATTGTTACGTCTTCAAGTGTGGCCTGGCTCTGCGGCATGTCGGCTGTAACGTGGCGCAGAGGCAGGTCATGTGGTGGACTGTAAAGGTGCACAAGGGCATTCACATTTTTCCTAGTTTATTTATTTTGATTTATTTATTTATTTTTGGTTGGGACAGTGCATGTTGATGAACGGACATGACATGACAGACATGAATGTAAACACGCCGGATTCTAGCCAGGCTAATTTTCACCCGTTGTCCCAAGGGTGCGGGGTAGGTGGGTTAAGTGTCTTGCCCAAGGACACAACGACAGCATTCATCTGTGAGGCTGGAATTGCACCGCCAACCTTCGAGTCAGTGGATTAACCACTCAACCAATGATGTTTTATGTAGAGAGCGGGATCTGAACCCGCCAACTTCAGATCAGTGGACAAACACACTCAACCTACTGAGCTACTGTCGCCCGTGTTTTTATCAGATTCAAAAGTCAAACGGCAGCAGAAGAAGTTCTGGTAGAGTTGGAAGCCAGATCAAGCGGTAGGGGGGTATATACAAAGTGATTTTTTTCTTGTTCAAAGTCTAATACAATGGTATTATTCAGGCACATTGTTTAATCATGGGGATGTATTAAAAAGAAAAGTAATATTCGGGCTTGTACAACACTGCCCACTGTTATACTAAGTGTTCATGCTGCTGCTCAAACTGCCAAATAAACAGTTAACAGAACCACAAAGCCAACAAGCAAATCAAGCTAATCTTGACTTAATACATTAAATATTAATACAAATCTCTTTTTAATCTTTTAGTTTAAGGAGAGAAGAACACCCAGGGCGGGCTCCACTCCTCCCAGACAGGATCTGATATTTTTCGAGAAAGTTACTGTGAGAACCAGCCTAAAATGTGTCTCCATTTAGAGGTTCACTTATGAACAGCCTGGACCCAAACATGAAAAGCCTCCAACGCAATTTACACATTATAAAAAAAACGTTCAGTATTACTGGGAAATATAGAGACCTAGAAGACATCATATAGGGTAAAAAATCAATAATAATCATGAATATATATAAAGTCTCTGTATATGTATGTTTTACCTAGATGTATGCCCTCGGTGTGTGTGGTGTGTGTGTGTGTGTGTGTGTGGTGAGATTATCGACGTGTACAGATTTGTGTGACTCCTCATGTGTGTGTGAGTGACTGTATAAAGAGATCTTTTTTCCCACATTCATGATAGATAGTTTTTGTTTTTGTCTCTTAATAGATTTTCCATCTCATGTCTCTGATCTGGATGTGTTTCATCAAGACAAATGTGTGTAATGTCTTTTAACTGTTTGTGTTGTCTCTATATCACAATAAAAAAGAGGATTAGGAAAAATAGTTGTAAACTTCAGCCTAAAACCCTTTTTGTCTGTAACTGAGTGTGTGTTTGTGTCTGTTTGTGTTTTGGTGTTATTTTTGTGCTATATTTTGTGTAATTTTTTTGTGTTATTCTTTTGCTATTTTTGAGCAATTTCTGTGTTATTTTTGTGTCATTGTTGTGCTATTTTTGTGCTATTTTTTGTTTTTTTTTAGTTACTTTTGTGTTTTTTTGTGTTTACTTTGTGATATTTTTTGTGATATTCTTGTGCTACTTTTTGTGCTTTTGGTATTTTTGTGGTCAATTTTTGTGTTATTGTAATGTGTGATTTATGTGTATGTTTTGTGATATTCATGAATCATGTAACAGTGTTATGCGATAATGTGCTAACGACAGAGAAAATAAACTACAACCGACAAACTATTTTCATGTGGAAACAAACAACATTTTGCACTTTCTTGGCACTCAGCAAACAAGATGTTTTAATATTTCATTCTATCTCCTTGAGAGGTGAGAGCTGAGAGTTTATATGGGGCACGGGAGGTAAATTCAAAGATGTTTTCTCAAAATGACACCAAACTTTCCAAACTTGGACTTAAACAAGATTTTGATGAAACAGAAAGATTTTTTATATCTAATTCCAAGTCTGATTTATTCAAATTTGAACTCCAAAAATTAGGTTGAAATTTGAACGTTTTTTTTCCAGTGAGATCGAGTTTACTCATTAATGTGGAATAAAATATCCAAAAACCCTCGTCTATTTTTGTATCTAATATGCACTCAACAAAATGAAGAAAGGTCATTTAAACCTGGATTCATCTGTTTAAGAGATTTAAATACAGAAGTTTCAAATTGATTGTGTCTATATTCAAGAGTTTTTACGATCGCCTGCAGTGTCTCACCATTAAAAATATGGTTATGCTTTAGTTTGTGCAGTACTGACACTTTTAAGATAAATAACCCTTTATTTGTCCTATAATGGGGAAATTATAATGTTGCAACACAAAGCCAGAGCCAGCAGGAGATTAAGAGCATCCATCATCAAAATGAAGATCACGATAAGTGATGCTAAAGATACAACAGGACAAAATCTAACATCAGCCTTGTCTGCAGAGTAAATGGTGTATTTGTTGTATTTGTTGATTTGAACTTTTATCACTTTTATCTTGTGTAATCCTTACTATGCATTCCTAATTTTGAGGGTACAAAAACAAAAGGAGAGTGAAGCAGTTTCTAAATAAGGCTAAAAACATTATCCTGCTTGCTACTAATGAACTACTGCACATCACTCAGGGGTTG
>JAIEZT010001038.1:0-24369 GCA_019594935.1 Periophthalmus modestus | reverse complement strand
GGTTGACGTACGCTCTGTGGAGTAGCCTTTCCCATTCGCACAGCTTTGCAGTAGACGAAGGTTACATGGTAAGCGGCTCTTCAAAACGGTACTCTCGAAAGTGTACAACTTCGAATTGAGGACACGGCCCCAGTTGGCGCTTGTGCCTCTACTGGTAAAACAGATGGTAGATGGATAGATGCAAGATGGTAGCTTTAAAAGGAAATTATATGTTGTCTTTGTGTGGGATAGTCACACCCAGTTGTTTACATATGGTTCTCACCCAACATCAACCTGATGAGATAAAATTGCTCTCGGCAGCTGCTTCTTTATGTTTCTCATCCAACAAAGTGGCTTTTAAACTTCATTTGCAGCTTTATCCAGTCTAATTTTCTTTCGCTACAAGTAACTTATTATATAGTATATGAGTGAAAAATAGCTTCATAGCTAAAAGAAATAAGGTCATTTGACTAGACTACTTTAAATACATTTCTGCAAATGATTAAATAAAACTGTCAATAACATGGACATATTTGAATAATAGTTCTTTTATCCATAGACTGTATAATACAAGCAGACTAAGTTGATTGTGAGGTATAGCGTTTGGCTCTGGTCAAATTAAGCTTATTGAGGCTAGCAGTTATAGGGGCAAATTTGGTAGCACTTAGCAACGCTGTCAATCAAACCTGTTGCTAACATGAGCAGGAGCGACCTCAGTGAAAGAAGGTGCTGATTTGTCTGTTATAATGTTCATATCTTGATTCACGGACACAATAGCGAAATAAAAAAAACACCAGAATCATGTTGTAGAGTGGATTAATACGAACAATTTAAGATCAAAAACGATGAGCCTCAGTGCAGCAGTTACAAAGAGAGGGGGGCGACGGTTTTTTTTTTCAACATAAAAGTGAATTGAAGCCAGAGCCGATGGAGCCGGAAGCGCGCCTATGAGCACTTCCTAACGTGCCGGCTAGCGCGTTAGCTAGGTCCATTTATATATACACTCTGGCCTTATCCCACCAAATCTCGACCTTCAGCTCCAAAATACCATTCTGTAACTGCTGCACGGTTGGCGAACAATTGCTCAACCCACTGTATGTACGCCCCTGTCCTCGAACTCCACCATTACAATTATTATTTTATTTTTTAGGTCAGTTCGATCTCGTGAAAACATCATGTCCACGTTTGCACCTCCGGTTATTTTATTTTATGCTGGGAAAGTGACATCCCGGCGTTGACCTTTCGTTTGCCCAGAATGACTACGCCAAAGCTTACTGTGTGTTTTTCTGCTGCCAACTTGAATCACGGCGGCTAGCATAGACTGACAGGCGGATGGCTATATCAGGCCTGAGGGGAGAAATAGCATCAGCCTAGCACAGTGATGAACTTGGGAATTCGTGTGTGTGGTAATAGTAGTCATGATAGAAAAAAAGTGCAAGCGGGGTGGGTGCCAAAATGGTGTGCTATTGCGTTAACTTGTGATGACAAGGTTTCATGTAGAGTTGGGTTAGCAAACATGTGAAATCGGAAGTAAGCAGAATTTGGAGGACAGGGGGAACATTGTGCTAAAACTAAACGCAGCGAGGTTACTTTTACTGACCTGCGAAGCTACAAAGTAATGAGTTTGAATATGTTCATACTAAACTAGCAAATTATATAATGAGATATAATAAGATAGCCTTCATGTTTTGTATATGGGGTTCTATGGACGTGTCGGTTCAACGATGAGTTTCGCTTGATCGGAGTTATCTTGTTTCTCTGCAGATGACGATCGAAAACGGTCGCAAGGTTCAGATATGCTAAATAATAGATAAAGGTATAGATTACACTAAATGGACTCTTATGAGTTTCAGGCCATGTTATAATGCTGTTTCCTCCTCAAAAACATACCAGAGTTGTGTTTTGTTTTCATTCACACGTTTCAGTAATCGTTTATTATTAGTCTGTCTGCGTCTTCAAAGCTCTAAATGCTCAGTTCCACCTTGTGATGTCATGTAGTGGTAGTTTTACAATTAACAACTACCTTTTACCTTCAGTTCAGTATAGATTGGGAACTCCAAGTCTGAAATCAGGGCTGGCCCTAGCCTTTAAGGGCCCTAAGCAGAATTTGTCATTGGGGTTCCCACCACTTCATTGCCACATGTTCATATTTGACTAAAATGAAGTCATCATCTTAACCAGTTGTAGAGGCTCACAAACAGTGTAACAGTATAAAAACATGTAAGAAAGGGGGAGTTCTAGTTCACTGGTGTAAACATGTAGCTGTCCACACCAGTGTCTGACTCAAAAATTTATGTAGGCAACACATATTTAGCTACTGGAAATAAAACACATCTCATCGTTTTAGAGGGATATTTAGACTAGTATAAACACCGATCGCTGTTTAGTTTCCTGAAAAAATATTGCAATCATTCTTTTCAATATAAATGCATGGGCTCTTGGGGGCCTTCCTGTTTTACCACATGATATGGTAAACATTTTTATATAGCGCTTTTCCACCTTTAAGGCACTCAAAGCGCTTTACATCAAGGAACCACTCACCCATTCACACACACCAGTGTACGCAGACACTGGGGGCAAGGTGGGTTAAGTGTCTTGCCCAAGGACACAACGACAGCATTCATCTGTGAGGGCGGGAATTGCACCGCCAACCTTCAGATCAGTGGACAAACACTCAACCAACTGAGCTACTGTCACCCATACTGACATCACAAGGTGGAACAGAGTGTTTTCAGTTTGAGAGTAGAACACAGTAAATATGCAGGATTTGTCTGTTAAACTTATGTGAATAAAACAAATCAGACTCCGGGTATGTTTTGATAAGGACACAACAATATAACATAGATCAGAAAATAGCGTAATACGAGCCCTTTAACTCCCGTGTGTACGTGGGTCAGTGTAGGTTTGCATCCGCATCCCTGTCTTTTAATGCCCGTGCGAGGGTTCCTCTAGAATGACCTTGTTTGTCGTGATTTCTGGATGCCAATAGCAGTGAGGAGGAATGGGACAAAAACTCATGCCAAAAGATCTCATGAGATAAAATAATCACAAGACTGCACGCATGAGAAAACTGATCTTGTGAGATTTTTTTCCCCATGTGTGCACAAATTCAATTCTGTCTACCATCTGGACCAAAGTTTTAGAGTGAGTGATTGTCGCATTAAGACAGAAACTGGTTCACCCAAAGGACAAAACCCCGAGCCACAAACAAAGCAGTGTGGTCTACTTCATTCAGTGTAGTGAAGAGTGCAGTGAGCGGTACATTGGACAAACTAAACAGCCGCTGCTTTAGAGAGTGTAACAACACCGTCGGGAGAGCAGCTCGGGACCCCAGTCTGCTGTGCATCTCCATCTCAAAGCCATTAACCACTTCTTTGGAGATACTGAAGTACAGATCTTAGCCAAAGAAAAGAAATGGTTTGAGAGTGGAGTTAAAGAAGCTATTTTTGTTATCCATTTTTAAACAGGAATGGAGGCCTTAGACATCACCTATCCCCGATTTATAACT
This sequence comes from Periophthalmus modestus, assembly GCA_019594935.1. NCBI lineage: Eukaryota > Metazoa > Chordata > Actinopteri > Gobiiformes > Gobiidae > Periophthalmus > Periophthalmus modestus. Next base: position 20,882 of record JAIEZT010001038.1, on the reverse strand, counting down.
CCATCCTCATACAGCCGTCATGCTAATATGTGTGAAAGTGCCCATTAGAGGTCTGATTATGCAAAATATGACACAGTATGGTACAGTTCAACCTTATTGCAGTTCAGTAGACCTAGCTAACAAACTGAAACTGTTAACAAATAGTTGCGTTAGTTTCAGCGTAGTTAGCACCTCCCTTCAGATTAATATAAGGCAGCGCCCACCTGCCATCTGACCAGAACTGAAGAAGCGGCTTGAATGAGCAGCGAAATGCCTTTACTCTAAAACTTGAACTACTTTAACTTGCTATGAAAATGGTGAGGCCAAAACTGAATTGAACTGAATCGCAAAATGTATTTATTTCAAAACCTCGCTTGTGTAAATTGCGTCCCGTCCCTAGCAGTGAGCTGTGACCCCCATTCTTTTAGCAGCAATTTCGTTGCAGATTGCGCAGAATCTTAAACAAATTGGTAACTTATTCCAACTTCACTGATGTTAACAGTTGGCGATAATGGACATGGGGAACATAGCAAGATGTGTTATTTTCGGTTAAATTGCTTTTAGCTTGGTTTCATTAAATGTTTCAAAACTCACATAAATGCCCAGTTTCGTTGCTTTGATTTGTAAGAAATTGAGGCCAAAAAAGCTGCTGCACGCTAGTCCATATATTTTCACAATGGTAAATTTTTCAGCTTGTGGCAATAGTCATGTTTATATTCCATTATTATAAAATATGTTATTTTTTAGAAAGAAAAGTACCCGGTTGGATATGACCATCTGTACAATTTGTGATGTTCCCCATATAAATCAATTTAAAACACTGAAAACATGCTTTTAAAATGACCAAATCTACATATAACGAGCCTAATGAGCAGACTCCTGGCTTTTAATATAAATCCTTACACATAACCTCCATCTGACAGCAGAAGGTCACTGGTCATCTGCATTCACCACACCCCACTACCCCTTCTCCCTCCTCCTCACCCCACCTCCGCCCTCGCCTCTCCTCCAGGTGAAGCCCCCCCTTCCCCATTCCACATCCCCACGGACTGGCCATCACAGCTGTCTTGTTAAAAAGACACCGCGCTATGTATGTGATTTACACCTATACCCCTGCACATTCTGTCCTTCACGCGATGCGGCCCCCAAATTAGACCATCAAAGTCGTTTCAAAGATTGTTAAAAGGTAGGAATCTCGATATACCCGGACTGAGGAGCGAACTTAAAAGCGCTCTTATAAATCAGCTGTATAGTTTGGCCTTAATGTGATTAGGACATTCCTTCGGCGGCAATAGGCGTAGCATCGGTCCCCGGTCTCTATCTCCCCTTTGGCTCTTTACTAAGCACTAAACCTGGCTCTCCCTCCTCCCCCTGCCATCCCATACCGCACCTCCATCTGAAATTATAATGCCGAGTTGTCTGCGCGCCCGCGAGTGTGGTTCACTTCTGCGGAATAGAGCAAGGGGGAGAGGGTAGATCGCCCATGCCTTTCCCTGGTTAATATTTTATAAAGCCTTAATTAAATACAGGCTTCTATCACCCTCGCGGGGGTTTCATTAAGTATTTGTCGTAAAACGCTGGAATAATGCGGCCCTGTGCTGCGATATTGCCTCCCCTCTCCGTAGCGCGCTCCCATTTTTATCTGTCGTATCCCCCTCCTCCCCGATCCATCCTGCAGACAAATACAGAGACAGTCGGGGAAAATATACTGCCAGATGCTTTGGCGCTATCAATATTTCAGCTATAATAAAAGAAGTTTCACTGGTTGGGAGTGCGAGAGTTAGAACAATAAAAGCCCTCGCATATCCGCTGTGGTTGTCTGTGATCGGCGTCCCTAGACTCAACTCACACAAGGACATACGGGTAAACAAAGCACTCGTCGTAATTAGGCTTTTTATACTATGCTTTTAGAACTTTTAAAAATCAAAAGAGAAAGACATTACGCTTACTTTTCCTTGGGTCCTGTTTAGTGATGGGACTTTCGGCTCTTTTATTGGATCCGAATCTTTTGGAGCCGTTCCGTTCAAAAGATTGGCTCTTTTACAGTTTATTTATAAGACAGAAGCTGATGTGAGAACTCATTTTATCTACAAACTAAGAGTGGTTACCCTTTAGAATGATACACATCTCTCATTAATCTGTGTAAAAAGGCATAAAAATGAGACAGAAAAGAGAAAAGATTCAGTTCCAAGCGTTCACGTGAAGGAATCGTTCAAAGGAGCCGACTCGTTCACGAATGTCACGTCACTAGTCCAGTTTGCACAAGCAAGATCCCAAACATACCTGGAAAACTGATGGATTACACAGCTATCCAAAGAATATGTTTAATTATTATATTTTGACATACATAATGCATATTCTTTTATGTTGGCCTAATACCTCATTTTTCACACCCTATTACTTGTAACAATAGAGTCGTTACTAATTATTACATTTGCAACCATACACTGCTTTAAATCGAAATTGGATTAAGACAGAAATGCTTTGTGATTAATTGCTATATGATTACTAATGCATGTCCTCCAGGCCACTAGGGGCACTGTACCCTATTGCTTGGAACAGTAGAGCCAATTATTACATTTGCAACCATGCACCGCTTTAAATAAAAATGGGATTAAGACAAATGGTTTGTGATCAGTTGCTATATGATTACTAATGCATGTCTTCCTGGCCACTAGGGGCACTGCGATTTTGTTACTGCTATCTTTGCACACAAGAAGAAGGAGCGGAGCATGTGGGAATTTTGTGGTTTGTTGTGTAACTTTTATCTCTTTTTTTGCATAGCTGTAAATGGGAGGTTTAACATTTCAAAGCACAAGGTCAAAGGCTCTCTACTTGATTTTTACCGTCTTAAATGCTTAAAAAATACAGAATTCTGCAGTGGTCCAAAGTCATTCCTGTACTTTTCTAATGCTAACAGCGCATCAGTGTTAACGCATGGTTCAAGTATAGAAATGCTTTATATTTAGATGCAGACAGCGCATAGACATAATATGCTCAACAGATTAAAGGTGCTGTGCCTATATTTTTACTGTCTTAAAAACATTAAAAACAGGATGGATCCATTTTAAACGGGCTGAATTGGGCCAGATTTATTCTTCACTTACTTTATGCATTCAGAGTTTCCTAATTATTAAGATTTTCACAACTCTGAGAAAGCAGTGCAGTTTTTTTGTTGTGACAGCAAAACCGACAACAAGCAGCATGCAAACATGCACTTCCTGATTATCGCTTTGTAATTAGCTGCAGACAGCATATAGCAGACTTATTTTAACCTTAATAATGCATTCACACCAGGGCGTCAAGAAAGTCTTGGACGCCTCTAGTTGGACGCCTTTGCATTTGAGGGCAGACGCCTCCGACACGCATCATGGACTCCCTGGACGCCAGAGTGTCCGTTGCGGTCTGCGAGTGCCTTTGGATGTTGTTTTTCCTGTGTCTTTGTGAACGGTGCAGACCAGGTTGAGAGAGTGACTTTAGAGTAGTTATTACATAAAAGCCATCAATGGAGGCAATCGGTTCGGCAGCGGGGTGTCTGGGTCCATGACTAGCCTTTACGCTAGCCAGTGCGCCCGTCATAATTAAGTTGCTGCTAGTTTGTGGCTGATGTCTTTCTATTTTTTCCGGATTATGACATTGCTAAATCACTGGAGTGTAGTCTCTGACTGGCTGACACTGTGAGTCAAATGCCAAAAAGTTCAGCTTTTTCAGGTTTTGGACACGTGAACAAAGCGTCTGATGCCTGAACGCTCAAGACGTGCCGCGTCAATGCCAGATTCGCGCCGCAAAAACGCAGAGCAACCAAGACACGCGTCCATTAGAGATTTTGAATGTAAACTCGACGCCCCTTATGCCCCAGTGTGAACGCACCATAAGAGTCGCCATATAATATATCTGTACTGGGGCAAGACCAGTTTAGCTCAAAAACATGTGACAAAACAGATGCAGGACGTTTTAACTGAAAGCGCTCAACCTTCAACTTTAAACCCATTCCTTTGTGTCTGCAGATCCACACCGACTCAGACGAAGGCGAGGGCAACATCAAATACACCATCTCGGGTGAAGGGGCCGGTACCATCTTCATCATCGACGAGCTGACCGGAGACATCCACGCCACGGCCCGGCTGGACAGGGAGGAGAAGGCCTTCTACACCCTCCGAGCGCAGGCGAGGGACAGGCTCTCCAACGACCCTCTGGAGCCCGAGTCCGAGTTCGTCATCAAAGTGCAGGACATCAACGACAGCGAGCCCAAGTTCCTGGAAGGACCCTACATCACCAGCGTGGCAGAGCTGTCGCCTATCGGTAAGGTGCCCAGTTTAGTTCTCACAACGAAATTAGTTGCGTTTGTTTGGCGTTACGTTCTAGTGGTTTGTAGTTTGTGAATTGGATGGATGATATTTTGGCATTGTAAAATAACAATTTGTTGCTCATTGTATTGTTTTAAACTTAAAAGTGACTATATTTATTCTCTGCAAATTAGGCAATATTAGTGACATTTATCCTCCTCAAATTACGAGAGAAAATGACTACTATAAAAAATTATGCTGTCATAGTCAACTAGAACTCTGAAATTGGTAGATTGCTATTTTAGAATGAACCTGTCTCATAAAATTACCAGGCATTTCAGAAAAAACAACAAAAAAAAGAAGTTTAATATCTTTCCTGCCAGCACAGACTGACTGCTGCTGCAAGGATGGGTCAAAAGCAGAACACAAATTTCCCAATGAGGACAATAAACTGTTTGTCGATTTAACTTAATTATTTCAATTGTTATAATGCAGTGTTTTTGATATGTTGATATGCCCTGTAATTATATCAATATTAAACCTAAACCAGGACAAAACATCTTCAAAAAGACCATTCAAAAGTAAATTCTACTACATTCTACTATAGCACTCTGATCTGCCTCACATCAAAACCAGACCACAGTCATTACACATCATCAGAATGTTAAGTTAGCCTAATGTGAAGATTTTAGGATGGTATACTGAATAATTCATTCATTAAATTAAAGTATTCAGAATTTTTTGAATGATAACTGTACTTACCAGCAGTCACTCAGCAGGCCCAGGCTTATGTGGTTTTCTGATAATTAATTTTAATAGATTTTTTTTTCAGACTAAGGTTTAGTTTGCCTTCATACCTGCTCACTAGCGTTCTTCCTCAGAGTGGTCACGTGATGTTGGTGTGATGTGTCCGGTCAGCTGATTTAAACAGGTTTTGCGCTGTCTCCCTACCGGTGGAAGCAGGGGGACAGCGCCACCTGCAGTCCGACTTCTTCACGACGGGTGTGTGAGAGTAAAAAGGCCCCTTCGTCCCGGTTACCACTCTGAGGAAGAGCGCTAGAGAGTATGAATATAAAACTAAACTAGTCTGAAAAAGGAATCTATTAAAATAAATATAAATTCAGTCATTCAGCAGGTTATCGGTTGTTTCTTTTCTTTACTCTTTTATGTTGCTTTTTCTGATGTACCTGACCAGTAATGCAAAGTTGTCCATGTTCAGTCCCAACCGATGAGTCTACAGAACATTGAAAAGAGCAGTATAAAGTATAGAGCAGTATTGAGTGCTGTTATGCGTTAAAGTGATTTGAACTATAAAATGTACCAGGAGGAGCACAGATCTGAAATGAACTTCCCTGATGTGAAAACTGAGGAGCAGACAGGACACAGAAGTATGGAAATAACTGTGAATTTAAGTATAATGTTGTCACAATACTTAAACTGTTAACTCGATTTTGATACTAAGGAATAGACTCACATACCATATTATACCATGATATAAACGCTCTTTATTTAGACAATAGAATGTGATTTTCAACTTTAAATAATATTACTTTCTTTCATACTACCGTAGCTTTAAATCTGTGTAATCCCTCAGTCTTCCAGGTAGGTTCCATGGGCGTATATTAGTATGTGTGATCTTATACCTGTTCTGATACAGCTCAAGATCATTCGCTACTCGCTCAAATGAGTATCTGCTTTTTGATACTTTTGACAACCCTAGTCTAGATATTTCAAGGCATTCCCTGATACAAAACAAACAAGACAAAGCATAGGGAAGACAAAAGCTGTTAGAATGATAGCCTCCCAGTCCCAGATGAGCTTTGTGGCTATGTTGTGACACTTGGTTATGAAGGGAATGATGGAAGGCGGAAGCGTCTGGGGAGAGGGGGGCGAGCGGAGGCGGTGGTTCTGGTGGTGGGAGGCGGGGGGGTTAAGAGGAAAGGTGCTTCACAGGAGTAGATAATGCTGAGTGGAGTGCACCACTTTTGACGCTTGCTTTTGACACGAAAAAACCACGGCACTTTTAATCTCAACAAACATGTTTTTTATTGCGTGGCGCCATGTCGGAGGCGGCTGCTTAACATTCTCAGCTCAGTGGAAGCGAAAGGTGAGTGAGGGCGTCGGGGGGCTCATTAGCATAGTATTAAAGTCAGGAGCGTGCGTCGCTAGCGTTTCGATTGTGTTGTTAAAAGGAGTGATTAAGAGGTATCACAAACACATTAACAAGTTTGAAAATGGTGTTTGTTACATGGAGTTTAGGGTCGTCAGAAGTTTTGAAAATCAGATACTAGTTAATACGAAAACTAGTATCGGAACTAAATTCTCATATTGCGCTGTTGAAAAACCAACTTATCAGAACTGGTGTAAGATCATATGGGAATACTGATTGACAAAAAAAATTGAATTATCATCGAAATTGAGTATCAAACCGTTTTCTTAGGTTTAAAATCAAGTTTAAAGTTTTTGTATAACAACATTAAAGTTTAGGGATAGTTTGCTAATATTTGCACTCGTTATTTGCGCTCGTTAGTGCATCAACTATAGGCCTTCGATCTTCAGCACAGGCCGATATTTGGTTTAGGCCGTCCAACTGCCTAAAGATGCATAAATGAATGGGTTTGTATTAAATTTTCATATTATTTGTGGGGGAAAAAATCAAAATTGGCCCTAAATATTATCAAGACAGAGCTTATCAGCCATTTTTTTTGTTGTTTTTTGTTCCAAACAGTCGGTATCAGGATAGGCATGAACATACATAATCACTTCTACAGCCACAGCGGCCTTGGGACAGACAGTCGGACCAAATATTGGAGGATATGGCGCTGTCCTCCTCACTATAGCAATATGTTACAATTCTATCAACTGCTGTTTCAATAGATTCAAAAAAAATGTATTATGTATAACCTTGGAGGAGCCACGTGTTGCTACTACAAATGCTACTATTTTTTCAGTACAATGTCTGCATGATGCTGGGGTTTAGGTAGTGAGGATTCAGATGCTGTATGCTTTCAAATAGTCTTGGGGCGTGTGGTGTGTTGTTTGGTATGTTAATTTTCATCTTATTGGTTTTATTTGGATATTTTTAAATCCCTCTTGAGTTTGTATTGTGGTGGTGTAACTGGTGGAGATGGCTGATATCTTTTTGTTCCCAGGTGTGATAGTGAAGTGAGTGTTGTTTCTGTTTTTATGTGTTTATTGTGCCAAATGGGGGATTATTTATTGGGTGATGTGGAGGAGTTTGTTAGTTTTAGAGTTTTTCATCAAGATTTCAGTTGTTGAGATTAAACTTTCTTGTAAAGCTGTGGTTTTGTCTTTTGAGTATAGCGTATATGTATAAAGTATGACTGTTCCAATTGTATCCATATATTGTTGTGTATTGGTCTGGCCCATTTGACTGAGTACTGTAATTGGTTTGCTATGGTAATGTGTAAAATGTGTTGCATCAAGTCCAATATTCTTTTTATTTTTTTATTTTTTTTGTAATGTGTTTTATTTTTGCTATTGGGTTACTTTTACTTTTTTTTTTTTTTTTTTTTTTTTTTTTTTTTTTTTTTTTGATGCGATACGTCCAATTAGTGTGAGTGGGAGGTTGGCCCAATGTTCCAGATCCTCTCCTATTGTTGTAAGCAGAGGACTGTGATTGAGTGAGAACAACTCTGACAGCTTGGGGGAAATGACAATGTCTGATGTTGCCCATGTGTATTCCAGAGAGTGAGTCCTGAGCTGCAGAGACCCATGGATTGTCGGGGAGGGAGAATAGTTGATTTGTTCCAGTTGATAGTATAATCAGATATAGATGAAAATGTATTTATGATTTTGAATTTTTCCTGCAGTGATTGTTGGAGTCTGTGCAAATAGAGTAATATGTCATCACTGTATGTGTTGCTTTCCTGTGACCTGGATTCCATGTTGCAAGTGGCTCTATAAACAGGGTAAAAAAGGAGGGGGAGAGTGAACAGCCTTGTTGCGTGCCTCTTTGTAATGTGAATGTGGATGAAAATATTCCATTAGTAATGACTGTATCTTTTTGTATATTGTATCTTATTCCGGTTGTGGTAAAGAAGGAGCTGAGCCAAAAGGCAAAGGTCTCGATTTACTGGTCAATCTACGTTCCTACCCTCACCTATGGTCCTGAGCTTTTTGTAATGCCCGAACCGCTGCTGCTCCACATCGAGAGAAGCCAGCTGAGGTGGCTCGGGCATCTGTTCAGGATGCCTCCTTGACGCCTCCTTAGGAAGGTGTTCTGAGCATGTCCCACCGGAAGGAGGCCCCGGGGAAGACCCAGGACACGCTGGAGAGACTATGTCTCTCGGCTGGCCTAGGAATACCTTGGGTCCCACCGAAGGAGCTGGAGGACGTGTCTGGGGCGAGGGAAGTCTGGGAGTCCCAGCTTAGACTGCTGCCTCCGCGACCCGGCCCCGGGTAAGCGGAAGAAAATGAATGGATGGTGTCTTAATCCAGTGTATGAATGACTCCCTGAAGCTAAATTGCTGAAGTGTTTGTAACAGAAAAAAAAAAAAAAATCTATATATCTATCTATCTATCTATCTATATATATATGTGAGTGTATGTGTATATATGACAAAGCATCTAATGAAGTTATAAAGGTCTTATTGTTTGTTTGTTGAGAATGTTAAAGAGATTGAATAGTTGATGGAGATTATCTGATGAAGGAAAGTGCCTTTGAGATAATTTTAAGGTCAGTATTGAGTAGTGATAGTGGTCTATAGCTGGTTGGTTGGGTTGGATCTTTGTCTTTGTCTCATTAAGAAGTTCATTCCCTTTAGTGCTTTGGCTTTCTCCATTATGGCACTTTTGTCCTTCGAGTTTGTAAGTTTACTACTGTGTGACTTTTCGTTGGCCGACCTGGTGAACCTTGTCAAAGTGGATGCCAGCAATGTCGGCATACTGCATTTTGAGGTTAGTTCTGAGAAATGTTTTTACACCGTTGATTGATAGGTCTCTATCTGTTCTTCGAGAAGTCCGCGGATGATTATATTGTCCATCATTGCAGGTTCAAAATGTTGTTTGTGGCGTCAAACGAGAGTTTATTAGCCATCCAGTTCAGTGGCAGTAAAGAGATTGTTTCAATTCCTCTGATCTCTTTTAAGGGTTTCTAAAAAGGCTGAGTTTTGTCAGTTTATCATTTATGAATGTGATGAACTCTCGAATATTTTGTGTAAGCCTGTGGCAAAGCACTTGAGCTGAGTTGTTGCCTTCCATGTTTGTTCGATCGGTTCTTCAGCATTTTATCATAATATTGATCAATGTATGACTGGAGACCACTTATGGTTTCGTCTTCTGGAGACTCCAGTTTGCCTTAGCTTGGTGTATTTGTTGGATTGCACCCAGTTAGGTTGTATACAAATGAGAAGTTTGTGAGGAACTGCATAGCTCATTGTGCAGTCTCTGTTCTGCCTGCCGTCTGATTTCTCTGCAATATTTGATCAGAACATGAACAACCCAAACACAAAATCTAATTTTTACATACTTCACCTTTAAATTCTCATACATTTTGAATAATGTTCCTAAAACATGTGTTATTTGTACATTCAAATGACATATCTTTTGAGATTAGCGAAGCATTATGCTAGACCATGGTCAGCTGTGATGCTTCTTATTTCAGTATTGTAGTATTTATTATAATTAGTGATTAGTAAATTGCAGTATGTAGTATATTTGATTATGGGGCTCTTTGAGATTGAATGTGTAGTATTTGTAGTGTGGGGTGTGTATGCGTGCATGCGTTCGTGTGTGTGAGGGGGGGTTGGTTAGAATGGGATGGCACTGTTCCTTTTAGGAGCCTGATTGGAATTAATTCCTGCTTCCTCAGCGTAATCCCAACCATGGGCTTTTCTGCCTACAGTGCTCTCGAAGAATGAATAGGTGGGTGCTTGTGTATGTGTGTGCATAGACGGTAAATAGCAGGAGTGAAGTACACAGTTGTATATAGTATTATATATAGTATAGTATCACTGTATGTACACACACACACACACCACACACACACACACACATATATATATATATATATATATATATATATATATATATATATATATATATATACATACATACATACATACATACATACACACATACATACACACATATGTATATACACATACACACACAAATGAATTTTTTACTACATTTCTGTGACGGCAAAACTCCGCTCTGTCTCATAAGAATTAAGATGTGAGGTAAAAGTGCTCATAAACACCCAGTGAATAATTTGGATACTTGGAATGTATAAGGTAATTGAGGAATAAATGCTGTTGGACCACTCCTAAGCTATTTCAAATGAACTATTTCTGTTTTTCATGTTTTTTTTCTGGTACAGCTCCTGTAACATGGAGCAACAAACTAATCATCTCATTTTAAACCAAAACAGATATGAAAATCCCAAGCAAAATAAAACTAAATTACCATATTTATGCACCTCTTCACCAGCTGTCAATTCGATACTCCTCCCTTACACTGTACTTATGAGACCGAACTGCTAGCATGTGCGGTAAACGTCCACTAATGTGCTCTTAATAGGGCCGACCCTCTCCACTCGGGGCCGCCCCACCTTGTTCAACCCCATCACGACGCAGTCAAATTAGCGTCGACTAAAAATGAGAGTGCACTTCATGTTTATACATACATACTCGGCTAAGATGAGCTAACAGCTAGTGCTTAGTCAACCATTCCCCCATGCTAGGTCATCAGTCCCTTTGTATCCAGGGCACTGTGCGCCGCTATGCGAGGTGTTTTTCTTTAGTGAGAGAAGGTCAAAAGTGTGGCCACAAAAAGTGGCAGAAATGAAAAGGAAGCCGAACACAAGGGACTGGCTGACACATGCCACTCATGGTGACTTTTAAAAAATACGAGTGCGATGGGGCTGACAGCAAAAGTGAACCGGGGGAAAGAGATGTCTCAATACACTTTGAAAATCTGTGAGAACAGAATGCAATTTGCTGTTACTCAAATTAGCTACATAATGTCTACAAATTGTTTTCTTAGCTGATGGTTTCAGAATTTGTTAGATAACTAAAACGCTAATTAAAGGTCCACTATGTAACTTTCTGGATATGACACGACACCTGCATGATTCCATGGAAATGGAAAGTTGCAGGATGCAAGCCTGCTCAAAGTAAGGACGCTTTTTTTCCCCCCTTTTTAGTACAAAAAAAAAAAAAAAAAGCCATTTATAATTTATTTTTAGGCTAAAAATCCATAGTATGTGACACTATGGCTTTAATATATTTTAGTGGCAGTAACAAAATAACTAATAACAGTAACTATTTTTTGGTAGAAATAAAGTTTTAAGAAATATGTCAAAAAATAATTTTTATTTTTTAATTTTTATTTATTTTTTTTTAACAGTATAGGCAGGACAGTGTACATTAATCAGCATTTCCAAGAGGCTATTTTCCATCTGCAATTTCTTTTGTAACAAACTGCATATAACAACCTTTTTTTATTAATTAAAAAAAAAAAAAAAAAGAATGTCCACAGAAATGTTTAATAACCAATTTGTTCAAATGTTTTTCTCAGTGATAAAAAGACAGAAATAAAAAGTAACTTTTAACCCTGCTTTGGAGTTGCATAAGGAGCCATTAGTTCCAAATGCATAATACTGGATCCGTTTATTAATTCTCATAAAGAACAAACTCCATCTGTAATGTCAAAATGGTATATCATTTTTCTCCTGTGGCATTCTTACTGCAGGTATTACTCATTTGCAGATATGTTAAATAGCCACAACCTTTCCAGGCTCAGGTTTATAAGTTCATTGCAGGACAGTGCTACAGTGTCCCACCATGAACTTAACACCACATGCAATAAATCACAAAGAGTGAAGAGTTGCACTGTTTCTAACCTAACCCAGATTGCAATCTCTAGACAATAGTTACTGAATTAGGAGAAAACTCGGTTCCTTAAAGAAGCATTTACTTGTGTCTACTATATCGTCTCTATCTTGTTGTACTAAATGGGAATTGGTTCTCAGTTATCTTACCTGGATAAATAAAGCTTATGTAAAATAAGTAATTCAATGATTCAGACATTTTAAAAGCCCCACCATGTCACTTATCAGGCAAAAATAGGAAAAAAATTAACTTAATTAGATTTTTTTTTTTAAATTTGTTATCATTTTGGATGTTTGGATGGATGAAAAAATGTGTGTCCTTACTGTGAGCAGGCTTGCTTCCTCACAAACCTGACTTTTATGTGACTTTTCTGCTGGTCTCCATAGAAATGCTGTTCCTTTGGCTATAATATTTAACAATATGGCATTTATCTCCATGAAGAATGTTCTAAAGCATGGGTTTAACTTTTCATTTCCATCGTGTGGGTGACGAAAGCTACACGATGCTACTTTAAATTAATTGATCTAAGACTTTCAGAACATATCAACCTGCTCACATTTGTTTTTTTATCGTTAATAAACACATTTATTCCAGGAAAACCAGCATCACCATGGAGACAAGCTTTATTCTCTCCACCAGACAAGTTCTATAGCACACCTTTAAGCATGAATCCATCTCATCATCCATCGTGTTTGGATGGAGACAGGTTTCAAAATATTGGCTACCGTGCTGTATGCTCACTGTGTTGTTTTATAGCCAACACAGCGCTGCTCTTTGGAGGGGAAGAAAAACCATAATAGTAGCAAAGTAATCAGGAGTGTGCTGCCGAAAGCATATTTTTACACTTATCACTCCTGTCATGTCTCCCAATGCACTCCTTTGTCATAGTTTTTACAGCCTCCTGCTCCTAATCCTGCCTGTGTCTGCTGCAATGTTTGTCTGTCTCCTCGCTTCAAATCGGAGACCAAAAATAACACTTGTGTACGTTTGTTTTTCAAGGCTAGTTAAGACGGCAAAAAAAAAGAGGAGGGGGGGGAGAGAGTGTAAGAAGCAGAAGTGAAGAGGATAGCAGTGGCGGCTGGTCCAGAATGGGCGTTTAGGGCGACGCTCCCTCTATCAATCATGTAAATTTGTAAAAAAGCATTCAAAGTTGAGATAGTTCGGCAATATTAGTGTTTAAATAATATATAGATGTTGACTATAAAAACAAATAAACGACAAAAAATATAGCTTAGTTCGTTAATTCCTTTGTTTTTTGTATTTCAAAGTGTGTAACTGAGCTGCTTGGATCTGAAAACAGCTGCTCCATTGAAACTATTAGAGAAATCTGACCGAGCAGATCGTCGTGTCGTCCAAAGCTTTTCAGCGAAGTGTGTGAGTCAAGTCAACATGTTATTACGGCACTGCAGCGAGCCCTATAGCCCAGCTCTCATCGTAAACACCTGCGGAGCGTCCCCAAAACCCCCCCGCACTCAAATCCAGAGTCACATAACAAAGACAAACTCCACAGGACACGGGGACAGTCTCACACTTACCTCTGACGACAGGTGAAATAAATCTGTGAACAAGAAGAGGTTTGATGAGGCAGAAGCGAGTTTAGCGTTTGCTGTTGTAGCATCGCTCATAAACTTATCTGATTCCCTGCTTATTAAAAAAGGCCGGGACAGTCTGCGCTGGCTTTAAGATGAAGTAGGACATCTGGAACTGAAACTCATGAGAGAGGAAATAAGTATTACACAAACACAGATGCACTTGGACAACAGCATTAAGCTAACATCCATTCTTTGCAAAGCCTCCAAAAGGAGGCGACAGACTCAGACTCACCTGCGCAGACAGGCCCAGGCTCACTTATGCAGACAGGCCCAGGCTCACCTGCGCAGACAGACCCAGGCTCATGTGTGCAGACACACCCAGGCTCACTTGTGTAAACAGACCTAGGCTCACCTGACAGGTGCAGGAGGAGACTGTTTATTTATTTATTTAGAAAAGGGACAGTGCATATTAATGAACATAAGATACATATGTAAATATGCCAGATTACAAAACAAAATACAGTCAAATACATACAGGGCAGGAAAGAAGCCAAGTCAAAAACATAAACTCAGGAGAGTTACTACAACTTTTAAAGTGCTGTGTGTATTGCATAAGTTCTAAAGTGCAGTGTGTATTGCACGAGTTTCACAGTGCCGTGAGTATTGCACAAGTTCTAAAGTGCTGTGTGTATTGCACATAACCTAAAGTCTCATAGGTCGAGTATTTTATGTAATGCTAAAACTGAGTACTTGTGAATTGTGTTCACATGTTTGTGTTGATCTAAGCCACTCCTTTAAATACCTTTTAAATGTAGTAAAAGTGGGGGCCTCTCTTACAAAAGTGGGAAGACTGTTCCACTGTGCACAACCTTTGAATGACAGAACATTTTGTCCAAAAGTAGTTTTTCTCACAGGAACCTCACAGTCACCCCTGCTTATGGCTCTGGTTGTTCGTGATGCAGTTTTGTATTTAATGTGTTCTTTTAGAGGCGGTGGTGCCAGCCCATGTAAGCTCTTGTATATTAGACAATATACAAGATATTAGACTCTGCCATAAAATGGATGGCTTCATACTTATCTAATAGGAAACGGTGTACTGTGGTCAATGGAGTGAAATTGTCTTTTGTAGACTGTCCACTAGGGGTCCCCCAGGGATCGATTCTGGGGCCCATTTTATTTTCTCTTTTCATTAATGATTTGCCAGAAGTTTGCAAAGATGTGGACATACAGTTGTATGCCAATGATGCGGTGATCTATACAAGTGCAAAATCACCAAAAGAAGCAGCTCAAACTCTCTCATCATCACTGAGACATATTCAAGTTGGCTTACCCAGATCCTGCCTTCTCCTAAATACGCAGAAAACAGTCCTGTATGATCTTTTCCAAAAAAGTTATGAAAATTAGTCGTTTCTAATGTTTTTTTTTTGGAGATCATGAACTTCAACTAGTAACACAATTTAAATATCTGGGTGTGCTGTTGGATTTCCACACTGTCCTTCAAAAAAACATGTTTTTTTTTTCATTTTAACCATCTCTATTTTTAATCAAATAAGAAGCTCTGACTGATGAAGCTGCAATGATGTTTTTTTGCACTGAATGATCTTTTCCCATGTAAGCTATTGCATAACAAGCTGGTCTCATACAGGTGTGACAATCTAAAACCAACAGAAGCCTTATATAAAAAAGCTTTGAAGATCCTAGACAAAAAACCTTTCACCTACCATCATTGTAATATCCTCTCAAAGTATAACTTGTTGAACAACTTTATTAAATTTAAAAATGCCTGTCTAATATACAAGTTGTTTTGTATTAAATTGATCCAGTTTGTCTCGTCAGACGAATGTGTCAAAACAGCAACTTGCAGAGCCCATTCATACAAATATATGTGATTCAAGCTTTTTTTTTTGCCAAATTCCAAGCACTTTTATTGTCAAAGCGGACTGTGTAGGTCGGCCACGTTCACACAGCACTTCCCCTGCTCCAGAGTGTGGGTGGAGCTGCTCTGAGACCGGCCGTTAACTGCATCCCAGAATGTGATAGTAAGCTCACACCGGCCCAAGTGCACAACACTCAGAGCAAATGTGCTTTTACGTTCATCTGACTAGTGGCAGTGTGAGGACAACCTTAACCCTATAGCGTTGGATGCTATCATCGCCGATAGATTTCACGGTTACACTTTCCATTACCGTAACTCCGCTACTAATTGTGCTATCATGTAAATTCAAACGATGTCTCAAAGCAGAGGCATGAGGCTCTTAAACGACTGATTCTGACCACATTATAGACTTATAGCTCACCTAGGCTTTTTTCTTTCTTTTTTTTTAGCCATAAAAATCATTTAAGGAAGTATCAGCATGTACATTTACCTTTTTTTCACAAAAAACTACCTCTATTTTACATATCCATCCTTATTTTTCCTTTTAAATAACGGACTCGGAGAATCTCAGCGCACCTGCTCTCTGATTGGTCAACTTTGAGGGACAAGGTAAGCACATTACCGTAATGACAGTAACATATTTAAAGAGCTCCATGCCTCTGCTTTGAGACACTGTTTGAATTTACTTGCTAGCACAATGGTGTTGCGGAGTTACAGTAATGGAAAGTCCACAACCGTCGGGGATAGCATTCAAACACTATGGCGTTAATGTCATATTGCAGAACTTTCTAGGCAAAACAATAACATGTCCATGGAGAAAAGCAGGTGACACATGTGAATAGTTGAAAAGTGCACCTTCAAACCTGTTGCTAGTTGATAAATGCAATCATAGGTCTGATTTTCTCTTTTGATTCTCTTGTTTATCTTTGTGCTGTACTTCAATCACTCCAGCTGAACGAAAACAGGCGAGGCCAGTGCGTCTCTTCACAAGTGTTTTTCTACCACTCATTTCAGCTATTTACAAGAATCATTTATTGACATGCTCTTTCTGGAACAGCTGGAATTCTTCATAAAAGAAGTTAGCGTTCACTCAATAAGAAAACAACAACCACATATGTCAAGTCATTTTTACACCAATGCATGTATATAATTCATCAGATCATTATGGGTCTGTGCTGGAACGGGAAGCAAGTCTAGAAGATGAATGAAAGACTGCTCTAATGATGCTACGTTATTACAATAGTATACTGTACTTGATGATTGCACTGTATCCCTGAGAGCCTGAATATACATTGACCAACAGCATGCAATAATGTTACGCTATAGTTATTGGAAGATAAACTAGTTGTGTTTTTGTTTTTCTTCTCCCAGTACGGCCGCCATCAGCAGCTTGAGAACACAGATGCGTGTGTTGTTGCTCGCTCAAACAAAGCCATTCATCTCTTGTGCAAAGATGCATAATTTTACTTACATACGGGCACAATGAGCCCCCATCTGTCCCATATTTGTTTTCTTTCCATTTCACCGTGCTATACTGTAGGCTGCAGGATCACGCTCCGCAATACATGCGTTTTTGTGGTTGTTTTCTATTAACGTGCATAAAGGATGCAACAAAACCACCACAAAAAAAACACAAAAAGTAAATCATACTGGATTACAAAGCAAAATGACATGACCATAAACCATAAATCAAATGGAAGTCAATCAGTTTTTATCAGTGTTATCAGTGATGATACTGTATGGCCCATCCATTTCTTCCACTTATCCGGGGCCTGGTCGCAGGGTGCAGCAGTCTAAGCAGGGACTCCCAGAATTCCTCCTCCCCAAGAGACACTTCCCCCAGCTGCTCAGGTGGGACCCCAAGGCGTTCCCAGGCCAGCAGAGGGACACAGTCCTTCCAGCGTGTCCTGGGGTCCGAACTTCATGAGCAGCCAGGAGGGCCACCTCAGCCTGAGTGCCTCCTCTTGACGTGGAGGAGCAGCGACTCTACTCCGAGCTCCCTCTGTGATCATATCGGCCCAACAAAAATAGTTTTTTTTTTTGGTTACAGTGTCCCCTCATTTATCGCGGGGGTTACGTTCCAAAAATAACAAATCTTCATATATATATCCCCCTTCCTCGATAATCGCTTTAAACTGTTGTTCATGTGCCTCTGCTCCAGTGTATCAGCAGAGGCGCCTCTTTTTACAGAGAAACACTTTTGAGTCTAAAGCGTTTCTGAAATTTGCCGGGTGCGTTTCATCGACATTGTGGGGTCGAGTAGAAAACTTGCAAACATACAGCACTTAAGAGTCACACTGCGAGCGAACATTTATGTAAAATTGGCTGAAATCATTCTGTACTGTACAGGAGACACAGCACGGAGAAGATGAAGATTGGACATATGGTCTACAGTCCCCGTTAACCACCAATCAGGACGCAGAACACAATGCACGTTCATAACGGTGTAAAAAAAAGCATGCAAAATTGCCACTTTAAAAAAAGTGCGAAAACAGTGAGACCGAGGAAAGGAGGATCGAGGGATCACTGTATTTAATATTTAACTTGGCAGATTTTATTTTTTTTCTTGTTGCTCTGCTGTGCACTCTGTATTCCTCCAGTGTAAAATGAGATTAAGATGTATTATATTTAGAAATCAGAAAATGTGCATTAGGCCCACTTTGATTAATGGCTGTGTACTTACATTCCACAGGTCATCATTCTCCCCGATGGCTCACCCACCACCCCGCTATTTTGGAGGGGGGTTAGAAAACCATGAACACAGGACCAATGCGAATTTGTCCCCACCACCCCCCCCCCAACCACAGACTATAGGTGTAGGACAATCCGGGTGGTTGTGCACCTTTGGCTGTAAAGTCATATTCTGTAATTTAAACAATGGTAGACATTGTTGTAGCAGGAGGGCAAGGTACACCAACATGTCTAATCAAGAATATGTCAAACAATCAAGGCACAGTATGTAACTTTTCTGGAGGTGGTAGCACGTTTATCTTCATAATTCCCATGGAAACAGAAACACCTCATAATAATATAATAACTTTTTCCCCATGTATCTTATTGTCCAATAATCAGGAAGAGCACATGAGCATGCTAGTTTTGGTTAGCATTTACTTAACGACAAGCTCCACTCTGTCCTGTAAAAAGTTGTGGGAAAAAATAATAAATCATTTAAAGCAACGGGTTTATTTAAGACTCCTAATGCATTGATATTATTTTAAAACTCCCAAGATACCGGTGGTAGTTATTTGTCGATGAGGTATAGGTAAGGGTCCTTTCTCCCACGTCTCGGGCATCCTGTTTGTCTGATTGGTTGTTGAGGTAACCCCCCCGCGATGTTATATGCATATACAATGGCGAGAGAATGGGGGCAGCAGGGCATCTGAGTCATAGACCTAATAGTCCTGCTCCTCTCCACGGTAAAACCTCTGATAGGAAGTTGGTCGCGTGATGTGCAAGACTCGAGGAGCATCGTGCATGTATTTACCCATGTCTCCAATATGTTGAGAGGTTAGGCTGCGGTCCACTTGGAGGTGTGAGAGTCCTAGTTACTTGTACAACTTTTTAATTACCTGTATTTGCTGTTTTAAATATTTATGCTGGATTAAGCCTGTCACGATAGCATGTTTTAAAGTTCGATATATTGCTGAAGTCAATATACATAATGTATAGTTTGGTATTAGAGCGTTTATTGGCGTTTCGAATCCCGCTGGCGACGCAATACTCGTTGGTTGAGTGGTTAGATCCAAGGACCCACGGGGCAGTTGGCGGTGCGTTCCAGCTCCCACAGATGAATACTGTTGTTGTGTCCTTAGGCAAGACACTTTACCCACCTCGCTCCCTGTGTCTGCGTGCCTCTGGTTTATGAAGGTGCGGTGTGAATGGGTGAAATTTGACCATTTTCCATACTTAACCACAAATATCGTTCTAGCTTCCATATTGAACGATAAGTCAAAATGGAAGTTATCCATGACGGGCCTCATCGCGGATATGATTTTTGGAAAACGACGATCTTGGAGTGTCTTTTTCTTTTTAAATAAACATTTCTGGTTTTGATTTTGTTTATTTGGGTCTTACTTGTCTATAACTACATGGGGAAAAAAAGCAGCTGATGCAACAAAGCAAGTTACAGATCATAATCTACGGAGATTCGATTTTTGATCCCAACAGAAAGGCTTTTTTTTCCAAGATATTTTTAACTCTACAATAAATAAATGAAATATTGGTACATTTAATGCCTTACTGTGAAACATTCCTAGCAAATCAATAGCCACCAAGCAGGTTGCCGTGCCCTCTACCATGAAAAAAAAGTTACAACAGTGCACCTTTATATGTGAATATGGGAATGTTCAGATGACTTTTTGTCCTAAATAATTTGACTTCTTATGTAGAGTTAAAGAGAATACGACTATATCAAATACAGCTTTTTGGGGCAGTGCTTTGTTGATTCTTTCTCAGGTGCAGTTGGCAGTTCAATCTCAGCTCTGATGTTGTGCCACTGAGCAAGACACGTCACCCACCTTGTGCTTTTTATGAATGCCCCGTGTGTGTGAACATCGGTGGTGGACTACTGCAGATCGACAGCTTTCACTTTGTTCCATCTACCTCAGAATTACTGTCAAATTTTCATATTTTACATTCAAAATTACACCTCCACTTTTCACATACGTTTTTTTTCCCAAGTATATTATTCCCGAGGAACAACTTGTGACTATCCATTATTCATATTTCACCATCATTCACGTACAGCCGTCCAAACCTGAATGAACTCGCAGCGTAGGCGCGCGCGTTGTTGCAGTAGCAGCGGCCAGCACAAGCTAATCCTTATCAACAATGCCCGGGCTATATTGGGGTAAATAAAGACAAGTCTTTTCCAATTGATGAATGTAGCATTACACTGCGTTTACTACATGCATACTAAGGCATCCATCACTCCTCTAAGTTCCTACACTCCAGACCACGCCCTGCGTGTTTTTTGAAAACTAACAAAGGCGCATTTGTAGCGTTTTAAAAACATGATAGTTTAGCGAGCTATTTCTCCACCCCCAAAGGTCAGGTGGCGTACGAGAATCCCCCGCGAGCAGGTCGGATAAGTACAGCTTGCCGAAATAAGACAGATGAGAGGTTATTCATAACTGGACCGTGGCTAAGATTTAATTTCGTACGTGTTTAAATCCACTGTCAAACATTATTAGCTCTCTCGCGCCTTCAGGAAAATAAAGGGACGGAGGTAGTGCGTTTTGTGAAATAGGAACCTGCGTGGAGAATATTTGTATAATTTCTAATAGCAAAATGGGTATGAGGTTTTGTATAACCAATTATAAGGTTGGTGGTTGCGTAATTTGCTTTTTAGGAG